>JAUIMM010000227.1:3000000-3490836 GCA_031769625.1 Taudactylus pleione | reverse complement strand
GGAGGGGGGGAGTGTGTAACTGCTGCTGGTGTTTTGGGGAGGGGGGGAGTGTATAACTGGTGCAGGGTTTTGATAAGTGAGGGGCAATGTGTAACTGATGCTGTGGTGTTGGTGAGGGGGGGTGTGTAACTGGTGTTGGTAATGGGGGGAGTGTGTAACTGGTGCTGTGGTGTTGGTGAGGGGTGGGTGTGTAACTGGTGCTAGGGTTTGGTGAGGGGGTCAGTGTCACTGGTGTTGGTAAGGGGGGTGAGTGTGTAACTGGTGCTGTGGTGTTGGGCAGAGGGGGGTGTAACTGGTGCTGTGGTGTGGTGAGGGGGGTTGTGTAACTGGTGCTGGGGTGTTGGGGAGGAGGGAGTGTGTAACTGGTGCCGTGGTGTTAGGGAGGAGGGAGTTGTGTATCTGGTGCTGTGGTCTTGGTGATGGGGGAGGTGTAACTGGTGTTGGTAAAAGGGGGAGAGTGTAACTGGTACTGTGGTGTTGGTGAGGGGGGGAGTGTGTAACTGGTGCTGGGATGTTGGTGAGGGGGGGAGTGTAACTGGCGATGTGGTGTTGGGGAGGGGGGAGTGTGTAACTGGTGCTGTGGTGTTGGTGAGGGGTGGTGTATAACTGGTGCTGTGGACTTGGTGAGGGGGCAGTGTAACTGGTGTTGGTAAGGGAGGAGTGTGTAACTGGTGCTGTGGCGTTGGGGAGGGGGGAGTGTGTATCTGGTGCTGTGGTGTTGTGGAGGGGGGAGTGTGTAACTGGTGCTGTGGTGTTGGGGAGGGGGGAGTGTGTAACTGGAGCTGTGGTGTTGGGGAGGGGGAGTGTGTAACTGGTGCAGGGTGTTGATAAGTGGGGGGCAATGTGTAACTGATGCTTTGGTGTTTGTGAGGGGGGGGTGTAACTAGTGCTGGGGTGTTGGTGAGGGGGGCGTGGTAACTGGTGTTGGTAAGGGGGGGAGTGTGTAACTGGTGCTGTGGTGTTGGTGAGGGGGGTTGTGTAACTGGTGCTGGGGTGTTGGTTAGGAGGGCTGTGTAAACTGGTATTCGTAAGGGGGAGTGTGTAACTGGTGTTGGGGTGTTGAAGAGGAGGGAGTGTGTAACTGGTGCTGTGGTGTTGGGGAGGAGGAGTGTGTAACTGGTGCTGTGGTCTTGGTGATAGGGGGAGGTGTAACTGGTGTTGTTAAAAGGGGGAGAGTGTAACTGGTACTGTGGTGTAGGGGAGGTGGGAGTGTGTAACTGGTGCTGTGTTGTTTGGAGAGGGGTGGGTGTGTAACTGGTGCTGTGGTGTTGGTTAGGGTGGGTGTGTAACTGGAGCTGTGGTGTTGTTGAGGGGTGGTTTATAACTGGTGCTGGGGTGTTGGTGAAGGGGGCAGTGTAATTTGTGTTGGTAAGGGGGAGTGTGTAACTGGTGCCGTGGTGTTGGGGAGGGGGGAGTGTGTAATTGGTGCTGTGGTGTTGGGGAGGGGGGGAGTGTGTAACTGGTGCTGTAGTGTGGGGGAGGGGGGATTGTGTAACTGGTGCTGTGGTGTTGGTGAGGGTGGGTATGTAAGTGGTGCTGTGGGTGTTGTTGAGGTGGGTGTGTAACTGGTGTTGGGGAGAGGGGAGTGTGTAACTGGTGCTGGGTGTTGGGGAGGGGGGGGAGTGTGTAACTGGTGCTGGGGTGCTGGGGAGGGGGGAGCGTTTTACTGGTGTAGGGGTGTTGGGAAGGGGGAATTGTGTAACTGGTGCTGGGGGTGTTGGTGAGGGGGGAGTGTAACTGGTGCTGTGGTCTTGGTGAGGGGGGAGTGTGTAACTGGTGCTGGGGTGGTTGGTGAGGGGGGAGTGTAAACTGGTGCTGTGGTGTTGGGGAGGGGGGATTGTGTAACTGGTGCTGTGGTGTTGGTGAGGATGGTGTGTAACTGGTGTTGTCGTGTTGGTGAGGTTGAGTGCCTAACTGGTGCTGGAGTGTTGGGGAGAGTGAAATGTGTAACTGGTGCTGGCGTGTTCGCGAGGGGGGAGTGTGTATCTGGTATCTGGTGCTGTGGTGTTGGGGGTGGGGGGAGTGTGTAACTGGTGCTGTGGTGTTGGGCAGGGGGGAATGGTGTAACTGGTGCAGTGGTGTTCGTGAGGGGGGAGGTGTGTATATGATGCTGTGATGTTGGGGGAGGGGAGTGAGTGTGTAGCTGGTGCTGTGGTGTTGGGGAGGGGGGATTGTGTAACTGTTGCTGTGGTGTTGGTGAGAGTGGGGTTTGTAACTGTGCTGTGGTGTTTGTGAGGGTGGGTGTGTAACTGGTGTTGGGGAGAGGGGAGTGTATAACTGGTGCTGGGGTGTTGGGGAGGGGGGAGTGTGTAACTGGTGCTGGGGTGTTGGGGACGGGGAATTGTGTAACTGGTGTTGGGGTGTTGGAGAGGGGGGACTGTAACTGGTGCTGTGGTGTGGTGAGGGGGGAGTGTGTAACTGGTGCTGGGGTGTTGGTGAGGGGTGAGTGTAACTGGTGCTGTGGTGTTGGGGAGGGGGGATTGTGTAACTGGTGCTGTGGTGGTGGGGAGGGGGGATTGTGTAACTGGTGCTGTGGTGTTGGTGAGGGTAGGTGTTACTGGTGTTTGTGGTGATGGTGAGATTGAGTGTGTAACTTGTGCTGGAGTGTTGGGGAGGGTGGGTGTGTAACTGGTGCTGGGGTGTTGGGGAGGTGGGATTGTGTAATTGATGCTGTGGAGTTGGGGAGGGGGGAATGTGTAACTGGTGCTGTGGTGTTGGTGAGAGGGGAGGTGTAACTGGTGTTGGTAAGGTGGAGTGTGTAACTAGTGCTGTGGTGTAGGGAAGGGGGGAGTGTGTAACTGGTGCTGTGGTGTTGGGGAGGGGGGAGTGAGTAACTGGTGCTGTGGTGTTGGTGAGTGGGGAGTTGTAACTGGTGCTGTGGTGTTGGGGAGGGGGAGTGTGTAACTGGTGCTGTGGTGTTGGTGAGGATGGGTATGTAACTGGTGCTGTGGTGTTTGTGAGGGTGGGTGTGTAACTGGTGTTGGGGAGAGGGGAGTGTGTAACTGGTGCTTTTTTGGGGAGGGGGGAGTGTGTAACTGGTGCTGGGGTGTTGGGGATGGGGAATTGTGTAACTGGTGTTGGGGTGTTGGAGAAGGGGGACTGTAACTGGTGCTGTGGTGTGTGTGGGGGGGGAGTGTGTAACTGGTGCAGGGGTGTTGGTGAGGGGGGAGTGTAACTGGTGCTGGAGTGTTGGGGAGGGTTGATTGTGTAACTGGTTTTGTGGTGTTGGTGAGGGGTGGTGTATAACTGGTGCTGTGGTGTTGGTGAGGGGGCAGTGTAACCGGTGTTGGTAAGGGGAGGGGGGATTGTGTAACTGGTGCTGTGGTGTTGGTGAGGGTGGGTGTGTAACTGGTGTTGTGGTGTTGGTGAGGTGAATGTGTAACTGGTGCTTGAGTGTTGGGGAGGGTGGGTGTGTAACTGGTGCTGGGGTGTTGGGGAGGGGGAAGTGTGTAACTGGTGCTGGGGAGGGGGGAGTGTGTAACTGGTGTTGTGGTGTTGGTGAGGGGTGTGTGTAACTGGTGCTGTGGTGTTGGTGAGGGCGGCAGTGTAACTGGTGTTGTTAAGGGGGGGAGTGTGTAACTGGTGCTGTGGTGTTGGGGGGAGTGTGTAACTGGAGCTGTGGTGTTGGGGAGGGGGGTTTGTGTAACTGGTGCTGTGGTGTTGGTGAGAGGGGGTGTGTAGCTGGTGCTGTGGTGTTGGGGAGGGTGGAGTGTGTACCTGGAGCTGTGGTGTTGGGGAGGGGGGAGTGTGAAACTGGTGCTGGGGTGTTGGGGAGGTTGGAGTGTGTATCTGGTGCTGGGGTATTGTGGAAGGGGGAGTGTGTAACTGGTGCTGTGGTGATGGGGAGGGGGGAGTGTGTAACTGGAGCAGTGGTGTTGGGGAGGGGGGATTGTGTAACTGGTGCTGTGTTGTTTTGGGAGGGGGGAGTGTGTAACTGCTGTTGGTGTTTTGGGGAGGGGGGAGTGTGTAACTGGTGCAGGGTTTTGATAAGTGAGGGGCAATGTGTAACTGATGCTGTGGTGTTGGTGAGGGGGGGTGTGTAACTGGTGTTGGTAATGGGGGGAGTGTGTAACTGGTGCTGTGGTGTTGGTGAGGGTGGGTGTGTAACTGGTGCTAGGGTTTGGGGAGGGGGTCAGTGTCACTGGTGTTGGTAAGGGGGTGAGTGTGTAACTGGTGCTGTGGTGTTGGGCAGAGGGGGGTGTAACTGGTGCTGTGGTGATGGGGGGAGTGTGTAACTGGAGCTGTGGTGTTGGGGAGGGGGGTTTGTGTAACTGGTGCTGTGGTGTTGGTGAGAGGGGGTGTGTAGCTGGTGCTGTGGTGTTGGGGAGGGTGGAGTGGGTACCTGGAGCTGTGGTGTTGGGGAGGGGGGAGTGTGAAACTGGTGCTAGGGTGTTGGGGAGGTTGGAGTGTGTATCTGGTGCTGGGGTGTTGTGGAAGGGGTAGTGTGTAAGTGGTGCTGTGGTGTTGGGGAGGGGGGAGTGTGTAACTGGAGCTGTGGTGTTGGGGAGGGGGGATTGTGTAACTGGTGCTGTGTTGTTTTGGGAGGGGGGAGTGTGTAACTGCTGCTGGTGTTTTGGGGAGGGGGGAGTGTGTAACTTGTGCAGGGTTTTGATAAGTGAGGGGCAATGTGTAACTGATGCTGTGGTGTTGGTGAGGGGGGGTGTGTAACTGGTGTTGGTAATGGGGGGAGTGTGTAACTGGTGCTGTGGTGTTGGTGAGGGTGGGTGTGTAACTGGTGCTAGGGTTTGGGGAGGGGGTCAGTGTCACTGGTGTTGGTAAGGGGGTGAGTGTGTAACTGGTGCTGTGGTGTTGGGCAGAGGGGGGTGTAACTGGTGCTGTGGTGTTGGTGAGGGGGGTTGTGTAACTGGTGCTGGGGTGTTGGGGAGGAGGGAGTGTGTAACTGGTGCCGTGGTGTTAGGGAGGAGGGAGTGTGTAACTGGTGCTGTGGTCTTGGTGATGGGGGGAGGTGTAACTGGTGTTGGTAAAAGGGGGAGAGTGTAACTGGTACTGTGGTGTTGGTGAGGGGGGAGTGTGTAACTGGTGCTGGGAAGTTGGTGAGGGGGGAGTGTAACTGGCGATGTGGTGTTGGGGAGGGGGGAGTGTGTAACTGGTGCTGTGGTGTTGGTGAGGGGTGGTGTATAACTGGTGCTGTGGACTTGGTGAGGGGGCAGTGTAACTGGTGTTGGTAAGGGAGATCGTGTAACTGGTGCTGTGGTGTTGGGGAGGGGGGAGTGTGTATCTGGTGCTGGGGTGTTGTGGAAGGGGGAGTGTGTAACTGGTGCTGTGGTGTTGGGGAGGGGGGAGTGTGTAACTGGAGCTGTGGTGTTGGGGAGGGGGGATTGTGTAACTGGTGCTGTGGTGTTGGGGAGGGGGAGTGTGTAACTGGTGCAGGGTGTTGATAAGTGGGGGGCAATGTGTAACTGATGCTTTGGTGTTTGTGAGGTGGGGGTGTAACTAGTGCTGGGGTGTTGGTGAGGGGGGTGGGGTAACTGGTGTTGGTAAGGGGGGAGTGTGTAACTGGTGCTGTGGTGTTGGTGAGGGTGGATGTGTAACTGGTGCAAGGGTGTTGGTGAGGGGGTCAGTGTAACTGGTGTTGGTAAGGGGGGGAGTTTGTAACTGGTGCTGTGGTGTTGGTGAGGGGGGTTGTGTAACTGATGCTGGGGTGTTAGTTAGGAGGGCTGTGTAACTGGTATTCGTAAGGGGGAGTGTGTAACTAGTGTTGGGGTGTTGAGGAGGAGGGAGTGTGTAACTGGTGCTGTGTTGTTGGGGAGGAGGGAGTGTGTAACTGGTGCTGTGGTCTTGGTGATGGGGGAAGGTGTAACTGGTGTTGTTAAAAGGGGGAGAGTGTAACTGGTACTGTGGTGTTGGGGAAGGAGGGATGTAACAGGTGCTGGGATGTTGGTGAGGGAGGGAGTGTGTAACTGGTGCTGGGGTGTAGGTGAGGTGGGAGTGTGTAACTGGTGCTGTGTTGTTGGAGAGGGTGGGTGTGTAACTGGTGCTGTGGTGTTGGTTAGGGTGGGTGTGTAACTGGAGCTGTGGTGTTGGTGAAGGGTGGTTTATAACTGGTGCTTGGGTGTTGGTGAGGGGGGCAGTGTAATTTGTGTTGGTAAGGGGGAGTGTGTAACTGGTGCCGTGGTGTTGGGGAGGGGGGAGTGTGTAATTGGTGCTGTGGTGTTGGGGAGGGGGGATTGTGTAATTGGTGCTTTGGTGTTGGTGAAGGTGGGTATGTAAGTGGTGCTGTGGTGTTGGTGAGGGTGGGTGTGTAACTGGTGTTGGGGAGAGGGGAGTGTGTATCTGGTGCTGGGGTGTTGGGGAGGGGGGAGTGTGTAACTGGTGCTGGGGTGTTGGGGAGGGGGGAGCGTGTTACTGGTGTAGGGGTGTTGGGAAGGGGGAATTGTGTAACTGGTGCTGGATGTTGGTGAGGGGGGAGTGTAACTGGTGCTGGGGTGTTGGGGAGGGGGAAGTGTGTAACTTGTGCTGGAGTGTTGGGGAGGGTGGGTGTGTAACTGGTGTTGTGGTGTTGGTGAGAGTGAGTGTCTAACTGGTGCTGGAGTGTTGGGGAGAGTGGGTGTGTAACTGGTGCTGGGGTGTTGGGGAGGGGGAAGTGTGTAACTGGTGCTGGGGTGTTCGGAGGGTGGAGTGTGTATCTGGTATCTGGTGCTGTGTTGTAGAGGAGGTGGGAGTGTGTAACTGGTGCTGTGGTGTTGGTGAGGGTGGGTGTGTAACTGGTGCTGAGTTATTGGTGAGGGTGGGTGTGTAACTGGTGCTGTGGTGTTGGTGAGGTTAGTTGTGTAACTGGTGCTGGGGTGTTGGGGAGGGTGGGTGTGTAATTGGTGCTGGGGTGGTGGGGAGGGGGAAGTGTGTAGCTGGTGCTGGGGTGTTGGGGAGGTGGGACTGTAACTGGTGCTGTGGTGTTGGTGAGGGGGGAGTGTGTAACTGGTGCTGGGGTGTTGGTGAGGGGTGATTGTAACTGGTGCTGTGGTGTTTGGGAGGGGGGATTGTGTAACTGGAGCTGTGGTGGTGGGGAGGGGGGATTGTGTAACTGGTGCTGTGGTGTTGGTGAGGGTGGGTGTTACTGGTGTTGTGGTGTTGGTGAGATTGAGTGTGTAACTTGTGCTGGAGTGTTGGGGAGGGTGGGTGTGTTACTGGTGCTGGGGTGGTGGGGAGGGGGAACTGTGTAACTGGTGCTGGGGTGTTGGGGAGGTGGGATTGTGTAACTGATGTTGTGGAGTTGGGGAGGGGGGGAGTGTGTAACTGGTGCTGTGGTGTTGGTGAGGGGGAGGTGTAACTGGTGTTGGTAAGGGGTAGTGTGTAACTGGTGCTGTGGTGTTGGGAAGGGGGGAGTGTGTAACTGGTGCTGTGGTGTTGGGGAGGGGGAGTGAGTAACTGGTGCTGTGATGTTGGTGAGGGGGGAGTTTGTAACTGGTGCTGTGGTGTTGGGGAGGGGGGGATTGTGTAACTGGTGCTGTGGTGTTGGTGAGGATGGGTATGTAACTGGTGCTGTGGTTTTTGTGAGGGTGGGTGTGTAACTGGTGTTGGGGAGAGGGGAGTGTGTAACTGGTGCTGGGGGAGTGTGTAACTGGTGCTGGGGTGTTTGGGACGGGGGATTGTGTAACTGGTGCTGGGGTGTTGGTGAGGGGGGACTGTAATTGGTGCTTTGGTGTTGGTGAGGGGGGAGTGTGTAACTGGTGCTGGGGTGGTGGTGAGGGGGGAGTGTAACTGGTGCTGTAGTGTTGGGGAGGGGGGATTGTGTAACTGGTTCTGTGGTGTTGGTGAGGGTGGGTGTGTAACTGGTGTTGTGGTGTTGGTGAGAGTGAGTGTCTAACTGGTGCTGGAGTGTTGGGGAGAGTGGGTGTGTAACTGGTGCTGGGGTGTTGGGGAGGGGGAAGTGTGTAACTGGTGCTGGGGTGTTCGGAGGGTGGAGTGTGTATCTGGTATCTGGTGCTGTGTTGTAGAGGAGGTGGGAGTGTGTAACTGGTGCTGTGGTGTTGGTGAGGGTGGGTGTGTAACTGGTGCTGAGTTATTGGTGAGGGTGGGTGTGTAACTGGTGCTGTGGTGTTGGTGAGGTTAGTTGTGTAACTGGTGCTGGGGTGTTGGGGAGGGTGGGTGTGTAATTGGTGCTGGGGTGCTGGGGAGGGGGAAGTGTGTAACTGGTGCTGGGGTGTTGGGGAGGTGGGATTGTGTAACTGATGCTGTGGTGTTGGGGAGGGGGGAGTGTGTAACTGGTGCTGTGGTGTTGGTGAGGGGGAGGTGTAACTGGTGTTGATAAGGGGGAGTGTGTAACTGGTGCTGTGGTGTTGGGAAGGGGGGGAGTGTGTAACTGCTGCTGGTGTTTTGGGGAGGGGGGGAGTGTATAACTGGTGCAGGGTTTTGATAAGTGAGGGGCAATGTGTAACTGATGCTGTGGTGTTGGTGAGGGGGGGTGTGTAACTGGTGTTGGTAATGGGGGGAGTGTGTAACTGGTGTTGTGGTGTTGGTGAGGGTGGGTGTGTAACTGGTGCTAGGGTTTGGTGAGGGGGTCAGTGTCACTGGTGTTGGTAAGGGGGTGAGTGTGTAACTGGTGCTGTGGTGTTGGGCAGAGGGGGGTGTAACTGGTGCTGTGGTGTTGGTGAGGGGGGTTGTGTAACTGGTGCTGGGGTGTTGGGGAGGAGGGAGTGTGTAACTGGTGCCGTGGTGTTAGGGAGGAGGGAGTGTGTATCTGGTGCTGTGGTCTTGGTGATGGGGGGAGGTGTAACTGGTGTTGGTAAAAGGGGGAGAGTGTAACTGGTACTGTGGTGTTGGTGAGGGGGGAGTGTGTAACTGGTGCTGGGATGTTGGTGAGGGGGGAGTGTAACTGGCGATGTGGTGTTGGGGAGGGGGGAGTGTGTAACTGGTGCTGTGGTGTTGGTGAGGGGTGGTGTATAACTGGTGCTGTGGACTTGGTGAGGGGGCAGTGTAACTGGTGTTGGTAAGGGGGAGTGTGTAACTGGTGCTGTGGCGTTGGGGAGGGGGGAGTGTGTATCTGGTGCTGTGGTGTTGTGGAAGGGGGAGTGTGTAACTGGTGCTGTGGTGTTGGGGAGGGGGGAGTGTGTAACTGGAGCTGTGGTGTTGGGGAGGGGGAGTGTGTAACTGGTGCAGGGTGTTGATAAGTGGGGGGCAATGTGTAACTGATGCTTTGGTGTTTGTGAGGGGGGGTGTAACTAGTGCTGGGGTGTTGGTGAGGGGGGCGTGGTAACTGGTGTTGGTAAGGGGGGGAGTGTGTAACTGGTGCTGTGGTGTTGGTGAGGGTGGATGTGTAACTGGTGCAAGGGTGTTGATGAGGGGGTCAGTGTAACTGGTGTTGGTAAGGGGGGGAGTTTGTAACTGGTGCTGTGGTGTTGGTGAGGGGGGTTGTGTAACTGGTGCTGGGGTGTTGGTTAGGAGGGCTGTGTAACTGGTATTCGTAAGGGGGAGTGTGTAACTGGTGTTGGGGTGTTGAAGAGGAGGGAGTGTGTAACTGGTGCTGTGGTGTTGGGGAGGAGGGAGTGTGTAACTGGTGCTGTGGTCTTGGTGATAGGGGGAGGTGTAACTGGTGTTGTTAAAAGGGGGAGAGTGTAACTGGTACTGTGGTGTAGGGGAGGTGGGAGTGTGTAACTGGTGCTGTGTTGTTGGAGAGGGTGGGTGTGTAACTGGAGCTGTGGTGTTGGTTAGGGTGGGTGTGTAACTGGAGCTGTGGTGTTGTTGAGGGGTGGTTTATAACTGGTGCTGGGGTGTTGGTGAAGGGGGCAGTGTAATTTGTGTTGGTAAGGGGGAGTGTGTAACTGGTGCCGTGGTGTTGGGGAGGGGGGAGTGTGTAATTGGTGCTGTGGTGTTGGGGAGGGGGGAGTGTGTAACTGGTGCTGTAGTGTGGGGGAGGGGGGATTGTGTAACTGGTGCTGTGGTGTTGGTGAGGGTGGGTATGTAAGTGGTGCTGTGGTGTTGTTGAGGGTGGGTGTGTAACTGGTGTTGGGGAGAGGGGAGTGTGTAACTGGTGCTGGGGTGTTGGGGAGGGGGGAGTGTGTAACTGGTGCTGGGGTGTTGGGGAGGGGGGAGCGTTTTACTGGTGTAGGGGTGTTGGGAAGGGGGAATTGTGTAACTGGTGCTGGGGTGTTGGTGAGGGGGGAGTGTAACTGGTGCTGTGGTCTTGGTGAGGGGGGAGTGTGTAACTGGTGCTGGGGTGTTGGTGAGGGGGGAGTGTAACTGGTGCTGTGGTGTTGGGGAGGGGGGATTGTGTAACTGGTGCTGTGGTGTTGGTGAGGATGGGTGTGTAACTGGTGTTGTCGTGTTGGTGAGGTTGAGTGCCTAACTGGTGCTGGAGTGTTGGGGAGAGGGAAATGTGTAACTGGTGCTGGCGTGTTCGCGAGGGGGGAGTGTGTATCTGGTATCTGGTGCTGTGGTGTTGGGGTGGGGGGAGTGTGTAACTGGTGCTGTGGTGTTGGGCAGGGGGGAATGTGTAACTGGTGCAGTGGTGTTCGTGAGGGGGGAGTGTGTATATGATGCTGTGATGTTGGGGAGGGGGGAGTGTGTAGCTGGTGCTGTGGTGTTGGGGAGGGGGGATTGTGTAACTGTTGCTGTGGTGTTGGTGAGAGTGGGTTTGTAACTGGTGCTGTGGTGTTTGTGAGGGTGGGTGTGTAACTGGTGTTGGGGAGAGGGGAGTGTATAACTGGTGCTGGGGTGTTGGGGAGGGGGGGAGTGTGTAACTGGTGCTGGGGTGTTGGGGACGGGGAATTGTGTAACTGGTGTTGGGGTGTTGGAGAGGGGGGACTGTAACTGGTGCTGTGGTGTTGGTGAGGGGGGAGTGTGTAACTGGTGCTGGGGTGTTGGTGAGGGGTGAGTGTAACTGGTGCTGTGGTGTTGGGGAGGGGGGATTGTGTAACTGGTGCTGTGGTGGTGGGGAGGGGGGATTGTGTAACTGGTGCTGTGGTGTTGGTGAGGGTAGGTGTTACTGGTGTTGTGGTGATGGTGAGATTGAGTGTGTAACTTGTGCTGGAGTGTTGGGGAGGGTGGGTGTGTAACTGGTGCTGGGGTGTTGGGGAGGTGGGATTGTGTAATTGATGCTGTGGAGTTGGGGAGGGGGGAGTGTGTAACTGGTGCTGTGGTGTTGGTGAGGGGGAGGTGTAACTGGTGTTGGTAAGGTGGAGTGTGTAACTAGTGCTGTGGTGTAGGGAAGGGGGGAGTGTGTAACTGGTGCTGTGGTGTTGGGGAGGGGGGAGTGAGTAACTGGTGCTGTGGTGTTGGTGAGTGGGGAGTTTGTAACTGGTGCTGTGGTGTTGGGGAGGGGGGATTGTGTAACTGGTGCTGTGGTGTTGGTGAGGATGGGTATGTAACTGGTGCTGTGGTGTTTGTGAGGGTGGGTGTGTAACTGGTGTTGGGGAGAGGGGAGTGTGTAACTGGTGCTTTTTTGGGGAGGGGGGAGTGTGTAACTGGTGCTGGGGTGTTGGGGATGGGGAATTGTGTAACTGGTGTTGGGGTGTTGGAGAAGGGGGACTGTAACTGGTGCTGTGGTGTGTGTGGGGGGGGAGTGTGTAACTGGTGCAGGGGTGTTGGTGAGGGGGGAGTGTAACTGGTGCTGGAGTGTTGGGGAGGGTTGATTGTGTAACTGGTTTTGTGGTGTTGGTGAGTGGTGGTGTATAACTGGTGCTGTGGTGTTGGTGAGGGGGCAGTGTAACCGGTGTTGGTAAGGGGAGGGGGGATTGTGTAACTGGTGCTGTGGTGTTGGTGAGGGTGGGTGTGTAACTGGTGTTGTGGTGTTGGTGAGGTTGAATGTGTAACTGGTGCTTGAGTGTTGGGGAGGGTGGGTGTGTAACTGGTGCTGGGGTGTTGGGGAGGGGGAAGTGTGTAACTGGTGCTGGGGAGGGGGGAGTGTGTAACTGGTGTTGTGGTGTTGGTGAGGGGTGTGTGTAACTGGTGCTGTGGTGTTGGTGAGGGCGGCAGTGTAACTGGTGTTGTTAAGGGGGGGAGTGTGTAACTGGTGCTGTGGTGTTGGGGGGAGTGTGTAACTGGAGCTGTGGTGTTGGGGAGGGGGGTTTGTGTAACTGGTGCTGTGGTGTTGGTGAGAGGGGGTGTGTAGCTGGTGCTGTGGTGTTGGGGAGGGTGGAGTGTGTACCTGGAGCTGTGGTGTTGGGGAGGGGGGAGTGTGAAACTGGTGCTGGGGTGTTGGGGAGGTTGGAGTGTGTATCTGGTGCTGGGGTGTTGTGGAAGGGGGAGTGTGTAACTGGTGCTGTGGTGATGGGGAGGGGGGAGTGTGTAACTGGAGCAGTGGTGTTGGGGAGGGGGGATTGTGTAACTGGTGCTGTGTTGTTTTGGGAGGGGGGAGTGTGTAACTGCTGTTGGTGTTTTGGGGAGGGGGGAGTGTGTAACTGGTGCAGGGTTTTGATAAGTGAGGGGCAATGTGTAACTGATGCTGTGGTGTTGGTGAGGGGGGGTGTGTAACTGGTGTTGGTAATGGGGGGAGTGTGTAACTGGTGCTGTGGTGTTGGTGAGGGTGGGTGTGTAACTGGTGCTAGGGTTTGGGGAGGGGGTCAGTGTCACTGGTGTTGGTAAGGGGGTGAGTGTGTAACTGGTGCTGTGGTGTTGGGCAGAGGGGGGTGTAACTGGTGCTGTGGTGATGGGGGGAGTGTGTAACTGGAGCTGTGGTGTTGGGGAGGGGGGTTTGTGTAACTGGTGCTGTGGTGTTGGTGAGAGGGGGTGTGTAGCTGGTGCTGTGGTGTTGGGGAGGGTGGAGTGGGTACCTGGAGCTGTGGTGTTGGGGAGGGGGGAGTGTGAAACTGGTGCTAGGGTGTTGGGGAGGTTGGAGTGTGTATCTGGTGCTGGGGTGTTGTGGAAGGGGGAGTGTGTAAGTGGTGCTGTGGTGTTGGGGAGGGGGGAGTGTGTAACTGGAGCTGTGGTGTTGGGGAGGGGGGATTGTGTAACTGGTGCTGTGTTGTTTTGGGAGGGGGGAGTGTGTAACTGCTGCTGGTGTTTTGGGGAGGGGGGAGTGTGTAACTTGTGCAGGGTTTTGATAAGTGAGGGGCAATGTGTAACTGATGCTGTGGTGTTGGTGAGGGGGGGTGTGTAACTGGTGTTGGTAATGGGGGGAGTGTGTAACTGGTGCTGTGGTGTTGGTGAGGGTGGGTGTGTAACTGGTGCTAGGGTTTGGGGAGGGGGTCAGTGTCACTGGTGTTGGTAAGGGGGTGAGTGTGTAACTGGTGCTGTGGTGTTGGGCAGAGGGGGGTGTAACTGGTGCTGTGGTGTTGGTGAGGGGGGTTGTGTAACTGGTGCTGGGGTGTTGGGGAGGAGGGAGTGTGTAACTGGTGCCGTGGTGTTAGGGAGGAGGGAGTGTGTAACTGGTGCTGTGGTCTTGGTGATGGGGGGAGGTGTAACTGGTGTTGGTAAAAGGGGGAGAGTGTAACTGGTACTGTGGTGTTGGTGAGGGGGGAGTGTGTAACTGGTGCTGGGAAGTTGGTGAGGGGGGAGTGTAACTGGCGATGTGGTGTTGGGGAGGGGGGAGTGTGTAACTGGTGCTGTGGTGTTGGTGAGGGGTGGTGTATAACTGGTGCTGTGGACTTGGTGAGGGGGCAGTGTAACTGGTGTTGGTAAGGGAGATCGTGTAACTGGTGCTGTGGTGTTGGGGAGGGGGGAGTGTGTATCTGGTGCTGGGGTGTTGTGGAAGGGGGAGTGTGTAACTGGTGCTGTGGTGTTGGGGAGGGGGGAGTGTGTAACTGGAGCTGTGGTGTTGGGGAGGGGGGATTGTGTAACTGGTGCTGTGGTGTTGGGGAGGGGGAGTGTGTAACTGGTGCAGGGTGTTGATAAGTGGGGGGCAATGTGTAACTGATGCTTTGGTGTTTGTGAGGTGGGGGTGTAACTAGTGCTGGGGTGTTGGTGAGGGGGGCGGGGTAACTGGTGTTGGTAAGGGGGGAGTGTGTAACTGGTGCTGTGGTGTTGGTGAGGGTGGATGTGTAACTGGTGCAAGGGTGTTGGTGAGGGGGTCAGTGTAACTGGTGTTGGTAAGGGGGGGAGTTTGTAACTGGTGCTGTGGTGTTGGTGAGGGGGGTTGTGTAACTGATGCTGGGGTGTTAGTTAGGAGGGCTGTGTAACTGGTATTCGTAAGGGGGAGTGTGTAACTAGTGTTGGGGTGTTGAGGAGGAGGGAGTGTGTAACTGGTGCTGTGTTGTTGGGGAGGAGGGAGTGTGTAACTGGTGCTGTGGTCTTGGTGATGGGGGAAGGTGTAACTGGTGTTGTTAAAAGGGGGAGAGTGTAACTGGTACTGTGGTGTTGGGGAGGGAGGGATGTAACAGGTGCTGGGATGTTGGTGAGGGAGGGAGTGTGTAACTGGTGCTGGGGTGTAGGTGAGGTGGGAGTGTGTAACTGGTGCTGTGTTGTTGGAGAGGGTGGGTGTGTAACTGGTGCTGTGGTGTTGGTTAGGGTGGGTGTGTAACTGGAGCTGTGGTGTTGGTGAAGGGTGGTTTATAACTGGTGCTTGGGTGTTGGTGAGGGGGGCAGTGTAATTTGTGTTGGTAAGGGGGAGTGTGTAACTGGTGCCGTGGTGTTGGGGAGGGGGGAGTGTGTAATTGGTGCTGTGGTGTTGGGGAGGGGGGATTGTGTAATTGGTGCTTTGGTGTTGGTGAAGGTGGGTATGTAAGTGGTGCTGTGGTGTTGGTGAGGGTGGGTGTGTAACTGGTGTTGGGGAGAGGGGAGTGTGTATCTGGTGCTGGGGTGTTGGGGAGGGGGGAGTGTGTAACTGGTGCTGGGGTGTTGGGGAGGGGGGAGCGTGTTACTGGTGTAGGGGTGTTGGGAAGGGGGAATTGTGTAACTGGTGCTGGATGTTGGTGAGGGGGGAGTGTAACTGGTGCTGGGGTGTTGGGGAGGGGGAAGTGTGTAACTTGTGCTGGAGTGTTGGGGAGGGTGGGTGTGTAACTGGTGTTGTGGTGTTGGTGAGAGTGAGTGTCTAACTGGTGCTGGAGTGTTGGGGAGAGTGGGTGTGTAACTGGTGCTGGGGTGTTGGGGAGGGGGAAGTGTGTAACTGGTGCTGGGGTGTTCGGAGGGTGGAGTGTGTATCTGGTATCTGGTGCTGTGTTGTAGAGGAGGTGGGAGTGTGTAACTGGTGCTGTGGTGTTGGTGAGGGTGGGTGTGTAACTGGTGCTGAGTTATTGGTGATGGTGGGTGTGTAACTGGTGCTGTGGTGTTGGTGAGGTTAGTTGTGTAACTGGTGCTGGGGTGTTGGGGAGGGTGGGTGTGGAATTGGTGCTGGGGTGGTGGGGAGGGGGAAGTGTGTAGCTGGTGCTGGGGTGTTGGGGAGGTGGGATTGTGTAACTGATGCTGTGGAGTTGGGGAGGGGGGAATGTGTAACTGGTGCTGTGGTGTTGGTGAGGTGGAGGTGTAACTGGCGTTGGTAAGGGGGAGTGTGTAACTGGTGCTGTGGTGTTGGGAAGGGGGGAGTGTGTAACTGGTGTTGGGGTGTTGGAGAGGGGGGACTGTAACTGGTGCTGTGGTGTTGGTGAGGGGGGGAGTGTGTAACTGGTGCTGGGGTGTTGGTGAGGGGTGATTGTAACTGGTGCTGTGGTGTTTGGGAGGGGGGATTGTGTAACTGGAGCTGTGGTGGTGGGGAGGGGGGATTGTGTAACTGGTGCTGTGGTGTTGGTGAGGGTGGGTGTTACTGGTGTTGTGGTGTTGGTGAGATTGAGTGTGTAACTTGTGCTGGAGTGTTGGGGAGGGTGGGTGTGTTACTGGTGCTGGGGTGGTGGGGAGGGGGAACTGTGTAACTGGTGCTGGGGTGTTGGGGAGGTGGGATTGTGTAACTGATGTTGTGGAGTTGGGGAGGGGGGAGTGTGTAACTGGTGCTGTGGTGTTGGTGAGGGGGAGGTGTAACTGGTGTTGGTAAGGGGTAGTGTGTAACTGGTGCTGTGGTGTTGGGAAGGGGGGAGTGTGTAACTGGTGCTGTGGTGTTGGGGAGGGGGGAGTGAGTAACTGGTGCTGTGATGTTGGTGAGGGGGGAGTTTGTAACTGGTGCTGTGGTGTTGGGGAGGGGGGATTGTGTAACTGGTGCTGTGGTGTTGGTGAGGATGGGTATGTAACTGGTGCTGTGGTTTTTGTGAGGGTGGGTGTGTAACTGGTGTTGGGGAGAGGGGAGTGTGTAACTGGTGCTGGGGGAGTGTGTAACTGGTGCTGGGGTGTTTGGGACGGGGGATTGTGTAACTGGTGCTGGGGTGTTGGTGAGGGGGGACTGTAATTGGTGCTTTGGTGTTGGTGAGGGGGGAGTGTGTAACTGGTGCTGGGGTGTTGGTGAGGGGGGAGTGTAACTGGTGCTGTAGTGTTGGGGAGGGGGGATTGTGTAACTGGTTCTGTGGTGTTGGTGAGGGTGGGTGTGTAACTGGTGTTGTGGTGTTGGTGAGAGTGAGTGTCTAACTGGTGCTGGAGTGTTGGGGAGAGTGGGTGTGTAACTGGTGCTGGGGTGTTGGGGAGGGGGAAGTGTGTAACTGGTGCTGGGGTGTTCGGAGGGTGGAGTGTGTATCTGGTATCTGGTGCTGTGTTGTAGAGGAGGTGGGAGTGTGTAACTGGTGCTGTGGTGTTGGTGAGGGTGGGTGTGTAACTGGTGCTGAGTTATTGGTGAGGGTGGGTGTGTAACTGGTGCTGTGGTGTTGGTGAGGTTAGTTGTGTAACTGGTGCTGGGGTGTTGGGGAGGGTGGGTGTGTAATTGGTGCTGGGGTGCTGGGGAGGGGGAAGTGTGTAACTGGTGCTGGGGTGTTGGGGAGGTGGGATTGTGTAACTGATGCTGTGGTGTTGGGGAGGGGGGAGTGTGTAACTGGTGCTGTAGTGTTGGTGAGGGGGAGGTGTAACTGGTGTTGATAAGGGGGAGTGTGTAACTGGTGCTGTGGTGTTGGGAAGGGGGGAGTGTGTAACTGGTGCTGTGGTGTTGGGGAGGGGGGGAGTGTGTAACTGTTGCTGCGGTGTTGGTGATGGGGGAGTGTGTAACTGGTGCTGTGCTGTTGGGGAGGGGGGATTGTGTAACTGGTGCTGTGCTGTTGGTGAGGGTGGGTATGTAACTGGTGCTGTGATGTTTGTGATGGTGGGTGTGTAACTGGTGTTGGGGAGAGGGGAGTGTGTAACTGGTGTTGGGGTATTTGGGACGGGGGATTCTGTAACTGGTGCTGGGGTGTTGGTGAGGGGGGACTGTAACTGGTGCTTTGGTGTTGGTGAGGGGGGAATGTGTAACTGGTGCAGGGGTGTTGGTGAGGGGGGAGTGTAACTGGTGCTGGAGTGTTGGGGAGGGTGGGTGTGAAACTGGTGCTGGGGGGCTGGGGAGGGGGAAGTGTGTAACTGGTGCTGGGGTGTTGGGGAGGGGGAGTGTGTAACTGGTGCTGTGGTGTTGGTGAGGGGGGATTGTGTAACTGGTGTTGTGGTGTTGGTGAGGGGTGGCGTATAACTGGTGCTGTGGTGTTGGTGAGGGGGCAGTGTAACCGGTGTTGGTAAGGGGAGGGGGGATTGTGTAACGGTGCTGTGGTGTTGGTGAGGGTGGGTGTGTAACTGGTGTTGTGGTGTTGGTGAGGGTGAGTGTGTAACTGGTGCTGTGGTGTTGGTGAGGGGTGTGTGTAACTGGTGCTGTGGTGTTGGTGAGGGGGGCAGTGTAACTGGTGTTGTTAAGGGGGGGAGTGTGTAACTGGTGCTGTGGTGTTGGGGGGGAGTGTGTAACTGGAGCTGTGGTGTTGGGGAGGGGGGTTTGTGTAACTGGTGCTGTGGTGTTGGTGAGAGGGGGTGTGTAGCTGGTGCTGTGGTGTTGGGGAGGGTGGAGTGTGTACCTGGAGCTGTGGTGTTGGTGAGGGGGGAGTGTGAAACTGGTGCTGGGGTGTTGGGGAGGTTGGAGTGTGTATCTGGTGCTGGGGTGTTGTGGAAGGGGGAGTGTGTAACTGGTGCTGTGGTGTTGGGGAGGGGGGAGTGTGTAACTGGAGCTGTGGTGTTGGGGAGGGGGGATTGTGTAACTGGTGCTGTGTTGTTTTGGGAGGGGGGAGTGTGTAACTGCTGCTGGGGTTTTGGGGAGGGGGGAGTGTGTAACTGGTGCAGGGTTTTGAAAAGTGAGGGGCAATGTGTAACTGATGCTGTGGTGTTGGTGAGGGGGGGGGTGTAACTGGTGTTGGTAATGGGGGGAGTGTGTAACTGGTGCTGTGGTGTTGGTGAGGGTGGGTGTGTAACTGGTGCTAGGGTTAGGTGAGGGGGTCAGTGTCACTGGTGTTGGTAAGGGGGTGAGTGTGTAACTGGTGCTGTGTTGTTGGGCAGAGGGGGGTGTAACTGGTGCTGTGGTGTTGGTGAGGGGGGTTGTGTAACTAGTGCTGGGGTGTTGGGGAGGAGGGAGTGTGTAACTGGTGCTGTGGTGTTAGGGAGGAGGGAGTGTGTAACTGGTGCTGTGGTCTTGGTGATGGGGGGAGGTGTAACTGGTGTTGGTAAAAGGGGGAGAGTGTAACTGGTACTATGGTGTTGGTGAGGGGGGAGTGTGTAACTAGTGCTGGGATGTTGGTGAGGGGGGAGTGTAACTGGTGATGTGGTGTTGGGGAGGGGGGAGTGTGTAACTGGTGCCGTGGTGTTGGTGAGGGGTGGTGTATAACTGGTGCTGTGGATTTGGTGAGGGGGCAGTGTAACTGGTGTTGGTAAGGGGGGTGTGTAACTGGTGCTGTGGTGTTGGGGAGGGGGGAGTGTGTTTCTGGTGCTGGGGTGTTGTGGAAGGGGGAGTGTGTAACTGGTGCTGTGGTGTTGGGGAGGGGGGAGTGTGTAACTGGAGCTGTGGTGTTGGGGAGGGGGGATTGTGTAACTGGTGCTGTGGTGTTGGGGAGGGGGAGTGTGTAACTGGTGCAGGGTGTTGATAAGTGGGGGGCAATGTGTAACTGATGCTTTGGTGTTTGTGAAGGGGGGGTGTAACTAGTGCTGGGGTGTTGGTGAGGGGGGCGGGGTAACTGGTGTTGGTAAGGGGGGGAGTGTGTAACTGGTGCTGTGGTGTTGGTGAGGGTGGATGTGTAACTGGTGCAAGGGTGTTGGTGAGGGGGTCAGTGTAACTGGTGTTGGTAAGGGGGGGAGTTTGTAACTGGTGCTGTGGTGTTGGTGAGGGGGGTTGTGTAACTGGTGCTGGGGTGTTGGTTAGGAGGGCGGTGTAACTGGTATTCGTAAGGGGGAGTGTGTAACTGGTGTTGGGGTGTTGAGGAGGAGGGAGTGTGTAACTGGTGCTGTGGTGTTGAGGAGGAGGGAGTGTGAACCTGGTGCTGTGGTCTTGGTGATGGGGGGAGGTGTAACTGGTGTTGTTAAAAGGGGGAGAGTGTAACTGGTACTGTGGTGTTGGGGAGGGGGGATGTAACAGGTGCTGGGATGTTGGTGAGGGGGGGAGTGTGTAACTGGTGCTGGGGTGTAGGGGAGGTGGGAGTGTGTAACTGGTGCTGTGTTGTTGGTGAGGGTGGGTGTGTAACTGGTGATGTGGTGTTGGTGAGGGTGGGTGTGTAACTGGTGCTGTGGTGTTGGTGAGGAGTGGTTTATAACTGGTGCTGGGGTGTTGGTGAGGGGGGAGTGTGTAATTTGTGCTGTGGTGTTGGGGAGGGGGGAGTGTGTAACTGGTGCTGTGGTGTGGGGGAGGGGGGATTGTGTAACTGGTGCTGTGGTGTTGGTGAGGGTGGGTATGTAAGTGGTGCTGTGGTGTTGGTGAGGGTGGGTGTGTAACTGGTGTTTGGGAGAGGGGAGTGTGAAACTGGTGCTGCGGTCTTGGTGAGGGGGGAGTGTGTAACTGGTGCTGGGGTGTTGGTGAGGGGGGAGTGTAACATGTGCTGTGGTGTTGGGGAGGGGGGATTGTGTAACTGGTGCTGTGGTGTTGGTGAGGGTGGGTGTGTTACTGGTGTTGTCATGTTGGTGAGGGTGAGTGCCTAACTGGTGCTGGAGTGTTGGGGAGAGTGGGTGTGTTACTGGTGCTGGGGTGTTGGGGAGGGGGAAATGTGTAACTGGTGCTGGCGTGTTCGCGAGGGGGGAGTGTGTATCTGGTATCTGGTGCTGTGGTGTTGGGGAGGGGGGAATGTGTAACTGGTGCTGTGTTGTTCGTGAGGGGGGAGTGTGTAAATGATGCTGTGATGTTGGGGAGGGGGGAGTGTGTAGCTGGTGCTGTGGTGTTGGCGAGGGGGGATTGTGTAACTGTTGCTGTGGTGTTGGTGAGAGTGGGTCTGTAACTGGTGCTGTGGTCTTTGTGAGGGTGGGTGTGTAACTGGTGTTGGGGAGAGGGGAGTGTATAACTGGTGCTGGGGTGTTGGGGAGGGGGGAGTGTGTAACTGGTGCTGGGGTGTTGGGGACGGGGAATTGTGTAACTGGTGTTGGGGTGTTGGAGACGAGGGACTGTAACTGGTGCTGTGGTGTTGGTGAGGGGGGAGTGTGTAACTGGTGCTGGGGTGTTGGTGAGGGGTGAGTGTAACTGGTGCTGTGGTGTTGGGGAGGGGCGATTGTGTATCTGGTGCTGTGGTGGTGGGGAGGGGGGATTGTGTAACTGGTGCTGTGGTGTTGGTGAGGGTGGGTGTGTAACTGGTGTTGTGGTGTTGGTGAGATTGAGTGTGTAACTTGTGCTGGAGTGTTGGGGAGGGTGGGTGTGTAACTGGTGCTGGGGTGGTGGGGAGGGGGAAGTGTGTAACTGGTGCTGGGGTGTTGGGGAGGTGGGATTGTGTAACTGATGCTGTGGAGTTGGGGAGGGGGGAGTGTGTAACTGGTGCTGTGGTGTTGGTGAGGGGGAGGTGTAACTGGTGTTGGTAAGGGGGAGTGTGTAACTGGTGCTGTGGTGTTGGGAAGGGGGGAGTGTGTAACTGGTGTTGTGGTGTTGGGGAGGGGGGAGTGAGTAACTGGTGCTGTGGTGTTGGTGAGGGGGGAGTTTGTAACTGGTGCTGTGGTGTTGGGGAGGGGGGATTGTGTAACTGGTGCTGTGGTGTTGGTGAGGATGGGTATGTAACTGGTGCTGTGGTGTTTGTGAGGGTGGGTGTGTAACTGGTGTTGGGGAGAGGGGAGTGTGTAACTGGTGCTGGGGTGTTGGGGAGGGGGGAGTGTGTAACTGGTGCTGGGGTGTTGGGGACGGGGGATTGTGTAACTGGTGCTGGGGTGTTGGTGAGGGGGGACTGTAATTGTTGCTTTGGTGTTGGTGAGGGGGGAGTGTGTAACTGGTGCTGGGGTGTTGGTGAGGGGGGAGTGTAACTGGTGCTGTAGTTGGGGAGGGGGGATTGTGTAACTGGTGCTGTGGTGTTGGGGAGGGGGGATTGTTTAACTGGTGCTGTGGTGTTAGTGAAGGCGGGTGTGTAACTGGTGTTGTGGTGTTGGTGAGGGTGAGTGTGTAACTGGTGCTGGAGTGTTGGGGAGGGTGGGTGTGTAAAGGGTGCTGCGGTGTTGGGGAGGGGGGATAGTGTAACTGGTGTTGTGGTGTTGGTGAGGGGTGGCGTATAACTGGTGCTGTGGTGTTGGTGAGGGGGGCAGTGTAACCGGTGTTGGTAAGGGGAGGGGAGATTGTGTAACTGGTGCTGTGGTGTTCATGAGGGTGGGTGTGTAACTGGTGTTGTGGTGTTGGTGAGGGTGAGTTTGTAACTGGTGTTTGAGTGTTGGGGAGGGTGGATGTGTATCTGGTGCTGGGGTGTTGGGGAGGGGGAAGTGTGTAACTGGTGCTGGGGTGTTGGGGAGGGTGGAGTGTGTAACTGGTGCTGTGGTGTTGGTGAGGGGTGTGTGTAACTGGTGCTGGGGTGTTGGTGAGGGGGGCAGTGTAACTGGTGTTGTTAAGGGGGGGAGTGTGTAACTGGTGCTGTGGTGTTGGGGGGGAGTGTGTAACTGGAGCTGTGGTGTTGGGGAGGGGGGTTTGTGTAACTGGTGCTGTGTTGTTGGTGAGAGGGGGTGTGTAACTGGTGCTGTGGTGTTGGCGAGGGTGGAGTGTGTAACTGGAGCTGTGGTGTTGGGGAGGGGGGCGTGTGTAACTGGTGCTGGGGTGTTGGGGAGGGGGGAGTGTGTATCTGGTGCTGTGGTGTTGTGGAAGGGGGAGTGTGTAACTGGTGCTGTGGTGTTGGGGAGGGGGGAGTGTGTAACTTGAGCTGTGGTGTTGCGGAGGGGGGATTGTGTAACTGGTGCTGTGGTGTTTGGGAGGGGGGAATGTGTAACTGCTGCTGGGGTTTTGGGGAGGGGAGTGTGTAACTGGTGCAGGGTGTTGATAAGTGAGGGGCAATGTGTAACTGATGCTGTGGTGTTGGTGAGGGGGGGTGTGTAACTGGTGTTGGTAATGGGGGAGTGTGTAACTGGTGATGTGGTGTTGGTGAGGGTTGGTGTGTAACTTGTGCTAGGGTGTTTGTGAGGGTGTCAGTGTAACTTGTGTTGGTAAGGGGGGGAGTGTGTAACTGGGGCTGTGGTGTTGGGCAGAGGGGGGTGTAACTGGTGCTGTGGTGCTGGTGAGGGGGGTTGTGTAACTGGTGCAGGGGTGTTGGGGAGGAGGGAGTGTGAAACTGGTGCTGTGGTGTTAGGGAGGAGGGAGTGTGTAACTGGTGCTGTGGTCTTGGTGACCGGGGGAGGTGTAACTGGTGTTGGTAAAAGGGGGAGAGTGTAACTGGTGCTGTGGTGTTGGTGAGGGGGGAGTGTTTAACTGGTGCTGGGGTGTTGGTGAGGGGGGAGTGTAACTCGTGCTGTGGTGTTGGGGAGGGGGGAGTGTGTAACTGTTGCTGTGGTGTTGGGGGGGGAGTGTGTAACTGGAGCTGTGGTGTTGGGGAGGGGGTTTGTGTAACTGGTGTTGGGGTGTTGGAGAGGGGGGACTGTAACTGGTGCTGTGGTGTTGGTGAGGGGGGAGTGTGTAACTGGTGCTGGGGTGTTGGTGAGGGGTGAGTGTAACTGGTGCTGTGGTGTTGGGGAGGGGGGATTGTGTAACTGGTGCTGTGGTGGTGGGGAGGGGGGATTGTGTAACTGGTGCTGTGGTGTTGGTGAGGGTGGGTGTGTAACTGGTGTTGTGGTGTTGGTGAGATTGAGTGTGTAACTTGTGCTGGAGTGTTGGGGAGGGTGGGTGTGTAACTGGTGCTGGGGTGGTGGGGAGGGGGAAGTGTGTAACTGGTGCTGGGGTGTTGGGGAGGTGGGATTGTGTAACTGATGCTGTGGAGTTGGGGAGTGGGGAGTGTGTAACTGGTGCTGTGGTGTTGGTGAGGGGGAGGTGTAACTGGTGTTGGTAAGGGGGAGTGTGTAACTGGTGCTGTGGTGTTGGGAAGGGGGGAGTGTGTAACTGGTGTTGTGGTGTTGGGGAGGGGGGAGTGTGTAACTGGTGCTGTGGTGTTGGGGAGGAGGGAGTGTGTAACTGGTGCTGTGGTCTTGGTGATGGGGGGAGGTGTAACTGGTGTTGTTCAAAGGGGGAGAGTGTAACTGGTACTGTGGTGTTGGGGAGGGGGGATGTAACAGGTGCTGGGATGTTGGTGAGGGGGGGAGTGTGTAACTGGTGTTGGTAAGGGGGGAGTGTGTAACTGGTGCTGTGGTGTTGGGGTGGGGGGAGTGTGTAACTGGTGTTGGGTAGGGGAGAATGTGTAACTGGTGTTGGTAAGGGGGGGAGTATGTAACTGGTGCCGGGTGGTGGGGATGGGGGAGTGTGTAACTTATGCAGGGGTGTTGGTAAGTGGAGGGTAGTATTTAACTGGTGCTGTGCTGTTGGTGAAGGGGGAGTGTGTAACTGGTGCTTGGGTGTTGGTAAGGGGGATGGGGTAGTGTGTTGGTAAGTGGTGGGAGTGTATAACTGATGCTGGGGTGTTGATAAGAGGGGGGAGAGTAACTGCTATTGGTGTTGGTAAGAGGGGTGAGTGTATAACTGTTACAGATGTTAGGTAAGGGAGGGCGGGAGTTTGTATCTGCTGTTGGTTTTGGGGTGTTGGTCAACTTGGGGAGGGTAACTCTGGGTGCTGTTGGGGTGTTAGTAGAGGGCGTAAGTGTGTCTCTGGGTGCAGCTGGTGTTGGTCAAAGGGGTGGGAGTGTAACTCTGGGTGCTGCTGGGGTGTAGAACTGGTAATGGTGTCTCTAGGTCCTGCTAAGTTTGGGGTGTTAAGCAGGGGGGAGTGTGTCTCTGGGTGCTGCTGGGTTGTTGTTTGGGGGATGAGTGTAACTCTGGGTGCTGCTTACATTGAGGTGAGAGCAACTATGGGTGCTGCTGAGGTTAGGGTGTAAGAGGGAGAGTTTGTGTTGGGTGCTGCTGAGGTTGGGATGTTGGTGATGGGAAGAATATGCCTTTGTTTTCAGTGGGGGTTGTTGGGAGGGGGCCCCCAAGCACCTGGTATAAACTTACGCCACTGCTTTGTGCATACTAATATGAAGAGGAGCCGCTGGACATGGTGCACAGATGAAGAAGCCTGCATCAGTTAGCCCCAGCAAGAGGAAGCTAAGAGATTTAAGCCACATATCCATTAGGTGATTTTAATGAGTGATTGAACGATTATGACATCGTAATTGTTCAATCGCTCATTAATCGTGCACAAATTGTGGACTATAATGTGTTTCAGTGTAGGCACCCTCTCTCATCCCTGAACATGGCCAATCTGTCGTTATCAGTAGATTGACCGGTTTGTTCAGGCGATGATTGGTGTCGGACAATATAGTTGGCGATCAATTGATCACCCAATATATTGTGTGTCTGTCGGCCAGTGTGTACCAGCGATATGTCTGTGAACAACTATCGCGTCGGCTGTGCTGCACAGCTGATAAACAGATATATCTGCAGATCAGTGCTTAGGATACAGGCACCAGATCCCGACTCCTGTCAGAATCCCAGCACTGGCATCCCAAAGGTAAGTAGCGGGGTTAGTAGGATGGTTAAAGGTTATGGTTAGGCACTAAGGGGTGAGGTTTAGGGTGCAGGGCAGGGAGTGGGAGGTTAGGTGTAGGCACTAGAGGGGAGGTTAGGTTTAGGCACCAGGGAGGGAGGGTTAGAGTTAGGGTATTGAGAGGGGAAGGTTGAGTCTCAGCTCATGGGCTGGTGCTGTGTGCTTGCCCCCCAGGCTAAAATTCACCAGCCTGCCCCTGCACTCTGTCCTAGTTACACTGTATACAGTGACTCTTCCTTCCTCAGGCTTTAATCACATCTAAGAGTGTATATGAATATATATCATGTCACACAGCAATAACTATAATTAAAACTATAAAGAGGAGTATTTTATGTAGAGACACATTAGCAAATTGTGTGACTATAGACTTTTTTCAATTAGGCTACTAATGCAGATCATCATAGAGTTATATGAGGTGCCTCTAAATGCAATTGTGACTGGTGCAAACAATTATTAATTATTAATAACTAGCAACATAATCTGAATCTGTTGACTTGATATCATTGTCACCATGGCTGGTGCTAGGTACACGGCATATTTTATTCCTAATTAGAACCGAATAAAAGCTTCCTGCTGACATCATATACTTTAATTGTATTTAATATGTAATAATCTTCATACTTAAGAGTTGCAAATGTTTCACTGATGTTTATATTTAGAACAACGAATTTCCAGCTGTTTGAGACTCCTGCAGTACAAAACCTGTGTGAGTTTTGCGGTGTTCTAAATGGAAAAATAATTGTTTCCATCTGTTAGTAAAAAAATTGTTAAAATGCTACATGCTAAACTAAATGTATTATCAAAATTGATAATCATATTTACATTTAAACATGTCACTAGGGAGCAAGGAGCAATTCTCTGTTCGTGTACATGGAGATTTCTAATAACTGTTGGACTTTTTTTTTTCAGTTTTCATGTATGATTTGTAAATGTTAATATTATTCATTTTTATTGTTCTGAAACTTATATTTCTTTTATGTAAAGTAATTATTTTTTTTTTTTTCATTCATTTCTAGGCAGCTCAGTATTACTGTAAATTACTATGAACATCTTGTTTACTTGCCCACATTTCATGTCCTCAGTCTCATGGGAATGACTTTACTGGGACATAACTAATGGATGTTCTCCCAGCTGCTGATTTCACTGATTTCTATCTAATACATTCCTGGCAACAAGCCTTGATTTAACAAATAGGACTGTGACAATGCTCTTTGGAAGGGAGCAAAAAATGGATTAAGCTGGACACCCTCACTGCTAAAAATGATTGGACTTGTCCTCCAGTGGTGGGGCAATAAGAAAGCCTACTGATCACTTCCAACAATAGGCCTGATTCAGATATGTACGTAAACCCGAGGGCTTATGTACATATCTGATTGCTGGGGGTCTGTGCATGCATTTTTGATTAACAAGCAATAAATAAGGTAAGCAGTCAATATGTTGACATTCACTAAGTCGACATGCAGAATATCAACACCAGAATGTTGACAATTATTATGAAGACATGGTTAAGATTCTGACATATAACATGTCAATATCCAGGAAAATGTCTACAGGGGCAAAATATCAACATATGACATGTTGACATAGTGAAAATGTTGAGGTTAGCATTGGGGTTAGAGATAGCGTTAGAGTTGGGGATACCTGAGAAATAGATTGTCAACATTAAAACCATTCCTCATACCAGTGCTAGGACTACACACTTCCCTTTTTTTCTATACTACCTCATACCAGTGCTAGGACTACACACTTCCTTTTTTACTATACTACCTCAAACCAGTACTAGGACTACACACTTCCCTTTTTTTCTATACTACCTCATACCAGTGCTAGGACTACACACCCCTTTTTTTCTATACTACCTCAAATCAGTACTAGGACTACACACTTCCCTTTTTTCTATACTACCTCAAACCAGTACTAGGGCTACGCATTTCCCTTTTTTCTATACTACATCATACCTGTGCTAGGATTACACATTTCCCTTTTTTCTATACTACATCATACCAGTGCTAGGGCTACACACTTCCCTTTTTTCTATACTACATCATACCAGTGCTAGGGCTACACACTTCCCTTTTTTCTATACTACATCATACCAGTGCTAGGATTACACATTTCCCTTTTTTCTATACTACATCATACCAGTGCTAGGATTACACTTTTCCCTTTTTTCTATACTACATCATACCAGTACTAGGATTACACATTTCCCTTTTTTCTATACTACATCATACCAGTGCTAGGATTACACACTTCCCTTTCTTCTATACTACATCATACCAGTGCTAGGATTACACATTTCCCTTTTTTCTATACTACTGTACCTCATACCAGAGCTAGTACCAGGGTGGTAGGGAGGGTGGTGCGGCCGGTGCCTCCACACAGGCCGGAATCCTCCAGCGGCACCGGCCACACACTTCACGGCGCCGGAGGTCTGCAGCAAGAGACCGCCGGCAGTGGTGCGTGGCGCACGAAGAATTGTCGGCGCAGGATCCCGCCCGCCCTCCACCTCCTGGAAAGAAAGGTAAGTGCTCAAGGGGAGGAGGGGGGCGGAGAGGGAGCGAGAGGGGCGGCAGTGCTGCACAGGGTGCACTGTCATCCAGTTATGGTGCTAGCTAGGACTACACTCTTCCCTTTTCTTCTTTACTACCTCATACCAGTGTTAGGGCCACATACTTCCCATTTTCCTACACTACCTCATACCAGTGTTAGGACCACACAAGTCCCTTTTTTTCTATACTATGTACTTCATACCATGGCTAGGACTACACATTTCCCTTTTCTCTATACTACCTTATAGGACTACACACTTCCCTTTTTTTATACTACTGTACTTCATACCAGTGCTAGGACTACACATTTCCCTTTTTTCTATACTACCTAATACCAGAGATGTGCGCCGACCCCTGTGTTTTGGTTTTGACATGGATCTAGTTCTCCCCTGGTTTTGGATCTTGATTGGTTTTGCCAAAACCTTATCTCCGTGTTTTGTTTTCTCGTTTTGGTTTTGGATCTGGAGATTTTCTTAAAAAATAAAAAAACAGCTAAAATCACATAAAATGGGCCTTTTTTTGTTCCTACAATATTAATAACCTCAATAACATTTATTTCCACTCGTTTCCAGTCAATTTTGACCACCTCACAGCTCACAATATTGACTTGTTCATCTTGTCAAGGCCCAAAATTTGCACCAAGATAGCTGGCTGACTAAGCTAAGCTGCAGCAGTGGGCGGCATAAACACATGGCAGTTCAACTTCAAACATGGCAAATCAGGAAACACTTTTATTATTCAAGAGAGGCCTGAGGGAGTTGGAGGTAGGGCAGGGACAGGAAGGGTTGATTGGTAGTAAATTATGTTTTGTTGTTTGACTCAAAAGAAAATTTATGAGGGAGAAGGGGAGGGGAGGAGGCATTTACAAAAAACTGTGATAAAGTACATTTACATCAGTCCTTGCCACAGAAGAATCCTTGAGCATGGCTGCTGCTGTTGGGAGTTGATTTTCTCATCCCAGAAGGGGACCAGGAAGAGTGCTTTAAAAAAAATAAACAATTGACTTAATGCTTTGCAAATCTTCTATAAAAGGCATTTCCCAACCTGTACAGGGACATAATAAAAAAACATAGTTAGTGGCCTTCAAACTGCCATAGTTCCCACTGTCCACTTAACCATATGAGATATGTGAACAAGCGGAAAAAGGAAATGCAACATTTCAGATTTAAGGTTTAAGTCTTACGTTGTGTCTTTCTTGGGAATTCTTTCTTGAGCGCCATGCCTGCTTGCTGGAAGTGGATTTTATTCATCCCAGAAGGGGACCAGGAAGAGTGCTTTTCCAAAAATAAATAAACAATTGACTTAAATAATCAGGGACATTAAAAAAACAGAGTTAGTTAGTGGTCTTAAAATTGCCATTGTTTCCACTATCCACTTCTTAGATATGTGAATATGTTAGAAATTAATGTAGAAGGCCAAAAATTGGGTGGACCACACATGGCTGATTGATCAACCATGGTGACTGGATTAGTGTCATAAGGAAGAGGAGGCTGCAAACTGGATGTCATGTTATGAGTTGGCCATATGGGGTATGTTGCTGTTAAGGGATCAGGCTGGTTATCAGTGGACACATTATTAATATAGTTGTTATTTTGATTTGCCATCTCCTGAAGGGTGTTTACCAACAGACAGAGACTACCTGCCTATCAGCTCAGGCATAGACACTTCCTAAGGAACAGAGCTCTGCTCTCTGGAGGGAAGCCAAATAGGTGGGAGCCCATGTTCCAACATCTGAAGCTCTTACCTCTCCACATCATCTATTATAGATGAAAAAAAATGTCATCGGGGACATCTAGCTCTTCTTTCTGTAACCTGCTCACCCTTTTTGGACAGGAAGTCCAGAATGGATGGTTTGGAAGAAGAAGGCCTAGCAACAGATGGGGATGGTCATTATCAAGACCTGGTCCCCCCAGTGGGTGTAGTCTGGGAGGTATTGGTTGGCATGCAGGCAGTGGAATAACAAAGGCCTCCACGTTGTCTGTGCTTACTATTCCGTATTTCAGTTTGCGATTCAGGTAGGAATAAAGTCGGCTACAGAACACAGTGACAGAATCACTGGATGTCTTAGTGCATTCAGGCCAAATAGGATCCATGAATTCCCAGACAGATTCCAGTTAGATGTATCCTTTGCTTGTAATAATCTTTGGTAATTCCTGGCAATGTTGGGTGTTATAGCCAGACACTTTGAAGGCTGTAACTTTGAACTGCTTTATAGAAAACATGTGAATGAAACCTTTCCACACTGCAGAACATGATGGAGAAATCCCTTGAAGTTCAGCACCTAGAGCATCTTTGTTCATGTTCTCTGAGACCTCTCCTGACTTTTGTTTACGTTTTTGAATAGAACAGTTTTAGAATTTAGGATGACTACTTTATATAGCTTTGTAAATAAATATAGGCTTTAGTTTTTTAGAGCATATAACTTTATAAGCTGTTAGGATAACTTTTCTGCTATGTTTAAGATAAAAAAACAACTTTTTGTAACCCAATAACTTAAAACGTTTTCATTGCAATATTCATGCAGCCCCTTGACAGACAGCAGCACAGCACCCCTGCGCACATACGCCGATGATAGTGACAGGTGTGGCTGACATGCACACAATAAAAATTGTTTATTTATTATTTTGGGCAGCAGCCCCTCGACAGTGACAGCCAGGTGTGGCTGACCTGGGCCCAGAGCACAGATCAATCACGACTGGAGTCGGGCAGCACTAGGTTGCAACTTGCGTTGCTGGCTGGATCTTGTGCAGTTCTGCGGTTAAGCCTAACATGCACGCACACACAGAAAAATATAAAAGACACTTTTATTGATTTTTTTTTTTAAAACACTACTGGAGTTGGGCAGCACTAGGTTGCAACTTACGTTGCTGGCTGGATCTTGTGCGGTACTGCGGTTAAGCCTAACAAGCACGTATGCACACACACACAGAAAAAAATATAAAAGACACTTTGATTGTTTTTTTTTTTAGCATAACTGAAGTCGGGCAGCACTAGGTTGCAACTTGCGTTGCTGGATCTTGTGCGGTACTGCAGTTAAGCCTAACACGCACACACACACACACAGAAAAATATAAAATTTGATTATTTTTTTCTATATATTTTTGGGGCCCAGATGGACACAGCACCAGCCCAGATGTATCTGCAGCTCTGCAACAGCCCAGATGGATACAGCAGACAGCACAGTGACAGCATCAGCCCAGCCAGAATGGATGAGCACCAGCCCAGGACACAGCAGACAGCACTAGCACTAGATCCGAGTCAGGCGGGAAAAATCGAGCCTGCTTGGTTCCGACTCGGATCTGCTCAATTCGGGTGGGCTCGGATCTCTGAAATCTGATCCCGCTCATCTCTACCTCATACCAATGCTAGGACTACACATTTCCCTTTTTTCTATACTACATCATACCAGTGCTAGAACTCATGCTCCTCCGCAGCACACATGCACGCCTACGCAACACCAATTGTGGGCTGTTACAAGAAGGACCCTACATGGAATGTGGAATGTCGCATGAGAAAATAGGGGAAAGAACAGATGGAAATGGGAGGAAAGGGGTAGGAACAGAGGTGGACAGGAAGAATGGGGGTCAAGCAGAGGGAGACGAGAGGAAAAGGGGAACAACATGGTGAAATAGAAGGAAAAGGGAAAGAGCAGATGGGAGAAAGTGGAGGAACAGAAAATAAAATACACACCTACACAATAGTGACCGGGCATACATATATATATATATATACACACACTGAGACTGGATTAAATATATCCACATTTAATCCAGTCTCCTAGATATTAGCACTCACCACCAATAAAAAAATAAGAGTCTCTAATAAATCCAAATAATGTCATCATTTTATTCTTCAGGGTTAAAAATGTTGTCCACATTAGCCATATAAATGGTATTGTCGACATTTCAGTTCGGAGTTTGAACCTTTCTCAAGACTGGCACAAAATATACATAATGCTTGACGCACACAATTGCGTATTACATCTAAAAAATAAAATTGTGAAAAAAATATATATAATATCGACCTTTCAAAAGTGGAAAAAATACCAGAAGGGTATACAGAAAATAATATAACAGTGATACTGTCTATCAGGCTCTATATAACTTCATCAAAGCAATTTAAACATAAAAATCAACACACTATGTGTATGGATTGGAAACCAAGGAAGTGTGCACTGCATGTGTATAAAAACTCACCCCCTCTCTCTGTCATATGTAAATAGACTATGAAAAAATATATATCTATTAACCCTATAACCAATCATGACTGGTACCATGCTAATATCATAGAGATGAATCCGATAATATAGTGACCTAAATCAGAATAGGATGATATAATCACCATATAGCAACACTGCTAACTGCAGTTCCACACAGCATGATAACAAGGAGACAAAAGTATATCCCATTAATAGATCTGCTAGCATGCCCCTAGATACAGAATCACTGCTGCAGTGACATCTCACTACAGCAAATCTAACCGGATTAATGGACAGCACTTACCAAATTTGTGTGTGTACCACACATAGCCATGCAAGTTCCAAGTCACTGGCGATCACGGAGTGCACTCATGTGCATATACTTAGAAACAAAGCCCACGGGCAGCTCAAATACTCGTCCGGGCGGAAGTAATCACTACGTGAATTCCCAGATCACCTGATCTCAGCTGGACAAAGTGCAGCCACAACATGGTGCCCTCCGCATCTGGCTAGGAGCGTCCAGCGCATTGCCATGGAAACATGTATATAATGTTGAAAATATAAATATATGATAGAGAACATACATGGATAGAGGCCATCATAGCCAATCCACCAGTAATAAGGGAACATTTTCACCACAATGTGTTACCATGGTTACAGAATGCATGCTAAAGAATCCATGCTCTCCATATGTTAAGAATCGACATTAGGGGCATACTTACAATTACACAAAAGGAAATGAACACAAACTGCCTTCCAGATGTAAAAAAATGGGAGTACTCCATTAATAAATAATAAGTGGGTAAAACTGTACATACAATAAACTCACTATATAAACTGAAACTATACAAGCCTGAAAAGACACAGTGGTAGCTGCAATCCGATTAAATACAAAAACTATACAAAAAAATTATTATATGTAAGAAAAACACAAATGATAATGTATAGGTGAGTGTGTGCATGCCCCGACATATTAGGTGCAAGCACACAATCTCTCATCTATACATACAAATAGTACACATTGAAAATAGAGAAAACGAAGTAAAAGGAAAAAAATGTATAGAAGTGAGAAGGGTAATAGTGCACATGGTCCTATTTTTAAATAAACAGACAAAGTGTATCTAAGGTGATACAGATAACCGCTAAGTAAGATTTACTGTGAATGGACCCAGCAATTCATAGACCTACCAAGGATAGAACAGCCCAAAAGGTATCAACCAGATGGAAAAGACATTTATCGTTCCTAATAGTACTGAAAAGACCAAGACATATAAAAAAATGGCTTCAATAGTTGATCCATACTACCGGGTGAATGAGACCTTAAATACAGAAACACCTCACTGTAACCATCACCAGAAACACCCAACTCTGTGACCCTTAGATGAAAAACCGTCACCAATTACGTATCTCGATTCACAGGAATACATTTAGGGGGTTGTTCTCATTAAGTCCTCTTGGGGCTACCATATCCAATGTGTAGATCCAGAAGCTCTCACGCTTTTTTAAGGCTGAGATCCTATTACCACCGAGAGGCAGAGGAGGTATCCAGTCAATAAGTCGACATTTAAGACTCGCTACTTGATGACCCTGTGACAAGAAATGTCCAGCGACTGGTTTGTCAGAATGTCCAGATAATAGAGCAGAACGGATGGAGGCCCTATGATTGGCCATCCTGTCTCTAAACTTTCTTGAAGTGAGGCCCACATAATACAATCCACATGGGCAAATAAGATAATAGATAACAAAATCCATCATACAATGTAGTTTATATTTAATGTTAATCTTCCTGCCAGTATGGGGATGTATTGGATTATTGGATGAAGGCCTTCTTTCGAAGGCAGAATGTGGAATTTTATCCTTTACTGATGACAAAGTTGAAAAACTACTCTTTGATAAATTGGATTTCAATACATTACCGGCAAAGACTCCAGCTGATCTCTTTTTTAGGTTATTAAAAATCCGTAGGAGAGAAGAAGATTTGGTATTACATGGCCAATTCCTCTCAGAATACCACTGCAGGAAGCAGATACCATGAGGATTCCGAATACAATGTACCAACATTGGGGAGGAACAACCCTGTTTTTTGTAGTAGGTGGTGTGGAATCCTCAATAAATGTTCATTAGATCTAATGGTACTTGTCATTGATGAAGTAGGTGTGGAGCTACGCAAAACAAAGGATGAGATAGAACAACTTAACCTGACAAGTTTCCCTGTGTTGAGGGATGATAAAAGCGCCAATTGGCTGGATCGACTACAGAGTCAAGTGGATACCTATAAAAGGGATTTAACATCCTTTAAAAGGAAAAAGCTGACGACTGTAACATCAGATTATCAAACCCATAATGTATATAGGTGGTTAACCGGCAACAACATGCCAGGTAGGATAGCCACTCAGATGAAGAGGCCACAATGCAGACGTGCACCTGTATACCCTATGGAATCTGCTTCCTCCTTATCCACATCAGAAACAGACGCTATTGAGGCCACCCAAACGAGTAAAGATTTTTTAGATCAAGGTACAGATCAGGAGTTCATCCATCCAGAAATGGGAGACCGAAGAACCGTTGACCGCACACGCGGAGGGGGAGACTTACGAAGACGCGGCAGGATATGGACCTAAGTGCTGTATCTAACCTCTCTGACATTCATCTGGGCCAATCAGAGTTAAATCTCTTGTCAAAAGGTTTAACTTTTGTGCCAACATGTAGAAACAGCAACTTTGAGAAGTCAATTGACCTATATCGATTCGGTAGGAATATGAGGCTTAAAGAATTTTTTAAAAATGATTCAGCAATTCATCCTAAACAAAAGTCCTTTAAGAAACCTTCAGTATTTGATCCACCTTCTACGAATGCAAGTATTAAGACATTTGCGACTTATGAATTCGGATATTAATACTATGGGTGTCCAAAAATATATGACAACCTACCATCTGATGAAAAATGGGCTTTGCAAATGTTGAGAGATAATCCACATATTGTAATTAGGCCAGCAGACAAGGGTGGAGCCATTGTTGTCCAAAATTGGACTGACTGGGACTCTGAAATAATGCAACAACTCTCCAATACAGATGTATATAGAAGAACTGGAAGTAATCCTATACCTGAGATTAAGGCTAAAATCAATCAGGTATTGAATACCACCCTGATGCATAGGTGGATTGATGAAGATTTGTATGGTTTCCTGTCTGTTGATAAACCACGTTGCCCTATTTTGTACACCCTCCTGAAAATTCACAAAACTCTGTTGAGACCCCCTGGAAGACCGATTATTTCAGCCCAGGGTTCTCTTTTACAACCTTTAGCGATTTACATCGATAGTATCCTGCAACCCATAGTTTTGGAAGCCAGAAGCTAAATTCGCGACACTGGAGATTTCTTGCAGCAATTGAAGAACCTAGGTCCAATCGATAAAGATGCTGTGTTGGCAACAATGGACGTTAGATCACTGTATACGGTGATTCCACATAAGGGAGGTTTGGATACGCTGAGAGAGGCAATGTATGGTCGAGACCTAATTGGCAGTACACCATCAGAATTTGTGTTAGAGTTGGCAACCCTGGTCCTCTACAACAATCACTTCCATTATAAAGAAGCATTTTATATTCAAAGAGGAATAGCGATGGGTTCAAATTTGGCACCTGCCTATGCGAACCTATATATAGTGAAATATGAAGAGACACATAGCTTTCCCTATTTTAGTCAATGGATAGTCTTTTACCGTCGCTTCATAGACGATATCTTCATTATATGGAAGGGCACAATTGAGATGTTTGAAGACATGGTGTTGAAGTTGAATGGGCTACAGAGTCCGATTAAATTTACCTTCACAGCCGACCATAGTGCTGTTAATTTTCATGACGTGACAATCACCAACATTGAGGGTATCATCAACACGTCATTATTTCGTAAAGATACTGATCGGAATGTGGTCTTATTCACCACCAGTCATCATCCGCCAGCACTTAACGACAATTTGCCTATCTCACAGTATTTATGAGTCATTCGGATAAACTCTAATCCTATTGTGAGAGAGGAACAATTGGAGGAAATGACTGCTCGATTCTTGGAGAGGAGTTATAGCCAGGCAAAGTTAAATAAATGTCTGACTAAAGCACAGCACATATATCAAAGACAAAATGACGGGGATTTACCTCTGTCTAAGAACAAGCAACATCTTATGTTTACCACCAAATTTGATAAAAGTGCCTATAATACAGCCAAATCTTTGAAGAACCATTGGCACATTTTGACCTCAGACAATACGCTGCCCTTTAAAATTATGAATCTCCAATGATAGCCTACAGACGAGGTCCTAACCTTAAGCAGTTGTTAATGAGACCGACTCTATACCCAAGAGAAGTAAAAACCATACCTGAGCTGATGAAACAGAAACCTGGTTGCTACTCTTGTGGGAACTGTATTGCCTGTGCGTCAATGTTAACTGGACCGATGTTCCCACATCCCCATACTGGCAGGAAGATTAACATTAAATATAAACTACATTGTATGATGGATTTTGTTATCTATTATCTTACCTGACCCTGTGGATTGTATTATGTGGGCCTCACTTCAAGAAAGTTTAGAGACAGGATGGCCAAACATAGGGCCTCCATCCGTTCTGCTCTATTATCTGGACATTCTGACAAACCAGTCGCTGGACATTTCTTGTCACAGGGTCATCAAGAAGCGAGTCTTAAATGTCGACTTATTGACTGGATACCTCCTCTGCCTCTCGGTGGTGATAGGATCTCAGCCTTAAAAAAGCGTGAGAGCTTCTGGATCTACACATTGGATACGGTAGCCCCAAGAGGACTTAATGAGAACAACCCCCTAAATGTGTTCCTGTGAATCGAGATACGTAATTGGTGACGGTTTTTCATCTAAGGGTCACAGAGTTGGGTGTTTCTGGTGATGGTTACAGTGAGGTGTTTCTGTATTTAAGGTCTCATTCACCCGGTAGTATGGATCAACTATTGAAGCCATTTTTTTATATGTCTTGGTCTTTTCAGTACTATTAGGAACGATAAATGTCTTTTCCATCTGGTTGATACCTTTTGGGCTGTTCTATCCTTGGTAGGTCTATGAATTGCTGGGTCCATTCACAGTAAATCTTACTTAGCGGTTATCTGTATCACCTTAGATACACTTTGTCTGTTTATTTAAAAATAGGACCATGTGCACTATTACCCTTCTCGCTTCTATACATTTTTTTCCTTTTACTTCTTTTTCTCTATTTTCAATGTGTACTATTTGTGTGTATAGATGAGAGAATGTGTGCTTGCACCTAATATGTTGGGGCATGCACACACTCACCTATACATTATCATTTGTGTTTTTCTTATATATAATAATTTTTAGTATAGTTTTTGTATTTAATCGGATTGCAGCTACCACTGTGTCTGTTCAGGCTTGTATAGTTTCAGTTTATATAGTGAGTTTATTGTATGTACAGTTTTACCCACTTATTATTTACTAATGGAGTACTCCCATTTTTTTACATCTGGAAGGCAGTCTGTGTTCATTTCCTTTTGTGTAATTGTAAGTATGCCCCTAATGTCGATTCTTAACAAATGGAGAGCATGGTTTCTTTAGCGTGCATTCTGTAACCATGGTAACACATTGTGGTGAAAATTTTCCCTTATTACTGGTGGAATGGCTATGATGGCCTCTATCCATGTATGTTCTCTATCATATATTTATATTTTCAACATTATATACATTGTCCTCTAGGGCTTGCCATGTTTCCATGGCAATGCGCTGGATGCTCCCAGCTGGATGCGGAGGGCACCATGTTGCGGCTGTGATTACTTCCGCCCGGACGGGTATATGAGCCGCCCGCGGGCTTTGTTTCTAAGTATATGCACACGAGTGCACTCCGTTGTCCCGGAAGATCGCCAGTGACTTGGAACTTGCATGGCTATGTGTGGTACACACACAAATTTGGTAAGTGCTGTCCATTTATCCAGTTAGATTTTCTACAGTGAGATGTCACTGCAGCAGTGATTCTGTATCTAGGGGCATGCTAGCAGAGCTATTAATGGGATATACTTTTGTCTCCTTGTTATCATGCTGTGTGGAACTGCAGTTAGCAGTGTTGCTGTATGGTGATTATATCATCCTATTCTGATTTAGGTCACTATATTGTCGGATTCATCTCTATGATATTAGCATGGTACCAGTTATGATTGGTTATAGGGTTAATAGATATATATTTTTTCACAGTCTATTTACAAATGACATATAGTTTTTTATACATATGCAGTGCACACTTCCTTGGTTTCCATACACATAGTGTGTTGATTTTTCTGTTTAAATTGCTTTGATGAAGTTATATAGAGCCTGATAGACAGTATCACAATGTTATATTATTTTCTGTATACCCTTCTGTTATTTTTTTCACTTTTGTGAGATCGATATTATATATTTTTTTTTTCCCAATTTAATTTTTTAGATGTAATACGCAATTGTGTGCGTCAAGCATTATGTATATTTTGTGGCAGTCTTGAGAAAGGTTCAAACTCTGAACCGAAATGTCGACAATACCGTTTATATGGCTAAATGTGGACAACATTTTTAACCCTGAAGAATAAAATGATGACTTTATTTGGATTTATTAGAGACTCTTATTTTTTTATTGGTGAGTGCTCCTATCTAGGAGACTGGATTAAATGTGGATATCTGATTGGATCTGTGTAAAAATCTCATCTTGGAAGCACCCCATTGATGAACTATTTGATGTGAGTGCAGGATTTCACTGGATATACTTCTAAACTTCTACATTCTTGCACAAGTTGCGTGACCTAATTGATTTACCGGATGCCTGTTCCTTATGCACCATCGATATAGTTAGTCTATATACCAGCATCCCCAATAACAGGGGACTTCTAGCAGTTGAACAACTGTTGTGTAATAATGCGAAATTCAATGGTCCTGATTTGTCGTTTTTTCTGCATCTTCTGTCTCTTACGCTTACCAGAAACTATTTTTGTATTTGATGGGTCATACTATCTGCAAATCCTGGGCTGTGCCATGGGTTCTTGTGTGGCCCCAGCTTATGCTAACGCATTTATGTATTGCGTGGAACAAGATTTGTTCTTTAGCAATAGAGCCTATGTTGACAAAAGTAGGTTCTTCACGCGCTACATAGATGATGTATTTGTTATCTGGTTGGGTAGTAGGGATGAGTTCCTGCAAATGATGAGTGAGGTTAATTATCTGGACCCAGACATTAAGTTCACCTATGACATCAGTGCTGAAAGCATTCATTTTCTAGATGTATTAGTTATGCTATCGAAAGGTAAACTTAGTACGTCTATTTATAGGAAACCTACAGATCGCAACAATTTACTGCATGCTTCAAGCCATCACCCCAATAGTCTACTCAAGGGATTACCCTATTCTCAATATTTGAGAATTCATAGAATTTGTAGCGATCCTGCCGATGAAGTACAGATGGACAGAATGACGGAAAGTTTCTGTCGTAGAGGGTACTCACCTAATACTCTTAAACTTGCTAAACAAAAAGCCTTACTGGCTCCAAAAATGGTGACACAACCTCAAAGTAATACCAATAATGTAAGTGGCAAACTGGTTTGGGTCAATGGTTTCAGTACTAGTAGTGGCCCTATTATTAAAACTGCCAAAAAATACTGGCCATTGATCAGTACAGACACTAATTTACCCGCATTACATAATACTAGGGGTGAGCGGGTTCGGATTTCTGAAATCCGAACCGCCCCGAGCCCTCCCGATCCGAGGCCGATCCGAGTCAGGCTCGACTTTTCCCGCCTGACTCGGATCTGAAATAGAGGCAAAACGTCATCATCCCGCCTTCCGGGGTCTCGCGGGTTTTGGATCCTATATAAGGTACCCGCGTCGGCGCCATTTTCTCACTCGGCTGTGGACAGTGAAGAGGGAGGGTGGGAGTTAGGGCTGGCTGGGCTGTGTAGTGTAGTGTAGTGCAGAGTTGTGTTGTGCTGTGCTGTGCTGCGCTGTGTTGCTGTTGTCCATAGGGGCTGTGTCCACTATTTCAAAGTCCATAGGGGCTGGCTGTGTTGTGCTGTGCTGCTGTTGTTAATAGGGGCTGTGTCCACTACTTCAAAGTCCATAGGGGCTGGCTGGACTGTGTTGTGCAGTCAGTTCTCCATAGGGGCTGTGTCCACTCCAAAGTCCTGTGCAGTGTCCCAGTCCTAAAGGGGTGCTGTAGTGTTGTCCAGGGGGTGCTCTGTCCATCAGGGGTGCTCCCCCCAAGTGCTAAAAAAATAATATTTTTTCTGTGTTTGTGAATTGTGTGCGCAGTAGCCGCATGTGCATCAACAAAGTAGTGCCAAGCGTGCGCCTGTGTAAAGGGCCGGCTGGCTTGACCGTTAAAGGGTGCTGTAACCCCCAAAGTACACTCCAGTCCAAACCAAATGAAAAAATATTTTCTGTGTTTGTGAATTGTGTGCGCAGTAGCCGCACGTGCATCAACAAAGTAGTGCCAAGTGTGCGCCTGTGTCATAAGTAAAGGGCCGGCTGGCTTGACCATTAAAGGGTGCTGTAACCCCCAAAGTACACTCCAGTCCAAACCAAATAAAAAAATATTTTCTGTGTTTGTGAATTGTGTGCGCAGTAGCTGCACGTGCATCAACAAAGTAGTGCCAAGCGTGCGCCTGTGTCATAAGGAAAGGGCCGGCTGGCTTGACCGTTAAAGGGTGCTGTAACCCCCAAAGTACACTCCAGTCCAAACCAAATAAAAAAAATATTTTCTGTGTTTGTGAATTGTGTGTGCAGTAGCCGCACGTGCATCAACAAAGTAGTGCCAAGCGTGCGCCTGTGTCATAAGTAAAGGGCCGGCTGGCTTGACCGTTAAAGGGTGCTGTAACCCCCAAAGTACACTCCAGTCCAAACCAAATAAAAAAATATTTTCTGTGTTTGTGATTTGTGTGCGCAGTAGCCGCACGTGCATCAACAAGTAGTGCCAAGTGTGCGTCTGTGTCATAAGTAAAGGGCCGGCTGGCTTGACCGTTAAAGGGTGCTGTAACCCCCAAAGCACACTCCAGTCCAAACCAAATAAAAAAATATTTTCTGTGTTTGTGAATTGTGTGCGCAGTAGCCGCACGTGCATCAACAAAGTAGTGCCAAGCGTGCGCCTGTGTCATAAGTAAAGGGCCGGCTGGCTTGACCGTTAAAGGGTGCTGTAACCCCCAAAGTACACTCCAGTCCAAACCAAATAAAAAAAATATTTTCTGTGTTTGTGAATTGTGTGTGCAGTAGCCGCACGTGCATCAACAAAGTAGTGCCAAGCGTGCGCCTGTGTCATAAGTAATTGGCCGGCTGGCTTGACCGTTAAAGGGTGCTGTAACCCCCAAAGTACACTCCTGTCCAAACCAAATAAAAAAATATTTTCTGTGTTTGTGAATTGTGTGCGCAGTAGCCGCACGTGCATCAACAAAGTAGTGCCAAGCGTGCGCCTGTGTCATAAGTAAAGGGTCGGCTGGCTTGACCGTTAAAGGGTGCTGTAACCCCAAAAGTACACTCCAAACCAAATAAAAAATATTCTCTGTGTTTGTGAATTGTGTGCACTGTGGCTGCACGTGCATCAACAAAGGAGCAGCGCCAAGCGTGCGCCTGTGTCCCATAAGTAAAGAGCCGGCTGGCTCATTTCTTAAAGGGTGGTGTAACCCACAAAGTGCACTACTCTCCAGCAAAAATAAAAAAATATTTTCTGTGTTTGTGTGCGCCTTAGCCGCACGTATATATCAATATAACATAAATGGAGGACCAAACTTTCTCCGATAAAAATAAAATAGGGAAAGGTCTAGAACCACTTCCTCCTAGTGCTGTTGCTGCTGCTGGGAGTTGTTCATCATCCCAGAGAGGAAGTAGGAACACCACTACTTTTACTAAACAATTGACCCTCCAACAGTCCCTAGCGATGAGGATGAAGTACGACAGCAGTCATCCTGAAGCAAAACTTATAACTGAGGCCTTGACTGCTATGTTGGTGTTAGACGTGCGTCCGGTATCCGTCATTAGTGCAGTGGGATTTAGACAATTGATGGAGGTAGTGTGTCCCCAGTTCCAAATCCCGTCTAGATTCCACCTGCATCCTCAAAGCAGCAGCGACAAGCGTACGTCTGTCTGTTAAAGGGTGGTGTAACCCTCAAAGTGCGCTCCACAACCAATAAAAAAATTCTTCTTTTTTTTCTGTCTTTGCGAAATGTGTGGGCTGTAGCCGCACCTGCATCCTTAAAGCAGCAGCGACAAGCATGCGTCTGTCTGTTAAAGGATTACATTGGTGACAGCATCCAAGTAGGCATGTCAGACAGTCCGTACCTGTACTGGCAGGAAAAAGAAGCAATTTGGAGGTCCCTGTACAAACTGGCTCTATTTTATCTGAGTTGCCCCCCTCCAGTGTGTACTCCGAAAGAGTGTTTAGTGCAGCCGGGAACCATGTCAGCGAAAGGCGTAGGAGGTTGCTTCCACAAAATGTGGAGAAGATGATGTTCATAAAATGAATTATCAACTCTTCCAGGGAGACCAGCCTCCACAACGTACAGAGGGACCTGTGGTTGTGGATTCCAGCAGGGACGAATTAATACTCTGTGAGGATGAGGATGTACACAACACTGAAGAGGGTGAGGAATCGGTGGATGAGGAGGATGAGGACGACATCTTGTCTCCGTAGAGCCAGTTTGTGCAGGGACAGATTAATTGCCAGCTTGTTTTGTAGGGTCCCAAACGAACCAATCATTTCAGCCACAGTCGTGTGGCAGACCCTGGCGCTGAAATGATTGGTTTGTTAAAGTGTGCATGTCCTGTTTATACAACATAAGGGTGGGTGGGAGGGCCCAAGGACAATTCCATCTTGCACCTCTTTTTTTTCTTTCAATTATGTACTGTTTGGGGCCTAGTTTTTCAAACTGCCATCCTGTCTGCCACTGCAGTGTCACTCCTAGATGGACCACGTGTTTGTGCCGCCCACTCGTATCTCTTAGCATAGGCATCCAGCTACCTCGGTGCAACCTTTTGGATATAAAAACAATATTGTGAGGTGTGAGGTGTTCCGAATAGACTGGAAATGAGTGGAAATTAAGGTCATTGAGGTTAATAATAGCATAGGAGCAGAAAAACACACAAATTCTGTGATTTTAGCTGTTTTTATGCTTTTTAAAAAAAAAATACAGATCCAAAACACAAAACCCAGAACCCAAAACATGTAAGGGTGGTTTTGGCAAAACTAATCCAGATCCAAAACACGAAGAAAGATCCAGATCCAAAACCAAAACACAAAACACAAAAAGTGGCCGCTGCACACCCCTACATAATACCACCTTATTACCCTGTTATAAACATGGTAAGAACATCCGAGACTGGCTGGTGCACAATGATATTACCAACTTTGGCAACCCCAGTAAATCTCATTTTATGACTAAGAAGCCTGGCAATTATAAATGCCTAGGCTGTACCACTTGCAGTTTACTTGAGACCGGTGACAGTTTTGTACATCCACATACCGGTCACCGTTACAAGATTAACTTTGTACTCACTTGTACCAGCCAATATGTCGTATACTTTATCAGGTGTCCCTGTGGTCTCCTATATATTGGCAAAACCACCCGCCAACTGCGGGAGAGGATGGCATTACACAGATCGGCTATTCGCCAAGCCTTAAATGGTGGTGATACCGATCAGCCAGTAGCTCGCCATTTCAAAAACTATCGACACAGCCTGTCGACCTTACACTACAAGATGATCGATCATGTCCCTATGAGTGAGAGAGGGGGTGACAGAGCTAAACGATTGTTGCAGTTCGAGGCGAGGTGGATACACTGCCTTAATACTCTGCAACCTAATGGGCTTAATGAAACGTTGTCACTAGCATGCTTTAATTAATTATGATCTTGTTTAGGACTTGTCTTGTCCTCGTATGCACCTATGCAGCCTGCTGTTCTATTCTTACTTTTATTGTGCATCTTTTCACTCTCGATACTATATATCTTATTCTTCTTATGTCTTTTTTTCATTTCATATTGATTATCATATCCCATGTACTCTTATGCATTACTCAGTCCAGTTCGTATGTTTTATATGTGATGGTGAAGGTTTGTGGCACTTAGTATGTTTACTCTGGTCTCCTTAGTGATGGACACGTCAGGCGTCGCACCCGCTGCATAGTGCGTAGCGATGACGTCAGATGGAGTTCCTGTTGGACGCGATCAGTTGCACTCGTGGTGGTTCCCGTGTATATAAGTAAGTGTTGTATGTATTTTTTGTACTTCCTGATGAAAATCTTCGTTGATTGAATATAGAGGTTTATTGACCCTGCTTTATTGTGCTTGTTTTTGCTGAGTGCCGCTGCTTTTCTATGACATTATATATATATATATATATATATATATATATAAAAACACATACTATATATATATAAACAAACAGGAAAAGAGCTGTTATTTAACAGTATAAGAAATATGTTTAAGTTAAAATTTCCCAGAGTGCTGTGTCTGCGCTTGCAGGGTCATTTTGCTGCCCCTGATTTCATAGACCAGTGTCCAACGGGAAGCGGGCATGGGGTGGATGTGGTGGCTACACTGCGGGGAGGGGACTAAAATGGATAAGGAGGCTCTACTCTCTATGACTGTCTAGTCGCTACAGCAGCGCATGCTGCAGGGAAGGGGGCTGGCTACACTGTGGGGGGGCTAGCATGGAGGAGTCTGGCTGCATCAGCTCACACTGCACACATCATGGGGGTGGAGCTGATTGGAGGGAAAGACCAGGAAATGGACCCATGCTGCAGTGGTCCCCTCCAGGCAGGAAATGTGTGTGTGCCCTGGCTCCAAGCTGAAGGACTGCAACTTTTTTTATACTACCTCATTCTAGTGATGAGCAGGTTTGGATCTCTGAAATCCGCCCCCCCCCCCGAGCCCCCCCAACACGAGCCGGGAACCTAGTCCGGCTCGGGTTTTCCCGTCTGACTCGGATCTGAAATCGAGGCAAAACATCATCATCCCGCTGTTGGATCTCGTGGGTTTTGGATTCTATAAAAGGTCGACCGCGTCGGCGCCATTTTACATTCCAGCTATGGACAGTGAGGAGGGAGGGTGGGAGTTAGGGCTGGCTGGGCTGTGTTGTGCTGTGCTGCTGTTGTCCATAGGGACTGTGTCCACTCAGTCCTGGCTGGGCTGTGTCCACTCATAGGGGCTGGCTGGACTGTGTTGTCCTGTTGTTGTACATAGGGGCTGGTTGGGCTTTGTTGTGCAGTCAGTTGTCCATAGGGGCTGTGTCCACTCCAAAGTCTATAGGGGCTGACTGGGCTGTGTTGTGCAGTGTCCCATAAAGGCTGTAGTCCTAAAGAGGTGCTGTAGTGTTGTCCAGGGGCTGATCTGTCCATCAGCTCCCCCCAAGTGCAAAGAAACAATTATTTTTGTCTGTGTTTGTGAATTGTGTGTGCAGTAGCCGCACGTGCATCAACAAAGTAGCGCCAAGCGTGCGCCTGTGTCTTAAATCAAGGGCTGGCTGGCTGGCTGGCTCGTCCATTAAAGGGTGGTGTAACCCCCAAAGTGCACTCCAAAAAAAATAAGAAATTATTTTTTTCTGTGTTTGTGAATTGTGTGCGCAGTAGCCGCATGTGCATCAACAAAGTAGCAGCGCCAAGCAATAACCTGTGTTATAAGTAAAGAGCTGGCTGGCTCGTCTGTACCTCCAAACTGCACTCCAAAAAAAATAAAAAAAATCTTCTTTTCTGTTTGTGAATTGTATGCGCTGTAGCCGCACGTGCATCAACAAAGTAGCGTCAAGCGTGCGCCTGTGTCATAAATCAAGGGCTGGCTGGCTCGTCTGTTAAACGGTGCTGTAGCCCCCAAAGTGCGCTCCGAAAAAAAATAAAATTCTTCTTTTCTGTGTTTGGGAATTGTATGCGCAGTAGCCGCAAGTGCATCAACAAGGTAGCAGCGCCAAGCTTGCACCTGTGTCATAAGTAAAGGGCCGGCTGGCTCGTCTGTTAAAGGGTGGTGTAACCTCCAAAGTGCACTCCAAAAAAAATAAAAAAATAATTATTTTCTGTGTTTGTGAATTGTGTTCTGTAGACGCACGTGCATCGACAAAGTAGCACCAAGCATGTGCCTGTGTAATAAATCAAGGGCCAGCTGGCTCATCAAAGTGCACTCCAAAAAAATAAAAAAATCTTCTTTTCTGTGTTTGTGAATTGTGTGCGCAGTAGCCGCACATGCATCAACAAAGTAGCAGCGCCAAATGTGCGCCTGTGCATTAAGTAAAGGGCCAGCTGGCTCATCTGTTGAAGGGTGGTGTAACCCCCAAAGTGCCGAAAAAAAAATAAAAAAATCTGTTTCAGTGTTTGTGTGCGCCTTAGCCGCACGTGCATCAATATCACATAAATGGAGGACAAAAATGTGTCCGATAAAAATAAAATAGGGAAAGATCAAGAACCACTTTCTCCTAGTGCTGAAGCTACTGCCACTAGTCATGACATAGATGATGAAATGCCATCAACGTCTGCCAAGGTCAATGCCCAATGTCATAGTAGAGGGCATATAAAATTCCAAATGGCAAAGTTCAGGTAAATGACCTTAAAAATAAATTTACATCATCTGAGGAGAAACATAAACTTGCCAATATGCCATTTAGGACATGGGGTGGCAAGGTTGCTGTGTACAAGTGGAGCAGGGCAGACTAAGGACTATATGACTGTGACAGCCCACTGGGTAGATGTATCGCCTTATGCAGCAACAACAGCAGCGTCACCAGTAGCAGCATCACAGAAACGCCAGATTGTTCCAAGGCAGGCTATGCTGTGTATCACCGGTTTCAGTAAGAGGCACACCACCGACAACCTCTTAGAGAGACTGAGGGAAATCATCACCCAATGGCTTACCCCACTTAGAGTCTCCTGGGGATTGGTGATATCAGACAATGCCACCAATTTTGTGCAGGCATTACATCTGGGCAAATTCCAGCACGTCCCATGTTTTGCTCACACAATAAATTTGGTGGTGCAGAATTTTCTGAAAAGCGACAGGGGCATGCAGGATATGCTTTGGGTGGCCCAAAAAATTTCTGGCCACTTTCGCCATTCAGCGACTGCGTGCCGAAGACTGGAGCGCCAGCAAACACTCTTGGACCTGCCCCGCCATCACCTGAAGCAAGAGGTTGTGACACGGTAAAACTCAACCCTCTATATGCTTCAGAGGATGGAGGAGCAGCAAAAGGCCATTCAAGCCTATACATCCACCTATGATATAGGCAAAGGAGGGGATATGCACCTGACTCAAGTTCAGTGGAGAATGATTTCCGTGTTGTGCAAGGTTCTCCAGCCCTGTGAACTTGCCACACGTGAAGTCAGTTTAGACACTGCCAGCTTGAGTCAGGTCATTCTCCTCATCAGGCTTTTGCAGAAGCATCTGGAGAAAGTGAAGGAGGAGCTAAGACAGAGCGATTCCGCTCTGCATTTGGGACTTGTGGATGAAGCCCTTCATTCGCTTTGACGGGATTCGGGGTTGGTCAATCTGTTGAAATCAGACGACTACATTTTGGCCACAGTGCTCAATCCTAGGTTTAAAACCTACGTGGTGTCTCTCTTTCCGGCCGACACAAGCCTGCAGAGGTGCAAAGACCTGCTGGTGAAAACACTGTCAGCTGAAGCGGAACATGACATGTCAACAGCTCCTTCTTTATTTTCTCCAGCAACTGGGGCTGCCAGGAAAAAACTTAGGTATCCTAAGCAACCTGCTGGCGGTGATGCAGGGCAGACAGGACCAAGTTTGGACATCTGGCCCGGACTGAATGACCTGGCAACAATTTCTGACATGTCTACTGTCACTGCATATGATACTGTCACCATTGACGGAATGGTGGAGGATTACATCGGTGACAGCATCCAAGTAGGCATGTCAGACAGTCTGTACCTGTACTGGCAGGAAAAACAGGCAAGTTGGAGGCCCCTGTACAAACTGGCTCTATTTTACCTGAGTTGCCCCCCTCCAGTGTGTACTCCGAAAGAGTGTTTAGTGCAGCCGGGAACCTTGTCAGCAAAAGGCGTAGGAGGTTGCTTCCACAAAATGTGGAGAAGATAATGTTCATCAAAATGAATTATCAATTCTTCCAAGGAGACCAGCCTCCAGAAAGTACAGAGGGACCTGTGGTGGTGGATGCCAGCGGGGACAAATGAATACTCTGTGAGGATGAGGATGTGCACAACACTGAAGAGGGTGAGGAATTAGTGGATGAGGAGGATGAGGACAACATCTTGCCTCCATAGAGCCAGTTTGTGCAGGGACAGATTAATTGCCAGCTTGTTTTGTGGGGGCCGAAACGAACCAATCATTTCAGCCACAGTTGTGTGGCAGACCCTGGCGCTGAAATGATTGGTTTGTTAAAGTGTGCATGTCCTGTTTATTCAACATAAGGGTGGGTGGGAGAGCCCAAGGACAATTCCATCTTGCACCTCTTTTTTTCTTTGCATTATGTACTATTTGGGGCCTAGTTTTTCAAACTACCATCCTGTCTGCCACTGCAGTGTCACTCCTAGATGGGCCACGTATTTGTGCTGCCCACTTGTGTCGCTTAGCATAGTCATCCAGCTACCTTAGTGCAACCTTTTGGCCTAAAAACAATACTGTGAGGTGTAAGGTGTTCAGAATAGACTGGAAATGAGGGGAAATTAATGTTATTTAGGTTATTAATAGCATAGGAACAGAAAAACCCACAAATTCTGTGATTTTAGCTGTTTTTATGCTTTTTTCCCAAAAAATACAGAACCCAGAACCCAAAATCTGGAAGGGTAGTTTTGGCAAAACCAATCCAGATCCAAAACACAAAGAAAGATCCAGATCCAAAACACAAAACAAGAAAAGTGACCGGTGCACACCCCTACCTCATTCCAGTGCTCTGACTACACACTTTTTTCTATACTATCTCATACCAGTGCTAGGACTACAAATTTCCCTTTTTGCTATACTACCTCATACCAGTGCTAGGCAGAGCCGAATTTAGACCTTATGGGGCCCTAGGGAAGATACCAGATTGGGTCCTCCCCACAAACAATTTTGTGCATATATTACAATATTTTGTATATTACAACGACAGCTCATGCTCGTCCGCAGCGCACATGCATGCCTCCGCAAAACAGTAATAGTGGGCTGTTACAAGAAGGACCCTATTTGGAATGTGGAATGTTACATGAGAAAACAGGGGAAAGAACAGAGGGAAATGAGAGGAAAGGGGGACGAACAGAGGTGGACAGGAAGAAAGGGGGTCAAGCACAGGGAGACAAGAGGAAAAGGAGAAGAACATTGTGAAATAAAAGTAAAGGGGAAAGAGCACATGGGAGAAAGTGGAGGAACAGAAAATTAAATAACAAACACCTACACAATAGTGAGTGACTCAGTAAATATATATATATATGTATTTACACACATACTATATACAGTATATATATATATATATATATATATATTATATATATATATATATATATATATATAAAACAGGAAAAGAGCTGGTATTTAACAGTATAACAAATATTTTTAAGTTAAACTTACCCAGAGCACTGTGTCTGTGCTTGCAGGGTCATGTTGCTCCCCCTGATTTCATAGGCAGAAGAACAGTGTCCAATGGGAGGATAGGTATGGGGCGGACGTGGTGGATACACTGCGGGGAGGGGGGCTACAATGGATGAGGAGGCTCTACTCTGTATGACTGGCTAGTGACTACAGCAGCACCGATAAGGGGGCTGGCTACAGTGTAGGGGGGGGAACACGGAGGAGACTGGCTGCAGCAGCTCACACTGCACACATCACTGGGGTGGAGCTGATTGGATGGAAAGACCAGGAAATGGAGCCACGCTGCAGTGGTGACACTGGTCCCCTCCTGGCAGGAAATGTGTGTGTGCCCTGGCTCCCAGCTGAAGGACTGCAACTCCGCTTCCTCCTCCCACATAGTAGGGGCATGGCCCTGGACCGTACTGCTGCTAAGCTGGCTGTGTGTGTGTCCTCAGCACGTCCCACACAGCATAGCAGGTTCTCGCCAGGGCCGGATTTTGGGAGGGGCCTGGAGAAGGGCCCCTTGGGAACAGATGGTCCCTAGGCGGGTGTCTAGGTTTCCTAATGATAAATCTGGCCCTGGTGCTAGGACACAAACTTCCCTTTTTTCTATACTACTGTACCTCATACCAATGTTAGGATCACACACTTCCCATTTTTCTACACTACCTCATACCAGTGTTAGGATCACACATTTCCCTTTTTTCTATACTACCTCATACCAGTACTAGGACCATACACTTCCCTTTTTAACACATTTTGATCATGTCAACATTTCCTCAGTATCAACAAGCTGCATGTGACATGATGAAAATGTTGACATGTTGTCTGTTGACATTATCACTATGTTGACATTCTCATGTCAACATTAGTAATGGCAACATAGTCACCATCAACATAATATATCTAACCCATTAATAGCATTGCTAGGAGATGGGGAGGGGGAATCTGCAAGGGGTCAATCAGCCTTCATGGCTCCAAAGGAAAATGGGGCACTTCCATTTGAAAGGGTGCAATTATTTGTACACTCCTGGTATACTCTACAACCCATATATATGATTTGTGTGGGTACTGCATGGATACATTACTTGGGGAAGCAGCCAGAAAGCCGATGGATGTAATCCCGACCACAGGCTTCCCGACTGTCTAATCTTGGCAAGGCACTAATGACAGGCGTCGAAATCCCAAAGCCTGTCATTAGACCTAGACCAGGAGCCCTACACCCAGCTTACCGATCGAAGGTAAGACGGGCGCCAGGTGCGAACAGCCGAGCGCGGGGGGGTTTGGTTAGGGGCTCCCGGGGGGGACTTAGGGTTAGGCACCCCCGTGGGAGGTTAGGTTAGGCTAGGGGATTGGGGTTTAGGGTTAGGCACCCCCTGGGGGACTTAGGTTTAGGCTGCAGGGAAGGGGGGTTAGGTTTAGGCACCACTAAGTGAGGGTTAGGGGGTAGAATAGGGTTGGTGATTACTTACCTTTTGACGATCAGGATTTTCACCTCTGCCTGGCTGCTGCTGTCGGGATTTGAAACGGCGGTAAATCGTACTGATTCCATTACTTGTACTGATACCTTAATGCACAGGTTCTCAAACTCGGTCCTCAGGACCCCAAACAGTGCATGATTTCCAGATAAATAATTAGCTCCACCTGTGGATTTTTTAAAATGTGTCAGTGAGTAATGAGTACACCTGTGCACCTGCTGGAAAATGTAAACTATGTGGTGTCCTGAGGACCGAGTTTGAGAACCACTGCCTCAATGCAATCAGCCCAAAGGTTTCAAAACCTGCTCAGCACATGGGTGGAAAAAGCCTCAGCGATGAAGGGGTTAAAGACTAACTCTACCCTTTATTTACTTTTTTTTGGATAAATTACATCTCCAACCCCCTTTGTTATCCCTTGTATCCCTGATAGAAGATGGCAGATGGCCTGATACAAGAGGAGGTAAAGGAAAGCTTCTGCCAGCTCTTTCTAATGCTATGTTACCAGGGCTGGCCCGAGCCTAATATTTTTGGTAAGCGGATATAGATTTTGGCACCCCCTGGTGAAATAATCTCGATTTTTCAGGGCCAGAAAGGGGCTATTTAATTGTACAGCCTTTCCCCGCGAAGCGGGGATTTTTGCCGGTAACACAAGGCAAACCCTGCATCTAATTGAATAACCCCCACAGGCTACGCATAAAAAAAACAACACATTAGCCCCCACGTGAAAATAATTATGCTTTTATGCGTTGCGAAAAAAAACACAAAAAAAAGCACATAGGCCCCACATGAATATGTATGAAGTCCTTATACAGCAGGACCACCTGGGTGCTAAGCTACAATTATACCCAAAGATACATATTCAGGGAGGGGGTGAAAGCACTTGGTGACAGTGAGAGGATGACAGCACTGGGTGACGGGGAGAGGATGACGGCACTGGGTGACGACAGGGAGAGGGTGACAGCAGTGGGTGAGGGTGACAGCAATGATTGATGAAAGGTAGAGGGTGACAGCAATTGGTGACAGGGAGAGGGTGAGAGCAGGGGGAGAGTGACAGCAGTTGGTAACAGGGAGAGGGTGACAGCAGTGGGTGATGACAGGGAGATGGTGACATGTAGAGGGTGATGACAGGGAGAGGGTGACAGCAGTGGGTGACAGGGAGAGGGTGACAGCAGTGGGTGATGACAGGGAGATGGTGACAGGTAGAGGGTGATGACAGGGAGAGGGTGACAGCAGTGGGTGACAGGGAGAGGGTGACAGCAGTGGGTGATGACAGGGAGATGGTGACAGGTAGAGGGTGATGACAGGGAGAGGGTGACAGCAGTGGGTGACAGGGAGAGGGTGACAGCAGTGGGTGATGACAGGGAGATGGTGACAGGTAGAGGGTGATGACAGAGAGAGTGTGATAGCAGTGGGTGACAAGGAAAGGGTGATGACATAGAGAGGGTGATAGCACTGGGTGACAGAGAGACGGTGACAGCAGGGAGAGAGTGACAGCACTGGGTGACGACGGAGAGGGTGACAGCACTGGGTGACGACGGAGAGGGTGACAGCACTGAGTGACAGGAGAGGGTGACAGCAATAGGTGACAGGGAGAGAGTGACAGCAGTTGGTAACAGGGAGGGGGTGACATCAGTAATGCCCTTTCTAATATATTATGTCACACATGTAATGCATTTTATAATATATTATGCCACACACATGTAATGCCCTAATACATTATGCCACACATGTAATGCCCTAATACATTATGCCACACATGTAATGCCCTAATATATTATGCCAGACATGTAATGCCCTAATACATTATGCCACACATGTAATGCCCTAATACATTATGCCACACATGTAATGCCCTTTATATTGCATTATACCACACACATGTATTGCCTCTCCTCAGCATTTTGCTGCCTCCTAATCCTCCCCCCCCTCAGCAACTCACCGCCTCCTAATCCTCCCGTTCCACCAGTGACTTGCCTGTTGTGTGTCCCTTCAGGCAAAGGCTGCTCCTTCGTGTCCCGGTCCTGAAGGCTGCTCCGTGTCTTTAGTTCTCTCCCCTGCATCCCAGAATGCCAGACGTGGCCGCGATTACGTCACGCGGTGCACCGCACAGGCATTTTGGGAGACAGTGGGAAGGTTTTAGGGACAGGTTGAGGCGGTGATCATCATGGCGTCGCAGGTTTGATGGCTCATTGTTCAGCCGTGGCCTGAACACTGTCGGTGATTGACAGTACAGGCTGTACTGTCAATCACCGACAGTGTTCAGGCCGCGGCTACAGCACTGGCGGCGCCGAAGGGCAGGTCAGTGGCATATAGTATAATAACTCACTGACTTATTGTGATGCCGGCTGCGCCCTTACAACTTGGCGCCGTACGCGGCTGCATACCTGGCGTAACGGGCCAGCCGGCCCTGTATGTTACCATGCTGCTTTACTTCAGTCAGAATTATCTTTGAAATTTGAGTACAATAACTACCAACATTGGCACTTTGAAACTTCAGGCTCCAGAACATGTTATACTGCTTTTAAACCTAAATTTCGGGTCTGACCTGGAGGTTCCAAATCGGATCAGACCCGGAATTTAGCTGGCGCTGATCCAGGATATTCCCAAGTCGGCGCCGTTCACACCGGAGTCGGGTCTGCAGTGACCCGGCTCTTCCGGTGTGGAAGGGGACGCTTGGAGATGACGTCATCTTCAAGCGCCACTGAAGCCAGCCAATTGGCGGGCATGCTGCGCACTCCAGGTCATCGTGACCCGGATCGTGCCGTTTACACTGCAGGGTAAAATGGGTCATTCCCGCGCTAAACCCTGCAAGTTACCTGGTTTAGATTGCCGGGTCACTCCACCCAGGAATCCAACCCTGTCCCCTTTTACACCAAGGAGCTGCCCGAGTTAACCCTGCAATAATCTGGGTTTTAGCTCTGGTGTAAAAGGGGTATTAGAGAGCAAAGGAACTGTGTCACAGCGATGGGCTTACAACAATTGAGTTAAGGGAGGGAGTTAACAGAGGTGAGGGATTATATTTAAAACCAAGGGTAAATTGAAATTGGCTGTAACGTTTGTTCACCTTGCACATCATATTTAATATATTTCCTACTTGGCCTATACAACTACCTATTTCTCACTGTAAAATTGATAGATGAATGAAGTGTTGTGAAAAGGGCCCTATAAAATGACTAAATGAGGGCATATATACTAGGGGTGAGCGGGTTCGGATTTCTGAAATCCGAACCCCCCCGAGCCCCCCCCATCCGAGGCCGATCCGAGTCAGGCTCGACTTTTCCCGCCTGACTCGGATCTGAAATCGAGGCAAAACGTCATCATCCCGCCTTCCGGGTCTCGCGGGTTTTGGATCCTATATAAGGTACCCGCGTCGACGCCATTTTCTCACTCGGCTGTGGACAGTGAAGAGGGAGGGTGGGAGTTAGGGCTGGCTGGGCTGTGTAGTGTAGTGTAGTCCAGCGTAGTGTTGTGCTGTGCTGCGCTGTGCTGCTGTTGTCCATAGGGGCTGTGTCCACTCCTCCAAAGTCCATAAGGGCTGGCTGGACTGTGTTGTGCAGTCAGTTGTCCATAGGGGCTGTGTCCACTCCAAAGTCCTGTGCAGTGTCCCAGTCCTAAAGGGGTGCTGTAGTGTTGTCCAGGGGGTGCTCTGTCCATCAGGGGTGCTCCCCCCAACTGCAAAAAAAATAAAAAAAATTTCTGTGTTTGTGAATTGTGTGCACAGTAGCCGCACGTGCATCAACAAAATAGTGCCAAGCGTGCGCCTGTGTCATAAGTAAAGGGCCGGCTGGCTTGACCATTAAAGGATGCTGTAACCCCCAAAGTACACTCCAAACAAAATAAAAAAATATTTTCTGTGTTTGTGAATTGTGTGCACTGTGGCTGCACCTGCATCAACAAAGGAGCAGCGCCAAGCATGCGCCTGTGTCCCATTAGTAAAGGGCCGGCTGGCTCATTTCTTAAAGGGTGGTGTAACCCACAAAGTGCACTAGTCTCCAACAAAAATAAAAAAATATTTTCTGTGTTTGTGTGCGCCTTAGCCGCACGTATATATCAATAAATATAAATATAAATGGAGGACCAAACTTTCTCTGATAAAAATAAAATAGGGAAAGATCTAGAACCATTTCCTCCTAGTGCTGTTGCTGCTGCTGGGAGTTGTTCATCACCCCAGAGAGGAAGTAGGAACACCACTTCTTTTACTAAACAATTGACCCTCCAACAGTCCTTAGCGAGGAGGATGAAGTACGACAGCAGTCATATAACTGAGGCCTTGACTGCTATGTTGATGTTAGACGTGCGTCCGGTATCCGCCATTAGTGCAGTGGGATTTAGACAATTGATGGAGGTAGTGTGTCCCCGGTTCCAAATCCCATCTAGATTCCACCTGCATCCTCAAAGCAGCAGCGACAAGAGTGCGTCTGTCTGTTAAAGGGTGGTGTAACCCCCAAAGTGCGCTCCACAAAAAATAAAAAATTCTTCTTTTCTTTCCTGTCTTTGTGAAATGTGTGGGCTGTAGCCGCACCTGCATCCTCAAAGCAGCAGCGACAAGCGTGCGTCTGTCTGTTAAAGGGTGGTGTAACCCTCAAAGTGCGCTCCACAAAAAATAAAATAATCTTCTTTTTTTCTGTGTTTGTGTTTGAAATGTATGCACAGTAGCCGCAGCTGCATCCTCAAAGCAGCAGCAACAAGCGTGCGTCTGTCTGTTAAAGGGTGGTGTAACCCTCAAAGTGCGCTCCACAAAAAATAATTTTTTTTTTTTTTTCTGTCTTTGTGAATTGTGTGGGCTGTAGCCGCACCTGCATCCTCAAAGCAGCAGCGGCAAGCGTGCGTCTATCTGTTAAAGGATTACATCGGTGACAGCATCAAAGTAGGCATGTTAGACAGTCCGTACATGTACTGGCAGGAAAAAGAGGCAATTTGGAGGCCCCTGTACAAACTGGCTCTATTTTACCTGAGTTGCCCCCCCTCCAGTGTGTACTCCGAAAGAGTGTTTAGTGCAGCCGGGAACCTTGTCAGCGAAAGGCATAGGAGGTTGCTTCCACAAAATGTGGAGAAGATGATGTTCATAAAAATGAATTATCAACTCTTCCAGGGAGACCAACCTCCATAACGTACAGAGGGACCTGTGGTGGTGGATTCCAGCGGGGACGAGTTAATACTCTGTGAGGATGAGGATGTACACAACACTGAAGAGGGTGAGGAATCGGTGAATGAGGAGGATGAGGACGACATCTTGCCTCCGTAGAGCCAGTTTGTGCAGGGACAGATTCATTGCCAGCTTGTTTTGTGGGGTCCCAAACGAACCAATCATTTCAGCCACAGTCATGTGGCAGACCCTGGCGCTGAAATGATTGGTTTGTTAAAGTGTGCATATCCTGTTTATACAACATAAGGGTGGGTGGGAGGGCCCAAGGACAATACCAGCTTGCACCTCTTTTTTTTCTTTGCATTATGTACTGTTTGGGGCCTAGTTTTACAAACTGCCATCCTGTCTGCTGCCACTGCAGTGTCACTCCTAGATGGGCCACGTGTTTGTGCCGCCCACTCGTGTCGCTTAGCATAGTCATCCATCTACCTCGGTGCAGCCTTTTGGACATAAAAACACTATTGTGAGGTGTGAGGTGTTCAGAATAGACTGGAAATGAGTGGAAATTAAGGCTATTGACGTTAATAATAGCATAGGAGCAGAAAAACCCACAAATTAGCTGTTTTTATGCTTTTTTTCCAAAAAAATACAGATCCAAAACACAAAACCCAGAACCCAAAACACGGAAGGGTGGTTTTGGCAAAACCAATCCAGATCCAAAACACGAAGAAAGATCCAGATCCAAAACCAAAACACAAAAACACGAAAAGTGGCCGGTGCACACCCCTAATATATACCCTTATAATGCCTAGTGTAGATGACTGGTCCACCCTCTTTACTGCATTGAAACTGGCTGTTTTATCTGATAAGGTGTTGACACTAGTATGCTTGTAACTGCAGTCTTCATATCCTTCGCTCAAACTAATGGGGCCCATACATCAGCAACCACGAAAAAACAATTCCCAGATTCTGAGTTTTTTTCCTTGACATTACAATTCTCCAATACCCCAATTTGGGCCCATACATTGCCAATATTTTACAGTGATTGGCAGATCATTTTCATCCGAATATCAGATCTGCGAATCATGAAAGCGTCCCTTATACTAGTAATGGTCAGCAAATCGGCTGATTGTAACACTAGCAATGTACAGCCCTGATTGTTCGTTGAAATACTGTACATGTTTAAAAACTAAATTCACTGATTCCAAATCACTTTTTGGTCAGAATCTTAGGGCCTGATTCAACAGTGCACGCTATTGCAATGCTGAACGCAGATTCCCGATGTTTGGGAATATGTGCAGAGGCCAGACCCGTGCTGCGCATATGTAGAATGGGTCTGCGAGTCCGCTTGCAAACTGGCAACAGACTGTCAGTGATTGACAGTCTGCTGCCATTTGGGGGCGGGGAGAGGGCCGGCGACAGCCTCCGTTACCCGAAACGGAGGCGTGTCGCCGCCGTTGGATGGAGGGAAGAGGCCAGGATCTCCGTCAGGTGAAGGAGATGTCCTGGCCTCTTCCTCTAAACTGAGGCGGCCGGCTGTGGGACCCTTTGAGTCACCGCAGCCGGCTGATGGAACGCAGGTTAACCGATGCTGCGTTGAACAATGCAGCTCACTTAAGTAATGCACAGGGGGCGTGATGCCTCCTGTTGCATTACCATATCTGCAAAGGATGGCAATTGCAAGGCTGCCTGAGTGCATACATCATATCTATTGCCTGTAGCTTTGCATTTACGATCCTTACAGAATCAGGCCCTAAGATCAGTGAACCTGATACAGTGCCAAATTTTTTAAACATCTACAAAATGCAGAATTGCCCCAATTGATGCTGATGTATTGGCCCCATAACAAACATTTGCACTGTATGGGTCTAATTAAAATGAATTAATAATATAAATTATTTAATTGATATTATTATCACCATTACAGCTTACAAAAAATGTACTTGATTCTGCAGTGGTTCATCTGGAGATTCCCGTAATACTGGGCAGTGGCAAACTCCTCAACAAGGGCAGCTGGAACATATATATTTCTCATTAGCAATAAGTTTGGCATGTGGTGATAGACAGGTAATGAACACCGATGAGATGTACTTTGCAGTCAGGTGCTGTTCCTGCCAGTAACTAATGTTGATCTAAAGTGTGCAGTATTGCAACCTACTGAGAATTGCCAGATGGTGTTAATTCCTTAGAAATGCACAGATTGTACTATGGAAACTCACATATTGCTGCCTCAAATGCTCATACTGATTTTGAGTCAGATGTTTTTAGGAGGCCATACAAAGGCTTGGAAAGCCCTATACCATAAGTGCACAATTCAAAAGCGCATTGTAATATTAATACAGACGTTTTACCAGAATTATTAATTATATCTACAGCTGCTTTAGCTTGTGAATTGATGCATCCTTTACTCTTCTGTCATTTGCAGGTAATGGACTACAAGTCTCATCATTTTGCTGCACTGAATGTTTATTGCCCAGCCTAATAACGTTAGGTAACGGACTACAAGGGGTAAACTTACTAAGAATTGAGTCGGTGAGAGTTTGCTCTTTTTCAACTCGATTAACTCCGGTGATTTGTAGCTCCCGAGACTCGCAAATTTACAAAGAAGTGAGTTTAGCTGAGAGTGAGATGTCCGATGATGTCACACTCTCAGTTTAACTCAGGTTTTGCAGGAGATTACTCACCTGAGATTGCAGTGTCTTCTCTCTGCAAAACTTTCCCGAGCAAGCAGCCTGCACATATCAGTGAGATATGTGTAAGCTGCTTATGTTTTAGCCTGTAAAAAAATAGGTTAAGAGTTAAAAACAAAAATTACTTATGCCCCCACCCCCTAAAGCTTAACCAGCCCCGGACTTGCCAGCCTGTCCTGGTTCTTAAAATTACGGGGAACAAAAAGAGTAGGGTTCCACTGTAACTTAAGAACCAGCACCAGGCAGCAGGGCCAGACCTGGTTTTAAATATAGAGGGGGGGAAATGCGTGATATCCCCCCTATATTTAATACCAGCTCTGGGCCCTTTCTAGCGGGGGACTGATGCCACAGCGAGGGGTGCCCTTTCACCAGGACCCCCAGCTGCACCATCAGTCCTGACCGCTAGTCAGCCCTGGCCAGGGATCCCTGAGGAGTTGGGGACCTCCCAATAAAGGGGTACCCCTCTCCGGGCACCCTTGGCCTAGGCTGATAGCCCAGGGTTATCCCCGCCACCCCTGGGGGATGGGTGGCGGGTTGATAGTGTAGGTGTAGTGTGTAAAAATTAGAAGTATTCTCATTGTCTTTACAGTGGAACTACAGGTCCCAGCAAGCCTCCCCAGCATGCTGGTACTGGGAGAACCACAAGTATCAGCATGCAGGGCATTAAGGGCCCACTGGTACGTGTAGTTCACCTATAAAGAAATGTGTAAAAAATACAACACACACTGTGAAAATAAACATTTATTACAACCATACACACTCACACATACTTACCTGCTGCCAGATGTTCACGTCCCCTTCTCAACGTAAAGTATCCAATGGAAGTACCTGAAAAAAAGATCCAATACTCACCTTTTGTCCCACGATGTTCTCCGCAGTAATCCAAATAGTGCCCCGGACACACTGTATCAACACACTACAGCATCTTGAAACAGTACGCTAATGGCAGCTGCCGCTGATTGGCTCGCGCCCGACACTAATGCCAGGGCACCCCTGGCTGTGGCAACAGTTCCCCGCTAGAAAGGGCCCAGAGCTGGTTTTAAATATAGGGGGGACCTCATGTATTTCTTTCCCCCCTATGTTAAACCCAGGTCTGGCCCTGCTGCCTGGTGCTGGTTCTTAAATTACGGTGGAACCCTACTCGTTTTGTTCCCCATAATTTTAAGAATCATGACTGGCTGGCAAGTCCAGGGCTGGTTAAGCTTTAGGAGGGGGGCCCTAAGTCATTTTTTTTTTTTACTTTTAACCTTTTTTTCACAATTTACAGGCAGAAACATACATAGATCACAGTGATCTGTGTATGTTTCTGCCAAACTCGCAGATCACAGGCAGGTGTATTTATTTCACAAGTTTTTACAGTAGAGTTTTTCCATCTCATGAGAGTTTAGAAACTCTCTACTTGATAAATTCCAGAACCCTATCTTCACCAGTGAAAATGTTCTCGAGTTTTGCTGATCGTGAATTGAAGAGAGTTTGCTAACTCTCCAGTATTTTCCCACAGCAAAGGAAATCTCTCCCCCGAGTTTGACATTAGTAAATTTGAGAGTGGGAAAAAATGACCAAACTCTCCAGAGTTTGCAAACTCTCCCAAACTCTCCCTTTAGTAAATTTACCCCCAAGTCCCAGCATTTTACTGCACTGAATGTATATTGCCAGCCTAATAACTTTAGGTAGCGGACTACAAGTCTCAGCATTTTGCTGCACTGAATGTATATTGCCCAGCCTAATAACTTTAGGTAACAGACTACAATTCTCAGCATTTTACTTATAAGTAATGTTAAATAGCATATCACCACATAGTATAGTAGTCTGATGCAGAGCCGGATTTAGACTTCATGGGGCCCTAGGTAAGATACCGGTTTGGGGCCCCATATTATAGTAGGTTTCGCTGGAGCAAGATGCACAGATCATATTACATACACACACACACAGTATATATATATATATATATATATATTACACACAGTAGTATGATTTGTATATGTTGCTCCAGGGACACCTACTGTAATATATGCACAGTTATTATTACAGTAGGTGTTGCTAGATCACATTATATTATGTATATTTTATATATACATGGGAGAGGGGGCAAAGATGGAGACAGGAGGAAAGGGGAGGAAATAGGGCGAGGCGGGAAGAAAGGGGATGAACAGAGGTGGATGGGAGGAAAGGGGGGGCCGACAGGGAAATAGGAGGAAATGAAATGTGGACGTCAGAGGGGATGGGAGGAAATGGGGGAAGAACATGATGAGAGAAGGAAAAAGGGAATAACAATGGAGAAAACTGAAGGTGGAGGATCAGGCAAGAAAAGAAATACCTACATAGAGACTTGGCGAATACACAGTATATATAAATATATATATATATATATATATATATATATATATATTAGGGGTGTGCACCGGCCACTTTTCATGTTTTGGTTTTGGATCTGGATCTTTCTTCGTGTTTTGGATCTGGATTGGTTTTGCCAAAACCACCCTTCCGTGTTTTGGGTTCTGGGTTTTGTGTTTTGGATCTGTATTTTTTTGAAAAAAAGCATAAAAACAGCTAAAATCACAGAATTTGTAGGTTTTTCTGCTCCTATGCTATTATTAACCTCAATAACCTTAATTTCCACTCATTTCCAGTCTATTCTGAACACCTCACACCTCACAATAGTGTTTTTATGTCCAAAAGGTTGCACCGAGGTAGCTGGATGACTATGCTAAGCGACACGAGTGGGCGGCACAAACACGTGACCCATCTAGGCGTGATACTGCAGTGGCAGACAGGATGGCAGTTTGAAAAACTAGGCCCCAAACTGTACATAATGCAAAGAAAAAAAAGAGGTGCAAGATGGAATTGTCCTTGGGCCCTCCCACCCACCCTTATGTTGTATAAACAGGACATGCACACTTTAACAAACCAATCATTTCAGCGCCAGGGTCTGCCACACAACTGTGGCTGAAATGATTGGTTCGTTTGGGCCCCCACAAAACAAGCTGGCAATTAATCTGTCCCTGTACAAACTGGCTCTACGGAGGCAAGATGTCATCCTCATCCTCCTCATCCACCGATTCCTCACCCTCTTCAGTGTGTACATCCTCATCCTCACAAAGTATTAACTCGTCCCCACTTGAATCCACCACCACAGGTCCCTCTGTACGCTCTGGAGGCTGGTCTCCCTGGAAGAGCTGATAATTCATTTTGATGAACATCATCTTCTCCACATTCTGTGGAAGCAACCTCCTACGCCTTTCGCTGACAAGGTTCCCGGCTGCACTAAACACTCTTTCGGAGTACACACTGGAGGGGGGGCAACTCAGGTAAAATAGAGCCAGTTTGTACAGGGGCCTCCAAATTGCCTCTTTTTCCTGCCAGTACAGGTATGGACTGTCTGACATGCCTACTTGGATGCTGTCACCGATGTAATCCTCCACCATTCTGTCAATGGTGACAGTATCATATGCAGTGACAGTAGACATGTCAGAAATTGTTGCCAGGTCCTTCAGTCCAGACCAGATGTCCAAACTTGGTCCTGCCTGCCCTGCATCACCGCCAGCGGGTTGCTTAGGATACCTAAGTTTTTTCCTGGCAGCCCCAGTTGCGGGAGAAAATTAAGAAGGAGCTGTTGACGTGTCACGTTCCGCTTCAGCTGACAGTGTGTTCACCAGCAGGTCTTTGCACCTCTGCAGGCTTGTGTCGGCCGGAAAGAGAGACACCACATAGGCTTTAAACCTAGGATCGAGCACGGTGGCCAAAATGTAGTGGTCTGATTTCAACAGATTGACCACCCTGGAATCCTGGCAAAGCGAATGAAGGGCTTCATCCACAAGTCCCACATGCCGAGCGGAATCGCTCCATCTTAGCTCCTCCTTCTCTTTCTCCAGCTGCTTCTGCAAAAGCCTGATGAGGGGAATGACCTGACTCAAGCTGGCAGTGTCTGAACTGACTTCACGTGTGGCAAGTTCGAAGGGCTCCGCTTGAGTCAGTCTCCACTGCGCTTGAGTCAGGTGCATACCCCCTCCTTTGCCTATGTCATAGGTGGATGTATAGGCTTGAATGGCCTTTTGCTGCTCCTCCATCCTCTGAAGCATATAGAGGGTTGAGTTCCACAGCGTCACAACCTCTTGCTTCTGGTGATGGCGGGGCAGGTTCAAGAGTGTTTGCTGGCGCTCCAGTCTTCGGCACGCAGTCGCTGAATGGCGAAAGTGGGCAGAAATTTTTCGGGCCACCCAAAGCGTCTCCTGCATGCCCCTGTCGCTTTTCAGAAAATTCTGCACCACCAAGTTTATTGTGTGAGCAAAACATGGGACGTGCTGGAATTTGCCCAGATGTAATGCCCGCACAATATTGGTGGCATTGTCAGATATCACAAATCCCCAGGAGAGTCTAAGTTGGGTAAGCCACTGGGCAATGATTTCCCTCAGTTTCTCTAAGAGGTTGTCGGCGGTGTGCCTCTTACTGAAACCGGTGATACACAGCGTAGCCTGCCTTGGAACGAGCTGGCGTTTCTGAGATGCTGTGACTGGTGACGCTGCAGCTGTTGCTGCGTAAGGTGATACATCTACCCAGTGGGCTGTCACAGTCATATAGTCCTTAGTCTGCCCTGTTCCACTTGTCCACATGTCCGTTGTTAAGTGGACATTGAGTACAACGGCATTTTTCAGGACACTGAGGACACTTTTTCTGACGTTTCTGTACAGTCTCGGTATCGCCTGCCTAGTGAAGTGGAATCTAGACGGGATTTGGAACCGGGGACACACTACCTCCATCAATTGTCTAAATCCCACTGCACTAATGGCGGATACCGGACGCACGTCTAACACCAACATAGCAGTCAAGGCCTCAGTTATACGTTTTGCTTCAGGATGACTGCTGTCGTACTTCATCCTCCTCGCTAAGGACTGTTGGAGGGTCAATTGTTTAGTAAAAGTAGTGGTGTTCCTACTTCCTCTCTGGGATGATGAACGACTCCCAGCAGCAGCAACAGCAGCAGCGGCAGCAGGAGGCGTAGCAATGCAGGATCCTCCGGAGGAATCCCTGATAGGAGAGTCAGTCATGCCAGTGACATGGCCTGCAGGACTACTTCCAATCCTGACTAAGGAGGAAATTGACGAGGAGGGAGTTGACGGTGTGGTTTGCAGGTGCTTGGATACAACAGGACAATGGGATTTAGGTGTCCCTGGACTGCTTACGGTCTTAGCCAAAGTTTCTGAACTTGACAGTAACTTATTATGAACGCGCTGCAGGTGCCGTATAAGGGAGGATGTTCCTAGGTGGTTAACGTCCCTACCCCTACTTATTCCACCTTTACATAAGGTACATATGGCAAGACAGTTGTTGTCCGGATTTGGATAGAAATATTGCCAGACCAAAGAGGTGGAATGTTTGGTCTTCTGCCCAGGCATGACCGTGATGGGCTTTTTCATCCCACGGACAACAACTGTCTCCCCCGGAGCCTGATTTAAACAAACCATATCACCATCAGAATCCTCCTCGCCAACTTCCTCCTCAGCGCCAGCTACACCAGTATCCTCATCCTGTTGTACTTCAACAGTGACATCTTCAATTTGCATATCAGCAAGTGGACTGTGGGTGCTCCTTTCAGCACTTGCAGGGGGCGTGCAAATGGTGGAAAGAGCCACCTCTTCCCGTCCAGTGCTGGGAAGGTCAGGCGTCGCAACCACCACCACACTTGGACTCTCCTTGGGGATTTGTGATATCTTCTTAGAAAGCACAGTTCTTCGCTGTGCTTTTGCCAGCTTAACTCTTTTGATTTTTTAGTGGGAGGAGGGCTTCCATCGTCATGTGAAGCTGAACCACTAGTCATGAACATACTAGGGATCGACCTTAGCCGTTCCTTGCCACTCCGTGTCGTAAATGGCATATTGGCAAGTTTACGTTTCTCTTCAGCTGATTTAAATGTTTTTTTCAAGGTCATTTTCCTGAACTTTGTCATTTGGGATTGTATGTGCCCTCTATTATGACATTGGGCATCGGCCTTGGCAGACGACGTTGATGGCATGTTATCATCTATGTCATGACTAGTGGCAGCAGCTTCAGCACTAGGAGGAAGTGGTTCTTGATCTTTCTCTATTTTATTTTTATCGGAGAAAGTTTGGTCCTCCATTTATGTTATATCGATTTGATATATACGTGCTGCTAAACACAGAAAATATTTTTTTATTTTTGCTGGAGAGTAGTGCACTTTGTGGGTTACACCAGCCTTTAAGAAATGAGCCAGCCGGCTCTTTACTTAAGGGACACAGGCGCACGCTTGGCGCTGCTCCTTTGTTGATGCACGTGCGGCTACTGCGCACACAATTCACAAACACAGAAAATAATTTTTTTTTTGGTTTGGACAGGAGTGTACTTTGGGGGTTACAGCACCCTTTAACGGTCAAGCAAGCCGGCCCTTTACTTATGACACAGGCGCACGCTTGGCACTACTTTGTTGATGTACGTGCGGCTACTGCGCACACAATTCACAAACACAGAAAAATTTTTTTTTTTTGGTTTGGACTGGAGTGTACTTTGGGGGTTACAGCACCCTTTAATGGTCAAGCCAGCTGGCCCCTTACTTATGACACAGGCGCACGCTTGGCACTACTTTGTTGATGCACGTGCGGCTACTGCGCACACAATTCACAAACACAGAAAATAATTTTTTTTTTGGTTTGGACTGGAGTGTACTTTGGGGGTTACAGCACCCTTTAATGGTCAAGCCAGCCGGCCCTTTACTTATGACACAGGCGCACGCTTGGCACTACTTTGTTGATGCACGTGCGGCTACTGCGCACACAATTCACAAACACAGAAAATATATATTTTTTTGGTTTGGACTGGAGTGTACTTTGGGGGTTACAGCACCCTTTAACGGTCAAGCCAGCCGGCCCTTTACTTATGACACAGGCGCACGCTTGGCACTACTTTGTTGATGCACGTGCGGCTACTGCGCACACAATTCACAAACACAGAAAATATATATTTTTTTGGTTTGGACTGGAGTGTACTTTGGGGGTTACAGCACCCTTTAACGGTCAAGCCAGCTGGCCCTTTACCTATGACACAGGCGCACGCTTGGCACTACTTTGTTGATGCACGTGCGGCTACTGCGCACACAATTCACAAACACAGAAAATATATATTTTTTTGGTTTGGACTGGAGTGTACTTTGGGGGTTACAGCACCCTTTAATGGTCAAGCCAGCCGGCCCTTTACTTATGACACAGGCGCACACTTGGCACTACTTTGTTGATGCACGTGCGGCTACTGCGCACACAATTCACAAACACAGAAAATATATATTTTTTTGATTTGGACTGGAGTGTTCTTTGGGGGTTACAGCACCCTTTAACGGTCAAGCCAGCCGGCCCTTTACTTATGACACAGGCGCACGCTTGGCACTACTTTGTTGATGCACGTGCGGCTACTGCGCACACAATTCACAAACACAGAAAATATATATTTTTTTGGTTTGGACTGGAGTGTACTTTGGGGGTTACAGCACCCTTTAATGGTCAAGCCAGCCGGCCCTTTACTTATGACACAGGCGCACGCTTGGCACTACTTTGTTGATGCACGTGCGGCTACTGCGCACACAATTCACAAACACAGAAAATAATTTTTTTTTTGGTTTGGACTGGAGTGTACTTTGGGGGTTACAGCACCCTTTAACGGTCAAGCCAGCCGGCCCTTTACTTATGACACAGGCGCACGCTTGGCACTACTTTGTTGATGCACGTGCGGCTACTGCGCACACAATTCACAAACACACAAAAAATATTATTTTTTTAGCACTTTGGGGGAGCACCCCTGATGGACAGAGCACCCCCTGGACAACACTACAGCACCCCTTTAGGACTGGGACACTGCACAGGACTTTGGCGTGGACACAGCCCCTATGGAGAACTGACAGCACAACACAGTCCAGCCAGCCCCTATGGACTTTGAAGTAGTGGACACTGCCCCTATTAACAACAGCAGCACAGCACAACACAGCCAGCCCCTATGGACTTTGAAGTAGTGGACAACAGCAGCACAGCGCAGCACAGCACAGCACAGCACAACACTACTCTGCACTACACTACACTACACAGCCCGGCCAGCCCTAACTCCCACCCTCCCTCTTCACTGTCCACAGCCGAGTGAGAAAATGGCGCCGACGCGGGTACCTTATATAGGTTCCAAAACCCGCGAGACTCGGAAGGCGGGATGATGAAGTTTTGCCTCGATTTCAGATCCGAGTCAGGCGGGAAAAGTTGAGCCTGACTCGGCTCTGCCTCGGATCGGGGGGGCTCGGGGGGGTTCAGATTTCAGAAATCCGGACCCGCTCACCCCTAATATATATATATATATATATATATATATATATATATATAACAGTTCATAGGAAAATCGCACACAATTTAGTCAACAATTGGGTGCAGGGTCAATGAATCTCCATACAAAAAACACTTAGCTGTATCCATAGAAACAAGCAAGATAGACCAGCACACCAGCCTTGTAGCAAAAGTTAATCCATTTATTTTATCATAGAAAAAATGGCATCAAACTGCATGTCAAAAATATTGAGTGGTATATCGATACTTATCAGAGTAATGCAGTCTCAAGCATAGTGATAGCTCCCAGCTCGACAGCTGTTTCGGTGTTACCACCTTCATCAAGGGTCAGCCATACAGAACATGTCAGCGGAGGCCATATAAATACCAAACTACCTAATGGTGAAAACAATCACCTGTGTGCACACCTGAACTCTGACTGCACCCGGCCTGACCGGAAGTCTAGCCACGGACAGCGGAATACACGTCGCCGCCCCACCTCACTGTGGTTAGCAACGGAGTTCCGCCTGGCCGGATCTGACGTCACGGACATGACGGAACTCAAACAGCTACCCCGGCTAACACCGGACATGGCTGTATGGTTCCGTCCGACCGGAAGTGATGTCATAGTCACCAACATCCTATAACTGGATAAAAGATATCCCGTGGTGCAATCGGCCCCGATCACCATGACAACAGGAGGCGATCAACAAAGGACCACCCCATGAGGCACAGAACATCAAGGACAACAACAACCGGGATCAGAACCATAGTAATATTCATAAAAACTTAGCACCAGTAGCAGCCTCATTCAGTGATAAACAATCTCTACAGTGAATCAATTATATTCAAATATTAAGGTCCAGTATACAAAATTCTTAATATAAACAAAGTTCTAAACTATAAACAAATCGCAAAAAAAATTGTAATCCCTAATAAAATCAGTTCAATTGAACCACTAGCGGCTACTGATAAATTAGCCCTATTTCATGATTACGCTAAATATTAGTTAAATTCAGATAATGCATCACTAACAATATTAATCACTGTAAGGTGAACACATCATTTAGAGAATGGATCATTTAAAGAAAGAGTATAGTGAATACATAACCAGCATTATACTACTGCAATTATAGTTAACCCCTGCAGTCACTCATTATGCATCATAGAAACAATGAAAAGGTAAATTCCTCATTGAGTCCCAAAGGAGACATCGAATCCAATCGATATATCCACTCGCATTCCCGTTGCAAAAGCAATTTGTGTCTGTCACCACCTCTTCTCAGTGGCAGAATGTGGTCTATTGGCATAAAAACAAAGTCCTTCATGCTATGACCATGTCCAATGAAGTGTCTCGCTACAGGCGGTGTACTGGTGTCAATTAAAGTGACAGCTTTTTTAATTGAGGATCGATGAAGTGCAATACGCTCCTTGACCATTCGTATGGTCTTGCCCACATATAATTTTTTGCATGGACATAGTATCAAATATACCACATATTTTGTCTCACAAGTCATGCGGTGTCGAAGCTGGTAACGTATGCCAGTAGTAGGATGACAAAAATAATCCCCCGTTAGTAAATATCGGCAATTGATGCATCCGCCACATTTGAAAGCTCCAGTTTTAAGTGTAAGCCAATTAGTATGAATGCTGACCCTTGGACTTACATCAGAAAAAGTCATCCTTTCTTTCAAGTTAGGGCTACGCTTGTAGCAAAATAATGGATTTTGCTGGCAATATGGACCCAATATAGGATCAGTCCGCAAAATATGCCAGTGTTTCAAGATCACTTTTCTCATCAATGCTGATGTGATGGAATATGTGCTGGAAATTATCATCCTTTCAGACTTGTCCCTTTTAGTATCAGGGTTTAACAAATCTTCTCTTTTCAATGTAAGACATTTTTGAATGGCTTCCTGCACTTCTCCAGTGTCATATCCTCTATCAATAAAACTTTGACCAATCGACTGTAGGGCCTCTCGGACTTGTTGCATGTTAGAGGTAGTTCTTACTACTCTCAGTAATTGGGAATACGGTAATCCCTTTTTCAGGGGTTGAGGATGAAAACTACTGGCCAGTAGTAATGTGTTTTTGTCAGTTGGCTTCTTAAAAATTGCTGTAGTAAATTTATTTGTCTCAATTGATACCAACACATCCAAAAAAGAGATGCTGAGTGCACTGCAGGAGAATGTAAATCTTATAGAACCCGATAAGGAATTCAAAGAATCCACAAAGTTTTTCAACGCAAGGGCACTGCCAGTCCAGATCAAGAATAAATCGTCAACATAACGCAAATAGAATGCAATAAAGTGAGAGCACATACGATTTGACATAATATATTTGGTCTCGTAATCGAACATATAAAGATTTGCGTAGGCCGGAGCCATATTAGAACCCATGGCAGTACCCTTGCGTTGAATGTAAAATGCATTGTCAAACAGGAAGTAGTTTTTATGCAGGATAACTTAACTATAATTGCAATAGTATAATGCTGGTTATGTATTAACTATACTCTTTCTTTAAATGATCCATTCTCTAAATGATGTGTGCACCTTACAGTGATTAATATTGTTAGTGATGCATTATCTGAATTTAACTAATATTTAGCGTAATCATGAAATAGAGCTAATTTATCAGTAGCCGCTAGTGGTTCAATTGAACTGATTTTATTAGGGATTACAATTTTTTTTGTGATTTGTTTATAGTTTAGAACTTTGTTTATATTAAGAATTTTGTATACTGGACCTTAATATTTGAATATGATTGATTCACTGTAGAGATTGTTTATCACTGAATGAGGCTGCTACTGGTGCTAAGTTTTTATGAATATTACTATGGTTCTGATCCCGGTTGTTGTTGTCCTTGATGTTCTGTGCCTCATGAGGCGGTCCTTCGTTGATCGCCTCCTGTTGTCATGGTGATCGGGGCCGATTGCACCACGGGATATCTTTTATCCAGTTATAGGATGTTGGTGACTATGACATCACTTCCGGTCGGACGGAACCATACAGCCATGTCCGGTGTTAGCCGGGGTAGCTGTTTGAGTTCCGTCGTGTCCGTGACGTCAGATCCGGCCAGGCGGAACTCCGTTGCTAACCACAGTGAGGTGGGGCGGCGACGTGTGTTCCGCTGTCCGTGGCTAGACTTCCGGTCAGGCCGGGTGCTGTCAGAGTTCAGGTGTGCACACAGGTGATTGTTTTCACCATTAGGTAGTTTGGTATTTATATGGCCTCCGCTGACATGTTCAGTATGGCTGACCCTTGATGAAGGTGGTAACACCGAAACAGCTGTCGGGCTGGGAGCTATCACTATGCTTGAGACTGCATTACTCTGATAAGTATCGATATACCACTCAATATTTTTGACATGCAGTTTGATGCCATTTTTTCTATGATAAAATAAATGGATTAACTTTTGCTACAAGGCTGGTGTGCTGGTCTATCTTGCCTGTTTCTATGGATACAGCTAAGTGTTTTTTGTATATATATATATATATATATATATATATATATATATGTTTATATATATATATATATATATATATATATATCTGTATATATAAACACATATAATTAGAAATTTTCTTTTTCAGTTAAACTTACCCAGAGTGCCATCATTCTGTATGTGCTGGGTCCTGTTGTCTTCATAAGCAGAAGGCCATTGTCCACAGTAATCACCCCATGGAGCTCAGATGGGGGGTGAAATCAGTTAGGGCAGTGGGAGGTTAACACTGGCCATGGCAGCATAGTGTAAGGTAGGTTGATTGGTTGATTCTGCCAGGATCAGTGCATGCTACCAGGGGGAGATGGCCACACTGCGAGGTGTGGGGGCTGCCTGTGGGAGGTTGCTATCACTGTGACTATGGAGGAAAACTACTTACTGGCCATAGCTACTGGGGAGGTTGGTTGGACTGGGCTGTCAGAGGGAGCTGGCTACACTGCGGGGTGGAGGCACCATTACAGCGACTGGGTAAGGAACTGGCCATAGCTGCAGGGGGAGGTAGTTTAAACTTCACTGCCCTGCAGAGATCAGCACATGCTGCTGGGGGGAGCGGGCTACACTGCGGGGGCCGGGGGGCTGATTACAGTAGCACAGGCAACAGGGGAGGTTGGTTGGAGGAGGCTGATACACACTGCGGGAAGGAGGCTTGCATTACACTGCAGGGAGAGGGTTTGGAGGAGACGCTGTGACTGCAGCAGCTAACGCTGCACACATCACGGCCCGGGGTGGAGCTGAGGAGCAGGAAAGTGAACAGCGCTGCTGCTACAGTGCCTGTGTGTCTAGCAGGGCCGGATTTCAGGGGCCCGGTCATGGGCCCCTAGGGACCCAACGGGCCCTAGGTGGATGCCTAGGTTGCCTAATGGTAAATCCGGCCCTGGTCTGATAGTTTTTTTTTGTTTTTTTGTTTCTTTGTTAGTTAGCTCATAGGCCCTGATATTAGCCTAGTGGTATGTGTTGTTTGTTTGCTTAACTCATTTTATTGCTAGCCATATTAGTGGGAGGGTGCTGGGGTTGTTAGCAATCAGTTCTTTTACATGCCAGGTCTCCTATGTATGGGTCATTTGTAGGCTGGAATTGCCCCTATACCATAAGGGCACAATTCAAAAGTAGATTGTAATATTAATACTGGCATTTTACCGGCATTTAACCTAAGTGAAATGGAAGGGAAACGACCTAAACCTAGATTTGGACTAAATAACATCAACAAAGGTGATTGTACATTCTCACTGCTACAAGATCTTGCTGACTGCGTAACCAGGACTTTCGTCACTGGACTCTGGGCCTGATTCAGAGCTGCTTGCTAGATGCGGCCGCTCGCTCCCAGCATATGCAAATTCAGCTAAGTGACGTCAAGGCAGGCGATCGCGCGGCAAGGCATAAGCACACCCACTATGTCTTGGTGAGTGATCACTTTGTGTATGCAGATGCCCATTAGCGCACCTCATCTCCAGAAAGTATATTTAAATATTGGTACATCGAGGACCATTGGAAGCGATAGCAGCGCCTGTGGTTGCCTCTTCCCTACCGCAAGCACTGCGAGGATTTCAGTGTATAAAAAGGCTGGTGACGTGTACTATGACGCTGCCTGTTAATTATGCACGCCTCTAAAACGGCGTTAAGACACTCAGGCACGCCTGCGTTCACACCTCCACTACCCTGTTTTCACTGAACTGCTCCTGTTACCACCCACAAATGGCCTCTCCTGTCACTCATTACACTGGGCTATCTTTGCAGGGCGAGCGAGTGGGTCCCGATCACTATGAGTAGTTTGCGCACTGCGATGCATACGCATGGACAGATTAGCGAACATCCGCAGCAGTGAGTGGACGCTTGCTAGCAACTGGGTCTGAATCAGGCCCTCTGTTTGGTTGCTACAAAAACTTTGTGCCTCACTTGTTACTATTTGTGCAGCCTCTGTGCTTAACAGATAATCTTAATGAATACTGTTAATATCAGTTTACCTTTCTAATAATGTATTTTTACCTTAGCTCTTTTTCCTAGTCTTACATCATCTAGCTACTACCACTGTCTACTCTAGTATTCAATTTCTGCTCCCATCAAATCTCCACTTTTACTATACTCAAAAATATTTTGTTGTGTTGACTTTTTTTTTCACGCTGTACTTTTACTTACATTTCTGGAAATCTGCACGTTCCCTTACATTCTTTCTTCAGTCATACTTTCAAAGTTTACTTCCCCTATTTACCTCATCCTTACCATAACCATGTTGTCTTTAACTCCTCTCTTCACTCAGTTTCTACCTAATATTTTGTTCTGCCTCCTGATTCTACCTCTATCCTTTTCCCCTGGTCTCTTCCACCTCCTCCTATCCTCCTCCTAAGGTCTTTCTGCCTTCCTCCCCCTCTTCTCCCATTACTCCTTGTTCCTTCTCTTATACCCTCCCAGGATCCGACTACCCAACTGCTAATCTCTCCTCCCTCACTTCTCTCCCTGTCACTTCACCCCACCTCCATCCACGTCTCCTTAATCTCCTTCCCTGCCCACGTCCTACTGATTCCCCTCCTGGCTCACAAGCCCGCATGATGTCTACACTCTCTTCATCTCGGTCTTCCAAAGTTATCTCAACTCCACGCTATAGCTACCCTGATAATCTCATTTACATTTCTCCTATCAACTCTGTCACTCTATCCTGTGCCCTCTGGAATGCCAGATCAGTCTGTAACAAACTGGCCCCCAACAATGACATTTTCATCTCCAACTCCCTGAATCTCCTTGCAATTACTGAAACCTGGATTTTACCCTCTGACACCACTTCTCCTGCAACTCTCTCCTATGGGGGCCTCTCCTTCTCCCACACCCCCCAGCCTGGGGTCGCCATGGGGGTGGTATTGAGCTCCTTCTATCCCCTGGTTACTCATACCAGTTCATACTCTCAGAACCATCCCTTACAATCTTCACATTTGAAGTTCATGCTATACGCCACTTCCAACCAGCACACCTCCTAGTAGCTGTCATTTACCATCACCCTGGCCCTCCCTCCAAGTTCCTTGACAACTTTGCTTCCTGTCTCACTCACATTCTCTCCACAGACCTTCCCTCTATTATCCTAGGTGACTTCAATATTCCAATTGATATACCCACAGAATCCTCTGCCTCCAAACTCCTCACCCTCACTTCTTCATTTGGCCTATCCCAATGGACCTCCTCACCCTCCCATTTGCTTGATCTGGTATTCACTCACCATTGTGATATTTCTGCCTACTCTAATTCCCCATTCCCCCTCTCTGACCATCACCTTCTCTCTTTTAACATATCCTTCTCTCCTTCCCCTCCTCTACCTCTGAAAGCCACCATCACTAAGCATAACATTGAAGCTATCGACACTGCCTTCTTTTCTTCCCTACTTGACTCACTTCTCTCCCCCATCCTCTCTTTCTCATGCCCTGAACAAGCTGCTTCCCTATACGATACCTCCCTTACTTCTGCTCTGGTGATCATTACTCACCCATGCAAATCCACACCTCAACCCTGGCATTCCAAATGCACCAGATACCTGCAAAAGTGTTCACAAACCGCCGAGTAATAGTAGAGAAGATCATGCGCTCAGGCTGATTTTCTCCATTCTAAATTTCTGCTGTTATCCTACAGTGCTGCCCTTTCCCTCTCTAAACAGTCATATTTCAAGAATCTCATCTCCTTCCAGTCCTCAAAATCCTCAGCATCTCTTTTCCACCTTCAACTCCCTCCTCTGCCCACCCCCTCCTCGTTTCCCCTCCTTGCTCTCTGCCACTGACTTTGCTTACTATTTTACATCTAAAATTGATTCCATATGTCAGGACATAATATCCAACCAGTCCCGCAGCTCTCCACCTCCTCCTTTCCCAAAATCACCCCTCCCCATCCACTTTACCAACTTTGACATCCTTCTCCCCTGTATCTGGAGAGGAAGTAATGGCCCCCATCCAGTCCTTTACCCCTTCCACCTCCCCCCTTGACCCATCCCCTCATGCCTCCTCCGCTACCTCTCTCCTTCTGCCTGCTCCCATCTTACCCACCTCCTTAATTTCTTTATCTCTTCTGCCACTGTCCCTTCTGCATTCAAGCATGCTCTTGTCTACCCCATTCTTAAAAACCTACCCTTGATTCTAACTACCGACCCATCTCTCTCCTCCCTTTTGCCTCCAAACTCCTTGAGCATATTGTTTACAACCGCCTCACCACATTTCTTTCCTCCCACTCCCCCCTTGACCCTTTTCAGTCTGGCTTCTGTTCTCTTCACTCCACTGAAACTGCCCTCACGAAAGTCAGCAATGACCTCCTTGCTGCCAAATCCAAGGGCCACTACTCCCTACTCATTTTCCTTGACCTCTCTGCTGCTTTTGACATTGTGGAACACCCTCTCCTGCTGCATATCCTTCACTCCCTTGGTCTACATGACACTGCTCTCTCCTGGCTGTCCTCCTACCTCTCTGACTGTTCTTTCTCTGTTTCCTCTCATGACTCATCCTCCCCCTACAGCCTCTTACAGTATGTGTTCCCCAAGGTTCTGTTCTTGGACCTCTCCTATTCTCTCTCTATAAGTCCTCTCTAAGTAAACTCATCTGCTCTTTTGACCTCCATTATCATCTCTATGCTGATGATACTCAGATCTACCTTTCCTCGGCTGATCTTTCCCCCTCTCTACTGACTCATATCTTCAACTGTCTCTGCCATCTCTTCCTGGATGTCCCAGCGATTTCTCAAACTTAATTTGTCTAAGACTAAGCTGATAATCTTCCCACCATCCCACATAACCTAATTTCACAGTATTCTTTATCAATAGATGGCATAATTATCTCAACTAGTCCCAAAGTGCATTGTCTTGGAGTCATCCTGGACTCTTCCCTCTCCTTCAACCACAAATTCAGAAGCTTTCACAGTCCTGTCATTTCCATCTCAGAAATATTTCCAAGATCAGACCCTTTCTCACCGAGGATGCCACCAAAACCCTCATACATTCACTGGTCATCTCCAGATTGGACTACTGTAAACTTCTCCTATCTGGCCTCCCCAATTCCCATCTCTCTCCTCTCCAGTCTGTCTTCAATGCTGCTGCTCAGCTCATTTTCCTCTCCAAACACTCTACATCTGTATCCCCTCTCCTACAAGCCCTCCACTGGCTCCCCTTCCCTTACAGAATCCAATTTAAGGTTCACACTCTCACTTACAAAGCCCTCATCCATTCCTCTCTCATTTACATCTCTGATCTCATCTCCCTTCACTCTTCTGTCCACCCTCTTTGTTCACTTAATACACGCTGCCTTTCATGCCAATTGATTACTTCCTACCACTCCCGCCTCCAAGATTTTACCCGTGCTGCTCCCCACCTTTGGAACTCCTCCCTCAGTCTCTGCACCTCTCTACAATCATTCAAACAAGCTCTTAAGACCCACTACTTCATCAAAGCCTTCCAGCTCTCATCCTAACTTGCTGCTACATCTGCCTTCCTCCCCGCCTACCCCATCTGTGTCACTCCTCTTTGTCTGCCCCTCCCTTTTAGAATGCAAGATCTTTTGAGCAGGGCCCTCTACCCTCTTGTGCTTCTCCCTACTGTATTTTAATTTATCTCTTACACCCCACTGGGATAACTAACACTTGGCTGCTTATGTGGGTGTAAAGGTCACTAATATATAGCTATATTTATTACCCATGTGGGTGTTCTGCATTGTATTGTATTGTAAGTCGCTGGTTACTTATTTGTTTATGTACTTTGTAAGGTGCTGCGGAACACTTGTGGAACCATATAAATAAATTATAATAATAATAATAATAATAGGCTGATACCACTGCTTAATCCAGAAGTCACGTGACTCACTAGATCACAATTCACTTTGGTGACATACATGGTTGGTCAAACTGGATGAGATCTGGATGGTAATTTTTTTGTGTCAGTTCACCCCTAAATTTATCAATTAGGGGCACATATTAGACGATATTTAGCCTGATCCGACAATCAGGCCGACATATCATCAAACTCGGCTATGTTGGACCAGGCACGGTCCCGTTTGTTCGTCAGTCGCATGCAGCTTAATCTGGCAATGCGACTGACGACCCCATACAGAGGGATGTGGCTGGAGCCAACATATCAGGTGGTTGGGCACCGGATCGTGTAATGTATACTGGACGTCTGATATGTCAGCCCGTCGGCAGTGCAGTTGTCCATCCAGGGCCGGCCTGAGCCAAAGTTTTTTGGTAAGTGGGAATAGATTTTGGTGCCCCTCCATGGACCTTCATCCTAGCTTACTCATCCTCCCACATGGAGCCCCTCACAGCCCAGCACCCTGCATCACAGCTCCTCACAGCCCCAGTCATCACAACCCCCCTCATCACAGCTCCTCTCACTCCCCTCATATCCCCTCATCACAGCCCCCATAACCCCTCATCACAGCCCCTCCATCACAGGCCTCTCATATCCCCTCTTCACAGCACCTCAACATAGCCCCTCTCACTCCCCCTCATCACAGTCACCTCTATCACAGTCACCTCTATCACAGCCCCTCCATTGCAGCACCCCTCCATCACAGCCCCTCCATAACAGTCCCCCTCCATCACAGCCCCCCTCCATCACAGCCCCATAGTCAGACATACCTGCTGGCTTCAACAGCAACACCAGAGGACTGAAGGCGGGGAACAGGTCTGGCTGGCAGTGACGTTGGCGGGCTCCCTCTTGAGCGCTGCGGCGAACCTGTGCAGGCAGCTGTGTCACAGTGACATAGGGGGTCATTCAGACCCAGTCGTTAGCGCCGATGCACTCGGACCGGGTCGATGGCCCCCACAGAGCATGCGCATGACGGCGCCATCGTGCGCATACGTGAGACCCGCTACGACCGACAGCGCCGGTCGTAGCGGGTCTCGATCCAAAGGGGGCGAGCTGTCGATGTTGATTGACAGCTCGCCCCGTTTGGAAGGCAGGCCAGGGGGGTGGCAGCCCAAACGGGGGCGTTCCCATGCGAGTGCCTGCCATTTGGGGGCGGCCCCACTGGAGAGCTTCTGGCTCAGACAGAGCCAGAAGCTCTCCGGGGCTTACGACAAGGGAGACCCTACCCTAGGGTCTCATCGTAAGCCCCGATGGTGTAAACCCACAGCCTAACGAACGCAACAGAGGCGGGCGGTCAGGATGCAAGCGGCCGCCCAGTTTCTGAGCGACCGCTTGCATCCTCCGACCGCCTCTGAATGAGACCCTTAGTCTGCCCGGAGGCACATGACCCGTCACCCGGCCCCGCCCCCTCCCGCGTAGGTCTCAGTGTAGCCAGCACTGCTCGGATCGGATTACCAAAGTGATGATCTGCAGCCAGCTGTTGGGCCAGCTGCTGGCCACGGATCATCACTTTGGTAATCCAATCACTTCATCACTCTATAGATGAGAGGGGAGGAGAGCAGTCCCTCCTCCCCCTCCAGCAGGCACTCAAGCCTCTGGCCGGTTGACTGCTGCGGCGCCCTTCTCAGTCTGGCAGTCTACGCAGCCGCAAACCTGGTGTATAGGTGGGGCCGGCCCTGTGTTCATCGCATCACTAGATACACACATCATTAATTGTGTATCCAGACTGCATTTTCTGCCATACTTGATAATGATATTCTTGATTTTGATAGGAACACTAGAGATCTTTCCTCATACACTCAGGGGTAAATTTACTAAAGTGAGAGTTTTTAGAAGTGAGTTTTAGAAGGGATGTTGCCCATAGCAACCAATCAGATTCTAGCTATTATCTTCTAAAAGGTGCTAGTTAAGTGTTAAGTAGAATCTGATTGGTTGCTATGGGCAAAAGCTCTTACAAAACTCACTTGTAAAAATACTCACTTTAGTAAATTTGCAGTAGTGTCGGGGGAAGGGTAAGCGCTCTGTGATGTAGACTGACGTACTGGTTGTTCCCTATTCTGTATACTACTTAGTAGATGTGTCTGGAAATGGATGTTATAATTGTTTGTTAAGTTTTATGTGACAGCTATATCCTAACTTTTGAGCCAGTCCAAAACCTCGGTCCAACCGGTCAGCAATAACTGTGGGCAGACTCTTCCCTTTGAGTTAATCTTTAGTGTGCAAAGTCAATGGTGACAAAAGAAACTGTTCAATAGTCAGTAATGAAATACCAGTATGTCTGCTGGGCAAAAACTGTGGGCAGTGTTTTCATTAAAAAGACTTGCAACAAAATCCTAATCCCGTATGCTGCTCCCGTTACTCCTTATTTGTTGCGTGTGCAGTAGTGAGCACCTTCTCTCTCTTCCATTCCACCTCAGGTACCTCAAAACAATGAGTGCGGTATCAGGATATTGTGGACACTGGTGTTGCAGATAAGGGTAGTTTGGATAGTACTTACCCTAAAAGGCTTCTGCTGGTCTCTCCTGGTAACCGGCTCCTCTCCCCGTGGATGTGAGTAAGGTGGATGTGAGTGAGGTGGCATACACTAATAATGTAACTAATGGGAGTATAGATAATGAGGATTTATTTAAATAAACAAACGGTCACATGACCATAGATCAAATTATCATCAGCATGAAAAATATTAAAAGTCAATTGGGTGATAGGTGTCTGTCCCAACCCGTTTCGTCCACAGTTTTGGACTTTATCAAGGGCAAATGTGGTTCTCTGCATGTTCACCTACTTTATACTCTCATAGAAGTCCATTCGCGGCATTTTCCTGCCGCACTTCCGGGTTCGTCACTGTTCCCGCTCACGTGACTACACCCGGTCACGTGACATGTCACGTGAGTTCCTTGTAACATGTCCATGTTGCACAAGCGTCATGCTCATATCGTCGCCCTCTTCTGTAATAACTTTGTATAGCGATATAGTCCTCTAGTGATTGAGTGTGCCTTAGGGTGCCATGCATGTACTGTACTACCCTATTGTTTGGTCTCCAGTGTCTTACTATGGCGGCGGCCATCTTGTGGAAGTTTCAGGACAAAAACATTCCTGCTGTCATTTTGAGCCCTCTAAAGGCAGATATTCTATAGAGTGATATTAGGTGACGATAATACACTGTTATATACAGTGTATTGCTGTTTATTAGTGCTCAATCCAGGGGTAAGTTTGGATGTAACTATATTAAATGTCCTTATCTTAAGATCTCCAAAATATTATGTACATTGTATCGATTTCTTATTTAATAAAGTTGATCATACTCTACATAATCTAATAGGAAATAAATCGACCGCTCTCCGATTTAATCATATGTGCTCGCACAGGCATAATCATATAAATGTCTATCAAAGCCACATTCATGAATCTATGTTTAAACCTTCTGGTTGTAGGGTATGTAATTCAAAGATCCATCTACTTTCTGCGTGGTCTATTTTTTCTATCTTGTTTTCCCCCCTCCAGTTATAGTGTATTTTCTCAATACCTGTAATTTTAAATCCTTTTGGGTCACTCTGATGAACTAACCTAAAGTGTTCTGATACACTATGGTTTTGGAACCCTTTGTTAATATTTCTGAGATGCTCAGCGACTCTTGTTTTTAAAGGTCTTGTGGTGCGACCCACATATTGGAGCCCGCAAGGGCATTCCAGCATGTAGATCACATGGTCACTGTCACACGTAATGGTGTCTTTGACATTATATTTCCTTAATGTTGTCTTGGATATGATATGATTGATAGGTTTTGTACTCCTGTATCCTAAATTTCTGCAGTTGGAACATCTTCCACAAAGGAAGAATCCCTTTGACATCTGATTTCCCTCTATTGTGCTCTGTTTTAATTTTTTTGTTGTTGTTGTTTCTCTCAAGTAACTGTAAGTTAGTTTTTTTCTTAAGTCTGGAGCTTTCCTAAATACGAGATATGGTTTCTCGGGTAACACTTGTCTGAGTTTGTCGTCCATCTGTAAAATGTGCCAGTGTTTTTGCAGAATGGTTTTTATTTTTGGGCCTGCTCCACTGTATTCTGTAATAAAACTTACCTTTTCACTATTTTTTGCGCATAGCTTAGTTGAGGTTTTAAGTAGTGAATCTCTTGACGTGTCTTTTAGTGTACTGAAAGCTGTCTCCACCTCTCCCATATTGTACTTTTGTTCAAATTGACATTTTCAATTTTCCCCTTGTATGACATAGTCCTCCATATTTGTACAATTGCGTCTAAGTCAGGTAAATTGGCATACACTTTGGTATACCCTTAATCCATTGTGGTTGAAGGCTGCTGCTAGCTAAGATGTAGCTGTTCACATCAACTGTCTTATGAAGTGTTTTTGTCAAAATCATGGAATTGTCGATAAAAATATCTAAATCCAAAAACTGTACCTCCTTTTTGCTGTAGTTTGAAGTAAACTGCAAGTTTTTGTTGTTATTGTTGATGTACTGTAAAAATTCCTGTAATGATGTTTCCTCCCCTCTCCAAATAAACAGTACATCGTCTATGTACCTCCGCCAGAGAACCAAACTCGCTCCGAGCTCGGGATTAGACCAGATCTTATGGTCCTCCCAGCGACTCATAAGAGATTCGCATAGCTCGGAGCGAATTTGGTTCCCATGGCGGTACCTCTCCGCTGTAAATAGAATTCCCCCTCAAACCACATGTAATTATGTGTCAAGATGAACCTTATCCCATCCAGGATAAAGTTCACCTGTTCTTTTTTGAGTTCTGGGTCTTTTTGTAGGAAGTGATTTCTTACTCTCAAGCCCTTGGTTGTGATCAATCACAGTATACAGTGATGTAACATCACTTGTTGCCAACCAGTAGTTATCTTCCCATTTGATGTCTTTTAAGATGTTAAGTACCTGTGTTGTATCTTTCAAGTAGGATTTTTGTTTTTTAACATTATTCTGAAGAAAATCGTCAATGTATTCCGATAATGGTGAGGTTATTGAATTGATGCACGATGTTATGGGTCTTCCAGGTGGGTTTATTAAGTTTTTATGTACCTTGGGCAGGTAGTAAAAGACAGGAATTACGTGAAAAGGTGGGTCCAAAAATATCCATTCTTGTTTATTCAGTATTTCTAGTGTGCTGCCTTTATCAATGAAGATTCAGCTCCTTTTGAAAGTCCCTTGTGGGGTCTCCTTTTAACAAAGTGTATGTGTCTCTGTCATTAAGTAGCCTATATGATTCTTTAATGTAGTCTAGTCTGTCCTGTACGACTATTCCTCCACCCTTGTCGGCCGGTTTAATGACCAAATTCTTATCATTCTGTAGCTCTTTTAAAGCAGACTATTCTAGTTTTGTAAGGTTAGGTTGAATCATTCCTGTTTTATGGTCTAATTTTCTAATATCTTTCAACACCGCTTGTTCAAATGTATTGACAAAACTACCTCTCATAAAACTTGGATTAAAGATCGATTTCGGTTTTAAATCTGTATGTTTATACATAGATGTTTCTGCATTTTTTATGGCACTGGTGTTTTTATCCAAAAAGTACTTTTTGAGACTTAGGGCCTGATTCCGACCCACTCGCAAGCGGCTGTCCACTCGCAAGTGGGTCGATGTTGTGCACTGCGCATGCGCACGATGGTGGGAGCTCCGTCGTGCGCATGCGCCAGACGCGACGAGTGAAGGACTTTCCTTCGCTCGTTGTGTCTGATCAAAGGGGGCGTGCTGTCGATGTTGATTGACAGCACGCCCCCTTTGGTGGGCGTGCCGGGGGCGTGCCTCCCTGACGGGGGCATTCCCAAGGGAACGCCTACCGTCAGAAGCCAGCCCACTGACATCACTAGTGATGTCAGTGGGAGTGATTTTGGCTCTGATAATCACTCCGGGCCTTGCGGTTGAAAAGCTCAACTGCAGGCTCCGGCACGCAGTGGCGATGGTAGCGATGGTCAAGACCATCGCGGCCATCAAACTGCACGCTCGTATAGCTGTGGGTGGTGACCCACAGCTATACGAGCGTCCAGGAGGATGCTCCATAATTATGGAGGCCGGCCCTCATTCAGAGCGTGCGCTCTGCTCAGAGCGTACGGCTCTGAATGAGGGCCTTAGTTTTCTTGTGAAACTCTTCAAATCTAGATATGTATTAAACTTGTTTAATCGATTCGTTGGGGCAAATTTGAGCCCTTTATTTAATAGTGACACTTGGGGATCCGTTAATGTACTGCTGCTCAGATTAAAGATACCTATGGGTACTACTGGGGAGGGTTCCTCTCTGGCTCTACCTTGCTTTTTTTGCCCTCCCCGGCATCCACGTCTAGTGTGTTTAATTTTCTTTTTTGTGATGTTTGTAATTTTTGTTTGGCTATGTTGTCTCCCAAATCTAAAAAACAGTCCCCCCATCTCGTCTCATTGTCCACCCTAGTCTCCAGTAGCGTAACTATAAATTTTGCTCCCCCCTGCCAAAATATGTCTGGCGCCCCTCCCCCCTCCAAAAAAAGAAAAAAGAAGAAGATGTATAAAGATGACGTATTTATTATGGGAAAGGGTGAGGATGAGATTAGTAGTAGTGCAGAGCTGAGTATAACGATGGAGCTGAGTATAACTCATAATGCAGCATCGCTGAGGAGACTCTGGGCCTGATTCAGATATAAACGCAACTGCAATTTGCACGCAGATCGAGCTATTATTGCCATTGCGCATGCATATGCATCGCAGTGCGCGAAGGCAGCAGTGCGTCCGCTGTGCATTCACGCAGACCACGGAGGCCCACTGCATATTGATTGACAGGAAGTGACCATTTGGGGCTGGAGACAGGGGGTGGTTAGCGAAACGCAGGCGTGCCTGGCTGTTTGAACGCCGTTATGTGGGCATGCATAAACTTCCCACTACAATCGCATACGCAGTTCTGCGTGGCAAAAGAGCTCCCTGGCTTGCGTCAGGACAGACTTGCCACAAGGGTAAAATGGCGGCCTATGTATTTAGATGGTACCGATATTTAAGTAGGTGTGCGTATTCGCACGCAGGTGAGAAGGCAGCAGTGGGCGTCTTTATGCTCAGTTGATCTTTGCTAACATTAGCATATTATTGCAACTGCATTGCGTACAGAGACGCAGTTGCGGTCGCATTAGCGTACATCTCTGAATCAGGCCCTCTGCGCACTTTCTCTTCCACAAGTAGGTTGAAGTCTGTCTTCCCATAGTGCAGGCCTAAGATACGCCTGATATCATTAACTTTTTTTAAAACTGGTAGAGCCAAATGTAACTTTGGCCCTCATTCAGAGCCGCTCGTTAGCGGCAGTACGCTCGTTCCGAGCGATGTTTGCACATCTGCGCATGCGTACGGTTTTTAGTACGCATGCGCGAACCAGTCAGTGCGGCCTAAAATCGTTTGTACGCTATATAGCGAGTGCCTGCTATTTTGAGTGACAGAATGAGGCGTATGTGGGTGGTAACAGGGGAAGGTGCTTGAAAATGGGGAGTGGAGATCCAAATGCAGGCGTGCTTAAAGGTCAAAACGGGCGTATTATGGGTGTGCATAATTAATTCAGCAGCGTCATTGACCACGTCACTGGGTTATTTTATAGCCAGAACTGATCGCAAATTTGTGGTAGCAAACACCAACCACAAGAATAGCGAGCAGTTCATACGCTGGTCGATGTACTCGATTAATCTAATAAATAGCGGACATGACGTAGGATGCGAGCGGCCAGGGGGCGTTTTTAACAAATAAACGAGCGTATGTTTTGCTCGCTCGTTCAGACTTAGAGGCGTGAACAGACTACAATTTGCGAACGGATCATTTGAATAGCCACCCCTTGTTTTTGAACGAACGACCGCAAATAGCGAACGGCTCTGAATCAGGCCCCTTGTCTCCTGTGTAATGATCTAAATCTTACCTGACAATTTGCAGTTCTGCAACAAATAAGTTTGCATATATTTACTGCATTCCATTTTGCTACCTCTGGTTTGTTAGCCACCTGCGTGTAATTATACTATGAGGGCTGATCATGACTGTACCTGCTGGGATTAATAGCATTTCTCTAAGAAGCCCTGGACAAAGTGATGTGAAAGTCAAGAGGATTCATGGCTGACGTATTAGTGTCAGTAGTAAAATGAGGTGAGACATTTTTGCATCTTTTACCATAGAGGGAAAGCTGGTATCACATTAGCTGCCCTGTTGATACCTGTCTTGTCCAAGTGTATACCAGTTCTGTGTTCCATATCCTGAGTGTCTGCCTGTCCTGTCTGTGCTCTTTTGCCTAATGCTGAGTACACATCTGAGCATTTTATTGGCTGGTAGCCCAATGGGCCACCCGATCCAACGATTTGGTAAGTGGTATTGCAAACGATATTGTGCATACACACTTACCTACAGTGGCGGATTTTACCTATGGGGCCGCTGGGCTGCAGCCCCCTCCAGTAAAAATTCACTACTGAGTCAAGCATTTCAGCTCCGGTGCCAGTCACGCTCGCGGGAATCATCCTACCTCCTCCCCCATTCTGGTCCCGCACTGCCCTGTCTGTGTGTGTCCTATCTTCGGTAGGGCAGGGCAGGCACAGCAGGGAGCAGGAGACTGTCACCCTCTGCAGACCTGCCCTGTGAGGAGACTTAGGGCTATTTCACACACACCGGTTTTCACCGACTGGCAAAAAACTGTCCAAAGCCAGATGTTTTTTTGCCAGCAATGCGTTCCTTTCACATGCAACGTGTTTGAGCCGTTTTTAATGCTGTGGTTAGTTATCTTAATATTGTAGGCATGTGCAGCAGCAAATGGAGTTGTGGGTGGGTACAAGCTTTGAAAAGCTGGTGTGTGTGAAAGGAGACATTGTAAATTGTGCTTCACTGGCGGCACGGACACGGCGTGGCAGCTCTCCTTGTCAGTGGATATTCCCAGCTGTATCACGGCGACCATGCCGTGTCCGTGCCATCTGAAAGGACCCATCTGTTTACATAATTAATTAAATTTGCTAAACGGCAAAAAAAGGCAGGTTTTTTGCCAGCGGGTGTGAAATGCCCTTTGGGAGTAAAGATCCTCCCCCCTGCGACTGCCAGTCCAGAGTGCTATAAGCAGCAACAGCTTCCAGCAGGAAGCCATTCTGTGCTAATCGCTGGCCAGAACCTGCTTCTAATGGCTGCAGACTGTACAGCCCTAGAAGCTGTTTTACTGCAGCACCTGCAGGTACAGTATGCAGTATGCAGCTGACAGGTACAGTGTGCAGTATGCAGCTGACAGGTACAGCGTGCAGCATGCAGCTGACAGGTACAGCGTGCAGCATGCAGCTGACAGGTACAGCGTGCAGCATGCAGCTGACAGGTACAGCGTGCAGCATGCAGCTGACAGGTACAGCGTGCAGCATGCAGCTGACAGGTACAGCGTGCAGCATGCAGCTGACAGGTACAGCGTGCAGCATGCAGCTGACAGGTACAGCGTGCAGCATGCAGCTGACAGGTACAGTGTGCAGTATGCAGCTGACAGGTACAGTACATACTTGCCAACTCTCCCTCATTGTCAGGGAGACTCCCTGAAATAGCAGCAATCTCCCTATCTCCCTGAAAAGTCTACCAATCTCCCTCACTTCACCTTACCCCCATTATGACACTGTTATATAGAAGAAAAAACAGATACATACATTCAAATGGGATCATTAATATAATTTCCCTGCATTGGGTATAAGGCACAATGATCCCTGTGGTTACATGTACTTTCTGAGAAGTATTAGTGTGTTTTCATCAACAAGTAGATCTTACTAACTGCTTTTGGGCTGGTTTACATTTGGATTTAAGTCAGGTTTAGGACACGCCTCTCAGATTTATCAGTACACGCCCACTTTACCACCGCGCACATAGGTGCTCCTTTCACAATCTCCCTGAAATGTTTTTTCAAAAGTAGGCAAGTATGGTACAGTATGCAGTATGCAGCTGACAGGTACAGTATGCAGTATGCAGCTGACAGGTACATTATGCAGTATGCAGCTGACAGGTACAGTATGCAGTATGCAGCTGACAGGTACAGTATGCAGCTGACAGGTACAGTATGCAGTATGCAGCTGACAGGTACAGTATGCAGTATGCAGCTGACAGGTACATTATGCAGTATGCAGCTGACAGGTACAGTATGCAGTATGCAGCTGACAGGTACAGTATGCAGTATGCAGCTGACAGGTACAGTATGCAGCTGACAGGTACAGTATGCAGCTGACAGGTACAGTATGCAGTATGCAGCTGACAGGTACAGTATGCAGTATGCAGCTGACAGGTACAGTATGCAGTATGCAGCTGACAGGTACAGTATGCAGTATGCAGCTGACAGGTACAGTATGCAGTATGCAGCTGACAGGTACAGTATGCAGTATGCAGCTGACAGGTACAGTATGCAGTGCACCAAACAAGTGCTTGAAAAAATTCTATCATCTACAAATCATCTATCTTTTATTCTTTGTTAAAGAAAACTGATTCAAAGTGGCTAAACAAAGAATAAAAGACAGATGATTTGTAGATGATATCATTTAACAAGCACATATATGGTGCACTGCATACCTTTCAGCTGAAAGAGTCACTGAGGGCTTCAGCTCCATGGTAAATCCACCACCTTCAGTAAAACCCCTAGTTCTCCAGGAATATCACCCCAAAAATGACATGTATTTTATTGGCTAGTGAAGCTAAACTTCTAATTGATCATTACGGTTATGTCCCAGGGGTTCTGAACTAAGGGCTCGATTCAGACCCGCTCACTAGATGCGTATGCTCGCTGGATGCGCATGCAAATTTGGCTGAGTGACAGCAAGGCAGGCGATTGCACGGCAAGGCATAAGCACGCCCACTATGTCTTTTCCTGCGATCGGTCTGTGTATGCAGACACCCACCAGCCCATCTTAAGACGCTCACTTGCGCACGTCATCTCCAGGAAGTGTATGCAACCATCGGTACCATCGGAAGCGAACGCAGCGCTTGTGGTTGACCATACCCTACCACAAGCACTGTGAGCACTTCAGTATACAATCCAGCCAGGTGCCGTGTACTATGACACTGTATCTATATTATGCATGCCTTTGAAACGGCGTTGAGACGCTCGGGCACGCCTGCGTTCACACCTCCACTCCCTCATTTTCAAAGACCAACCCATGACACCACCCACAAACGGCTTCTCCTGTCACTCACTTGGCTGAGCAGTCTATGCGCAGCGAGCATACGCTTCCCGATTACTTGGGCTGGTTTGTGCATGAGCACAGCGATGCATACGCATGCGCACAATGCAAACATCGCAGTCTGCTTGCGAACGCTTCCTAGCAAGCAGGTCTAAATCAGGCCCTAAGTCCTGACATTTTTACCTTAAAATAAAGATTTTCCCCGACTTTGCACCTGTTCTGGGGCTGCAAGGAAAAAAAACAGCACTAAATCCTACTGAAATTACTGCAGCTAAAATTCTTGCTGCTAATTAATTAGGAAAACTTTGCAGCTGGCTGCAATTTAGAAACGTAACATGTTCAATTGAATATGCCCCTAAGTGTCTGCCTGTCCTGTTGTTTTATTGGTGGATGGTCAGGGGTATTGCCTTATCTACTGAACTGTGAAGAGAGTTGTTTATTTTGTATTGTGCCCCTCTTCTCAGTGACTTTCTACTGACTTTTGTTTTTTGTGTGGACAATTTGGGCACGATTCAATTCAGCGCGATGTTAATAGCGTCGGGAGATAGCTCCCGGAGCTATTCAATTCATCGCGCTGTTTGGTCGGGGAAGGCTCGTTATCACACCTTAAACAGGGTGTTTAGGCGCGATAACGGGAATTCACCGATCTAACTTCCCGGCGCGAGGCTGTTTTCCCGGCGCTAAGGGCAGAAAACAGCCTCGCGCCAGGACTTTTGTCGGATTTCTTCTCTCATGCCCGGAGGGATGAGAGAAGAAATCATTAGTCGGACTTGTCAGCGCGGTGTATTGAATAGCTCCGGGAGCTAACTCCCGGAGCTATTTACATCGCGCTGAATAGAATCGAGCCCTTTGTATGCATCAAACAAGTTCTCAGGGCATTACAGGGGAATTAGGTGTTTCCTGGCATTCTCACTCCAGACTATCCAATTGTTAGATCCACTTCTTCATGATTTTCACTGTTTGCTATGTATGAAGTCAATCAATAGGGATTTTCAGAGCCCTATCTTAATTACCTTGGTTTGGTGAGATTAACTGAAGAAAATGTAGGTCATAAATTCCAAATTTGATTGAGCAACATATGTAGTTATGTTTTGTTAGGATGATGACCCCATTATGGCCTGACCAAAAACACAAAGACTACTTTATGTTAAAGTTGGGTGTATGGTCATCAGCAGACCAAGCAGCAGGAAGTGTACTTTGTAATTAGGGTCTTTGGCTTTTATCTATGGTTCCAGATGGATTGGGAATGGGATCCCGGCAGTCAGAATTCCAACCCAATTAGGTAAATTTTCTAAGCCTCCTGCCTAACCCTAATCCACCTCCCTACCTGCAGCCTAACCCAAACCCTCCCCCTAGTGCCTAACCCTAACTCCTAATCCTAATACTTACCATCGGGGTGCCGGCGGTTTGGATCCTGGCGCCGGTATTCTGACCGCCATGATGATAACTGCATCCCATTCCGAATCTGTCCTGTTTGACTACACATCCTGCCATTTTGGCAATCGGATGGATTGAGTTCACTTCATCTTATGCTGACATGGCAAAAAACAGCCCTATAAAACTGATTAAGAAAATAAGGAGCCTGAATGCCCTCATCAGTGCAGAACTGCAGAGCATGGAACCTGATATCCTCTGATGGAAATCTCTGCTCACCTGCAGTTAGCTTGATAGCTAATTATACATTACTATCAATTTGTTGTTATAAACAGCAGGTTCATGAATTACGTTGATAGTGGCTGGGTTTATGCAGAGGAGAACACAGAACAAACAATATGTCGGGACCCATAAAACTACATGAGCAAAATATTAAGTAGAATCATAACAAGTAGTAAATAGAATTAGGACACATGTAATAAATATTGAAAATTACCAAACACTAAAAACAAAGTTTCATTTACATAACAAAAATAATCTCAGTTTAAAAGTTGCTGTTTTACACATGAAAATGCAAAGCATATTCTCTCACAATACATACAGTGCACTGTACTGTACTAGCATCCACTTACCCAACAATTCATAAGTATCTGGTGTTTAATGAGTTTAGACATGTAAATATGTAATCAAATCTCATTTCTGTGTATGTGCAATTGTGATGTTTCATTGTTCTAAATGTTTATTGATTGCAAAAACAGAAATATTACCAAAAATAGTTATTGATTTGAGCTTTCATAATAAAAGAATCCACCAGGAGGCAGTATAGTCCTTCAGGTAAAAATTAAATAACATTTCTCCCCCAGTGCTCAATGTTTTAGCATCAATATACATTCAGAGTGAAGAGCTGCATATCAATGGCCTACAAGTAAAAGGCAGGAAACTACGGAAAATCACGGATAAGGTCAAAACCCATGGATCTGATGACATTCCACCTGCATAAATGATACAGGGCCTGTCAATGTAATTTAGACAATGTAATGTCTCAAAGTGGGTTTCACTGCAGTCAACAGAACTAACATGGGAATCTGAATCTCTCAGCAGAAGACAAAATCAACTTTTAGAGCAAAACTTTTATCTTCCGTGTCATTTTTAATATAATGATGGTAAAATAAAGTTATAACTAAAAATCCACCAACTGTTAAACTAAACTGCAGTAAATAACTATTATAGTCTAAAATAAATATGATGAAATACATTTAAACGGCAAAAATAAACCAACAGATGTAAACCGCTAAAATAATAATACATTTTCAAAATATTTTTTGTATAACAATATCATTACTACCGACATATCCTTATACATGATATAGCGCAAGAACCCCTGGTGTGACTGTGATGCTCCAAAAGGAGCAGCGTACTGTCGTTTTTGTTACATTTTGTGTCTTATTCACATTGCAGACACCACAAACACCACTCAGTGTTTTCACCGCACAGGATTTAGTTTTAAACATGTACAAAGTTGCAGATGAAGCATAACGGAACTTGGCTTGAGAAAAAGGTGCGGCTTCTGCAATGCAGCACTTCATACTCAGATTCAGTCGCACACAGATATACAAATATCGCTCATCAAATTGATCAGTGTAATCTAGCAAAGTAGTTTTATCGCTCCCAGAAATTTCATTTATGGAAATAAGGCAAACATTTTGAGCAAGAAAGATGTTCGGCGCTGCCGAGTCACCTGGGACTTGGTGTACTGAAAGGGGCTAAATGTTGCGACTTGAGCAATAGTCAGTGGCGGAACTGCTGGAGACAATGGAGTCAGTTGCTGCTGGGCGCCAGCCCTGAAAGAGGCACCTCCTCCATTGCCACCTGGCCATTCCGTGTCTTACCTGCTGCTGAAACATGAGGAGCCGCTTAGCTGAGCACTGATCAGCGTCAGTGGCGCTCCTCCTCCATGACCTGCTGGACCCTGTGCTCTCTGGTCACGGACATCACATAGCATGTGACTGCCACGACCCTGAGCCTGCCCAACTGAGAAGCCGGGACTCGAAGACAGTGAATCCAGGACTCGGAGACTGCAAGGCAGCTGTCAGTCCCTTTGGGCAGTGGACCTCACCGTGGACGTGAACCAGCGCGGTGGTGACTGTCTCTGTGTGGAGAGTGGGCGGGAGAGCAGCCAGAGCCAGCCCAGCAAATAAGCAGTAGCAGAAAAAACATTATAGTAAGTGCAAGCCAAACACTATGAGGAGGTGAGGTCAGTGCTGGGGGTAGGTAAGGGGGTAGGTGCTGGGGGTGTGATATATTTAAAGAGCATATATTTTATCACCCAGTCATGTTAGGGTGGGTGATATATTTAAAGAGCTTATATTTTATCACTCTGGCATGTTCAATTATTTAAATATATTACTCCCTCCTAACATGACAGAGTGATAAAAATTATGCTCTTTAAATATATCACCCCCAGCACCGACCCCACCCCCATAGCGCCCCTCCCCAAAATTCATAATAAATTTAGAGAGCAAGATTGTGTAAATATAGTGTAATAATGTCTTTAAGATAGATCAGATACACCTCCAACAGTGCCACATATACAGGGGTAGAACTATGGGAGACAAAGGAGGTGTCGGACGTCAGCACTGAAGGGGCACCTCCTCCACTGCCCACAATATATTTACCCCACTTAGGACTGTAACTATGTACCCAGAGTGTACCGTCACAGTCGCCCAATACATGTTACCTCTTCCCGGCACCTGAGAAGCCACCATACACTATTGGAGAGCTCCATGTCAGACCATCAGCTGCCACCTCCGTATATCGATAGCCTGTCTCTACTCATTGGTGTCGCTGCTCCTTAGCAGATTCTTATGTCCGTGTGACACATCTGGCGCCTACTCTCATTCACAACTCCCCATCGCACTCCTCCCTGGCAGCAGCCCTAGCCTCAGACCAGTGCAGCAGTCCCTGTGCACCCCCTTACCCACAACTCCCTGTTCCACTCCATACATCTATTCTCCATGTGCTACAAGTCGCGTTACACATAACATGAGAGCACAGAGTCACTCGGTAGCACCGAGCATCATTTCGTGCACATACTTCCCTTCAAATGCATCTTATTTGCACAGCAATGTGAATAGGAAACACAAGCAGCATCTGCTGAGTAAAATGATATCCGGCATGCCTATATTCTGTGTGCAACTGCGGGTGTATCTGCATGCAAAATGCTACATTACAATGTCAGCGGCTGTGACGGGGGGGGGGGGGGGTGTTCCAAATTATAACCTGGTGTCTGGGATGAATTTACACCACTGGCAACAGTGTATGAGAATGGGAACATATCTGTATATGTGAATATGAGTTGGGTACGGGATGCCGGCAGTCAGATTCCTGACGCTGGCATCCCGACAGGGTTAAGATACTGACACTTTTACAGTAAGTATTCTAACCCTACCCCTAACCCTCCCTCCGCACACCCTAAACCTAACCTCCCCCCTAGTGCCTAAACCTAAACGATAACCCTTCCCCTAACCCCACTACTTACCATCGGGATGCTGGAGGTCGGGATGCTTGTGCCAGGATTCAGAATGGTGTCGGGATTCCGGCACCGGCATTCTGAGTGCCGGAATCCTTACAGCCAGGATTTCAACTACCTTCCCTGAATATTGGGGGTCTCTACCCTTTATTACCCGATGACTAATGTCAGCTGACTAAAGCAATGGCGTGCCAGATAAATATCATAGTTTACTAAAGAAAGTTCTGCATATGTGTTCTTTGGCAGAAACCCAATTTCTTCTAACTGTTGCAGAGTAATAAATCCCATTGAGAGGGACCCACCACTCTGATACAGGGTTAAGTACTTTGTTAACAGTTTTTTTTAACCACTTAACTAGCAAATATTTTTTCCAAAAACTGCTCAGAAATTGTCATTTTTTTAATGATTGGATTAGGTCAAGAACATATATTTAAAACTTATGCAACATGATTTTATTTAAAAAAAATATTAAAACTCAAAAATTAATATTGATATGTTTATCGATGAATGGGCTATCGTGATTATCATGGCTATGCATTGGGGATGCCATCGGCTTCTCCTCCCTGCAGCCAACAGGTAAAATTAGTAGGGGCAGGCAGGCAGCTCTGGCTTCCCCGGTAGTTGCTGCTCTCTGCTGCTATCGGTTATAGTGGGGGCAGAGCTGGTTTTACCAGTGGCTGCTCCTCTCTGAAGCTGTCAGCTAACTTCAATGGGGACAGGCTTCCCCAACGGACGATGACTGCTTTCTGCGACCATACCAGGCTGTGCATTACCTGATATGGTCACAAACAATGCAACTAGTCAGAAAAGCTCACTGGGTGGTTGCCAGAAGATAATCTTCCAGCAGCCGCCAATGACAGAGGGGACTCCAGACCCCCTGTATCCTCTCCCAGTGTTGGCCATGCTGCCTATCACTGCTAATCGGGCAGCATGGTAGGACCTCCCACCCAGCAGCTGCAGAGAGGAGCACCCACTGGGGAAATGTAAATAAAGCAACCCACAGCCCCCCAGTGTATACCTGGTGGTTGCTCAGAGCAGCAGCTGCTGAGGAAATGGAAAGTCACAATGTCATGATCGTCCGATCATCTATGGTCCGATATACAAATGACCAATATGTTAAAAATTTATATTAATGTTGTGTGCTTTTTTTTAATAAAATTGTGTTGGATACGTTTTAAATAGATGTTCAATCAAAATCTGAGTGGTTTTGGGAAAAATATTAGCCAGTTAAGTGGCTAAAATAGCAAAAGGCAAGCTGCTGACATGTTTTTCATACATTTGTATTTTCATGCACCTGAATAGGAGTTCAAAAACTACAACATCATAGAGATAGGACAGAGGTGTTTAGATTAAATTGTTCCTTATTAAATGCAAAACAGGTGCAGAAATGTGCAGTGGACTGCATTGTGGCTGTGTTATTCATGAGACTATAGTACTGTTTCTGGGCTCCCATTTTTTCGGATCAAGGTTCTACAAGTCTTGTCCCTAATTCTACCATTCTGCTCTGTTAGTCCTGGCTCATATGGCTCTGAGATGGGTTGATGGAGACTAATTACTTGTGGGCAATTAAAAGCCAGCAAAGCCCTTATATCACTTCAGGAGCTGTGAAACAGTAGTCAAATGGTTTAATGTATCAGCACCTGGAGAACTTGTCCAATGAGAGATATAAAGGATGAAGTCTGTGCTGATTGTGCTCAGAGGAGCATATCATGTATATTTTCACACTGCACATTCTCCGGAACTGAGAGTATGCAACTACATGCAGTCACACACATTTCCATCACATCTGTACTTGTGACTTAGGAGGTGTGACTGGGCTGTAAAGGGGCATTATTGTTGGAAGGAGTGTGCTCCTGCACTTCCTCCTATCGAATAAACTGCAAGGTAAGCTGATTTGTGGGTCGCTAGGACCTGCCGGAGCTCAACCATTAGGGCCCTGATCTCTGACATGCACTGCACATACACAGCATCTTAGTGCATCTTTCTTCCCAAGTGTTCCATGAGAATCAATGGACTCAGGAGACGCCACAGTGCCATACAAAGCTCATACTAGAGACTGCAAGTACACTGTATAGTGCTACCATCCATCAGTGTATTTACCACTATCATTCACTACAACACCCAACAACACCCTAAGCTCCAGGCCCCTGTAAGCAAAAAAACTTGGCGCCTATAAAAACTTGAATGAATGTTACCCTTCTCTCATCAATTGACTTCAGTTGGCATCATAATAGATGAAGAGGATGGTATGGTGATGTTGCAAACTCTTACGCAAATGTACAACTTCTAGGTAGCAGCATTAGTTTCAAGTACTATGAAGCTGACCACAGAGACTGAGCATGCAAAATTATTGTAGTTTCAACTGAGCATGCAAAATTATTGTAGTTTCAAGAGTGTATACCTACAGAAATAAATACTGAGAATGTTGTCGTACTGTCTAATAGTTCAAAGCACAAAAAACCCAAGTTCAAATGTTTCTTGTGTCACAAGTTGGGACATAAGGCCGCAGCATGCCTTAAATGTAGCAGATAGCCACTGTAAGGATTGCTAGTGCATGGACTCAGAAGCCACGATGCATTTCAGCTGTAATGAAAGTTAATAAATCCATGTGAGTCAATTAAAGTCCAAGGTAAAAGAGACAGAAATGCCACTAATATTGAATGCTTAAAAGTGGGAGGCAAGGAAGTTGTCACTGACATGGAAGGCATACTATTTGTTCCTAAACTAGGAACTAATCTAATTGCCATAAGTGGTCTTGAAAGGAGATGAGGCCAAGTGCATTGTGTACAACCAAAGAGGAATTATAATTGCTACAGCAACCCAGTACTAACAATTATATACCCTAGAAACTGTGGAGTGCATGCAGTTGCAGCTGAGGAATCCAACCAATCAATGGAACAGGTGGCTAGGACTACTGAGCTATGACAATGTACAGAAGTTTCAGAGTGGTATGATGTCAATGGACAGTCCTGTAAGACCAGTATATGAGAACTGTGTGAAGGTCAAGCAAACACGTTGCAGCTTTCCTAATTCACATCCAGAGCACAAGTGCCTTTGGAGTTGGTGTGTGAGGACCAATGATGGCTGAATCCATGAGTGGCAGGCTTTACTTCATGACACTCATCCACAATGCTACTAGGATGACACATGGTTATTTCATAAGAAACAAAAGTAACAAGCTAGTTCAAAGTATACAAGAATCCCTTTGAAAACCAAACAGGCCATAAACTGAAAGTTCTAAGATCTGACAATGGTGTAGTATATGAGATTAGAAAATCAACCAAGTAACTGAAAGAAAATGGTGTACTGCAACAGCTAATTATTGCCTATACACCAGAACAAAATGGTGTCAGAGAAAGAGCAAATACAAGAACAGTTGAGAGAACTCGAGCTATGCTGAATGATTAAAATTTTTACATGAAATTTTAGGCTGAAGCAGGAAGAACAGTTGTTTATCTCATAAATTGATCACCTACAGTAGCAGTCATGGAAATTACACCATTGGAAGCATGGACTGATAATAAGCGTGTGTTTAAAAATGGAGCTTATGCTTCCTTATACCTAAGGAGAGTAGGCACAAACTTGATTTCAAGTCCATTGAGTGCATCATGCTAGGATACTTTAATCAGAACAAAGGTTACCATCTATGGGACCCTAACAACAGAAAGCTCATACTGTCATAGGATGTTGTTTTTCACAAGACTACTTCAGTGATAAGAGGAGTATCACACAGCCACTGGTACCTGTGTCGCTGGATATGCCTGCAGATGAAAGTGTGTCAGAAAGTGAAATAACAAATGTAAACAACCATCAGGGAACAGGAGTTCCATGAGGAGCAACAAGTGGAAACATCATGGAAAGTAAAGTGAGGAATCTGCTGGACTTGTTTTCTGAGTACCTCTGACACTCCATGATCCTAAATCAAGTGTTACAATTTGCGGTCATGACTTGGCTCATTTGAGCAGTTTACCCAGTCAGGACGGGGATACTCCAGTTTTGACTGTTGCTCGGTTATCGGTACACCTCAGGAAGTGGCGTGTCATCCACTGTGCAGCATTGATATAGCATTCCTGTGGGTTTTCTCAGCTTGGCTTTGTCAGCATTCTGTTCCTCCTCATGGTGAAGATTCTGGTTTTCCCATAGTGGCTTCCGTGCTGTCTCCGGCTCTCCAGCTTCTCCTATGGCTTCCTAGCCACATCTATACCACTCTGCTGCCATCGGCTCTCAAAGCCGCAGCACCTAATACCAATTCTCTACCATTGGCTTTTGCCGCACCATTGGTACCTTAGCTGCACCAGCATCTTCCGCGCTGTCCCCGCCTCTCCAGCTTTTTCTATGGCTTCCTAGCCACATCAATACAACCATGCTGCCATCAGCTCTCAAAACCGCAGCACCTACTACCAACTCTCTACCATCAGCTTTTCACACGATTGGTACCTTAACCTCATCAGCAGGCTCCGTGCTGTTCCTGGCTCTCCAGCTTCTCCTGCGGCCTCCTAGCTGCATCATTACAACCATGCTGCCATTGGCTCTCAAAGCCGCAGCATCTACTACCAACTGTCTACCAGTGGCTATAGCTGCACCATCAGCACACCATCCACACCCTCGGCACATTTGCTGCTCCATTGGCTCCCAAAGCCACAGCATCTACTACCAACTGTCTTCCATTGGCTATTGCCACACCATCAGCACACAAGCCACACTATCGGCACATTTTTTGCACCATCGGCTCTCAAGCATCTACTACCAACTGTCTACCAGTGGCTATAGCCACACCATCGGCACACAATCTGCACCATCGGCAAATTTGCCACACCATCGGCACTTTTGCTACACCATCGGCTCTCAAAGCTGCAGTACTCATAATCAGCTTTCTACCATAGGGCTCTTGCCACACCTTCGGCACATTTGCCACACCATCGGCACACAAGCTGCATCTCTCTTAATTACACCATTGACTCTTCCTGTTCCAACTCTTTCCCTCATCACAGGATTCCAACTGACACTCCTGTAAGCTGCTACTACTCTGAGCTGTAAATCCAGGCCGCCGCCTAAGTACTGGTGAGCTACTATCTCTAAGGGAACAACGGGTGGTTGTTAGTGGCAGAAGACCTCGTAGCCTGAGTTCTAGATGGTTTACTAGGAGTGGTCACTGGAATTCATAACACAAAGTTATGATTGGCAAGAGTGGAAGTTTGCTGTAGATCCTGAGATCCAAGACAAGTATCCAAGAAGCGGGAAAGCATCAAGTGCTGCTTTTCTTACTTCTGGGACTAAGAGTAAATTGATTTATTTAGTTCAGAGAGGACCATCAACATTGCTAATAAACACCACTTTATAGGGGACCTAATAGAGAATGCTTTAGCTAGTGCAGTTTATGTATCCGGTGAAATTTTGCCCAAAAGTCTGATTTTTCCATGCTTAGAGTCTTTTCCTGCAGGAATATGGACTAGAACATATATTAATTGTTGATGATTTATTTGTTGAATGTCTTTACATAACCCTTCATGTTTTTCTTTGCAGGAGAGATATCAAATGTTGTTTGATGCTCATATTATTTCCTGTGATGGAAGGCAATCTTGAGGGGGGTTGGAAGTTCGCTTCTGCATTGCAAACTGTCCAGTACCCTGCAAGGTATGCTTACTTAGCAGTGACTAGGATCTGCCAGTATTCAGCCAGACAGGTCCATACTCTGACATGTGTCTCTACGCACCTTTCCTCTCTGGCGTTCCATGAAAATGGATGGAACCCAGGAAACTCACCAGCCACAGAGCCATACAGAGCCCATACTGGACACTGCAACTACACTCTATCACCACCGCTGTAGTGGGGGGAATAGTGCTACCATCCACCTGTGTATTTACCACTATCACGCCCAGCACATTACAATGCCCTGCAACACCTAAAGCTGCATACTGCTGTTAAACCCATGACATTGTGACATCCCTGTGTCTTATGCTACTTGTTTTTCTACCTGATTCAATAAATGTAACAACTGGTTAAGCTGCACCATGTGTGGACTAACCACCATCAGCTCCAACAACTGTCTTCTGTATTGCATATTCAACACCACACGTGTACCTTGGCCAAGTATATTGTATCCTGGCACAGCCATCTGTCTAGATACTGTACCAAGCACGTCTGCTCACACTTCACACTCTGCTGACAGATCACGGGCTCAGTGCCCAGTTCTCCGGCATTGTGTTTATTCTATACTCTGGTTATGGGTCCAGAGTGTTGTCACAGATTACTAATAGTTATCATATAAGCAGAGTTCAGGAAGGGAGTGTCCCACATTACTGAGCATTGCAGTCACATTACATATTGCAGGGCATTACAGGCTTTCAATGCAGCTCAGGTTTATAACAAAGCATCAGTAGGGCACAACAGAGGGCATGTTACAGTACACATCAAATAGTATCCCACAGTATTGCCGGCACAACTCTGAGCAACTTGCTATATTATATGTTTGTGCTAGAACTGCCGTATACTGATGTAGTCAACATCGTGGCCACACGCTGTCTTTTGCCATAGAGAACCCAGCATGTAGCCACATATTTAAAGAGTGCAGACCCTGCACCCCAGCACAACTTGTGTGAGCAGGACATGATTGTTACTGTAGCAAACTGTTTCCTGGTTACTGTACTCAGCAGTGACTAGAGGCAGGAGTGGGTTTATTGAAACTTTATTCCTTAAACACCTGCTGCTTAATCTGAATCTAGAGCATTGTATTACAATGTACAGTAAGAAGCAGATGCCTTCATTCCGCTGAGATGACTCAGGGTAGAATAGACTGCCTGAGAGTATTCCTCCTTCCTGCTTTCAATAGTGGTAGATTTGTATTAAAGAGGTATCTGTCCCCCCATGTTTGACTTTGCCCCCTCACTTTGTACTTATGTATGTAAAAATATGTATGTATGTGTATGATAACATATGAGCACATCTGTCTCCTTTTTCTAAAGTTTGACAGATTTGAAACTCATTTTGTTATATGCTTGGTTTGTCTTGAATTAGAAGAACTGTAAGCGTGTACTGGATACATGTCTATAATAGGGATCAGTCTCCCATTTTTTTACAGCTGTCCATAGGTACCCTAGGTGTACACGTGAAGTAGCTTCCAGTAGCCCAGAAACCTTCCATGCACTACATTTGCACCCTCCTAATATCAGCAACTATGCAGGTGCAGAATACATTTATTGTAAAAATTATAAATATTTTTTTAAAGGACTGATTGGACACTTGTCACCACCAACTGATAATATACCTTTAGCTCTGATTGTAATAACTGGATAAACTTTTCCTCTCAATTTTATACCCAAAGCCCATACACTTGAGGCTATAATTTCAGCTGAATAAGGGCTCAACTTTCTTATTAGACACATTTTTTGGTGTTACAATCTAGGTGGATCAGCTGCATATACTCATTACACATGTACATTCTCTATTTTTTTATGAATTTTATGTATGTATTGCTAGTTTTGAAGATATATATATATATATATATATATATATATATGTGATCAGTTTTTTCCACAAGTCATACACATTATTTTTAATGTTTATTCCTTGATTTTTATTAAATATCCTTGAGCATTGTCTTTTCTGGTTGTTGGTTCATTTATATGCTTAGGTTTGGATGTTGACAACCTCCATATACAGCTGCTTCAATCTTATTAGCAACACCATTATTGGATCGTATTATTGTTTCTTAATACAGCATATGGGACCAGACTAGCTAGAACAGATTGGAGTAGCACCACTGGTGAGAGCAGCACAACTGGGTGGACAGCGGTACGGAAGCGGATCATGACACTTACTAATAACTTACATAAAGTGTCAAACTAAGCTTAATAGTAAATCCAATTATAGGAGGAACTGTAGAGTAAAAAAATAAGTTTCATATAGAACACATATCTAATACTTGAAATTCCCAATAATAGGCAACATTCACCTGGTTAATGGATTTGTGATAGTAGAGAGTACTTTTCTTTCTGCCTCAGCCCTGGTTGCTCCCATTAGAGATCCATGTGGCTAATAGACCAATCAGAGACTCAAAACACCTGGCCAAGTTGGTCAATCCTGAAAGGATGGGTCATGAAGAACACATCTGAAGTAGATGGGATCTAGAGCTAGAACTGTAGAGGCATGGTGCCAAAGCTGATGTTTGGAGAAGGTAGAATTGAGATGGACAAAGCTGAAGTTAATAATCAGGCAAAAAACAGAAGCAGAAAAATTTAATTCTAACATTGCTCATGCAAAGATTGGTAGGTGTGAGTGCTTTATAAAGGCCCCATGCAGGTGAGAAATTAGTTTTAATTGACTTGGCCCTTAGCAAAATTCTGATCGCAGTAAGTGATAAAAAATGTTCATTTGTCATTGCTGATGGTGCACTGACAAATAACCTGTCTGTAGATACTCACATGTTGCAGTTATCAGAGCTAAAGGTGCACTGACATGTGTTGTCTGTAACTGGTATGGGGAATATCCTCACATGTTGCCTGTGATAAGAGTTGATCGTACAATGCCACCCATTGTTTTTGCTGGTAATGGGTTGGATCCTGACACTTTCCTTTTTTTTTAAATATACAGTACTTTAGTTCTTTTTTTATTACTGCAGGGTATAACAAAAAAAACTATCTAGTAACATTAATGGCTTGCCTACATCCTACATTCATCTTTTTTTAACTAAAAATTAAATAGTTGTTTCCAAAATTCATAATTTAGCATAGGAAAAAAAATATTTTTATAGACTTAGCTGCAATATTGTTAGAACAGAGGGTACTTGAGATACATAGAAATCAACATGCAGGAGAGCAGGACACTAAGGTATAAATATATTTATGAATATGGAGGTGCATGATTTAGTGAAATACAGCATAATGATTCATCTGCTCAGTTGCATTCAAAGCGACACTAAGATATTATGACTTATGGGGGTTAGGGAAACATGGAGAGCAACCCTTAACCTACATTTTACTTTTATTCAAAAAAAGCAAGAAATGTATGAGCACAAATATTGCCATGAATCCAAGGTCTGTTTGTTAGCTAAGCGTAATTAATGATAAATTTAAATAAGTTAAGCATAATCTGTTCAACATATCTTTACAGTGTATCTAAATGATAGATACTTGAAAATGATGTTCAATTTCCTAATCATTTTTCATATTGTAAACCATAAAAGTTTTCTAAATGACTGAAACACATGCAAATTAATAAAAACAACAGTATTTAATTTTTTTTAATTATATAGACATTTGTTCCTATTTCTTTACCAATGCACTATCTTTCAGGACTTGAAATTCTGGTCCCTTTTGATTTTGTAGTAGTAATTTTATACTATACTCCAGTTATTCAACCACATGTGCTTCTGTTTCTTTTACCTCTGCTATACCAATAACATTCTTAAGCATATGCTGATGTACAGTTGTTGTTCTGGTATCTCTATTTGTGTTCCTGAAACTTTGCAATAACACTGATACTCTGCTACCAGTGTGCAATCTTCAGTTCCTGGCAACCTGTTACCAGAGTGCATTCCTGAGTTCTTAGTATCCTGCTACTAGAGTAAAATCCTGAGTTCAAGAAATTTTGCTGTCCCTGTGTATTTCTGAGTTTCTGACACTGATATAAGTGTGAAATCCTGATTATCTGACAATATTTTACTTGAGTGCAATGGTGGGGTCCTGACACTATTCTACTTGACTACCATGACCTGACACTCTGCTATTCATGTCTAATCCTGCTCCCTGATACTCTTATACCCATGTAGAATACTATGTTCCTAACACTGTGTTACCCTTGTGCTATTCTGAACTCCTGACACTCTGCTACCAATGGTGAGGCCTTGACACTTTGCTACCTGACTGCAATGCTGTATACCTGATACTCTGCTAACCATATGCAATCCTGAGTTCCTGACACTTTATTATCTATGTGCAATCCTATTCCCTGACTACCCATGTAGAATACTAATTCCTAACACTGTGCAATTTGGATATCTCTCTGACCTAAGACCATTATCGATTATTGTATGGTTTTAATTGTAATAAATATTTCTGCATATACACAAGATCTCTGTCTGTGTGTTTACAGTATGTATGTGTATAAAATGACCAACGTCAATATTGTAGTCCAAAATGAAGAAAAAAATGGGGTCCTGGATCCAGTATTCTAAAGCTAAATTCATGGATTGCACTGTGTTTGCACTGTCTGCAGCAGTGTAATGACATTATATCTGTATACTGTACATCCCATGGAGATTTGTAGATTGAATGGATTGTTTAGTAGGTCTGCTAAAAACCATATTAGTTTAGCTGCTAGACTCAGTGAGTTTAACTGTCACAGCTGTCAACTATCATTGCTGTAGCCATCACAGTGCCTATCTCTGTTTCCAACAGCAAGCATGAAGCCAAAGAAAATCTCCAGGCTACTTTCAGCTACTCCAAGTTGACAGTTAATCACAAGAGTGCCAGTGCATCATGAAAACAAAAGCCATTTTGAATTTCAGTAGAGGATGGAGGTTCAGTTATACATAGAAAAATACAATTATGTTTGAGAGCAGATGACTATAGTAACATTAATACAGTGACTGGTTCTTGTTTCGTGTCTCCGCCTTCTGCTGTTATTTTTCATCTCAGCCATGGCACACCACTGTTACTGTAGCTGCATGTATGCCATTCAACAGAATATTGATTTATTCATCATATTATTGATTTATTATAATTTTTATTTTATTAGCAGTTATTCATATAGCTCATCATACCATATAACATATTATATACTTATTGCACTGGATGCAATTTAATCTGTATTGGACTTTTCTAAGTGAAAACAGTTTTGAATGCTTTTTAGATTACAGCATATTACTTTAATTAGGCTACAATATGAAAATAGAACTATTATTATTATTATTATTATTATTATTATTGTACATTTGTAAGTCGCTTAAGTGCTTCATGATAACAGACAGTAGGAAAAAATAGGACATACATAAAGCAATGACATACAAGACAGACAAAAACGAGAGGAGTGTGGCACAGAGAGAAGATTGTCACATTTGTGAAAGTGCATTATTGTGTGGGTAGTATAGGTCAATTAGCTCTTATCAATCGAAAAGATTTCAGAGAGTATTTTACATTTTGAAGGCTTGAGAGCCTGATCGGTAGGTAATTCCATAAAGGTTTAGTAGCATGGGACAAGACTTGTAGGTGGCTGTGAGAGGTGGTTACTAGGGATAAGGTAAGATGCAGATAAATACTAGACATAAGAAGGCAAGAAGGAGAGTATATTGATATGGTATTTAAGATGTATGAAACACTGGTATTTTTGATGGCTTTGTAGATAAGGGTGAGCAATTTGAATTTAATTCTCGAAGACACAGATCAGTTTAGGGTCTATAGCAGGGGTGTCAAACTCGTGGCCATCCAGCTGTTGTGGGACTACATCTCCCAGCATGCCCTGCCACAGTTTTAGCATGCCCTAATAGCAAAACTGTGGCAGTGCATGCTGGAATTTGTAGTTCCACTGCAGCTGGAGGACTGCAAGTTTGACACCACTGGTCTAGAGTATTTAGTTATCACTGTGTCCATGTGCATTTTGGTGTAGGAGAGGAGTTTGAAATAAGGTGATGCTGAAGGAAAGGGAGGTGCGTTTGGAGTGCAAGTTGGAATAAATAGAGATGAAGCAGGAATGGGAGAAGACAAGGATGTGTCCATCACAGAGGGCTGTATCATATAGTCACACAACAATGCTGGATTGGAGGACAATACATGGTTTAATTAGAGACATGCCAGTGTCTGATGTGAATGGTCAAATATTGTCTGTAAAGTGCTGCAGAATATGTATCCACTATATTAATGACTGGTCATAAATAATTAATGCTCTTACAGAGTAGAATTTATTTAACCCTCCAAAGATTGTCTGTTCCTGTATAATGAAAGCTAAACAGTTTCAGCAAATCAAGCAAAGCAGGCTTACATATATTTTGAAGTACAACTAAAAACAAACCATATACAATAAAGTAGATGTCGGGTGTTTGGTTGTTTTTTTTTCCTTTTTTAAACCATGGCATGAAAGTTTTTTTTTTTAATTAGACAATGCACATTGCATCAAGGAAACATATTTACAAGGAAGGAAATGTGAGCACATTAAATGTAAGCTGCTAAATATCTTGCAAATCTAGGTGAAAGTCATTAGTACAAAAGAACCATCAATTGGAAAGGTTTTTTTCCCATTCCATTCAGAGCAAAGAACAACATTTTACCATGAACTGAACAGACTGCCTTTCCATCACTGACAGTTAATAATTAAATCAAACAGTATATTCAACAATAGAACATATGCATCAGCGTCTTTCAAATTGCATTTCCTTCCTGTTAGATCCATTAGTGTAAACCAGACTGCCTTTAGAAAACCCCTTATTGCGGCTGTCTTTTAGTATGGTTCCTGAAATGGATAATGCACTGCATATTATGGGCAATTACATAGAACTCCCTTGTGATGGAGTTTTGGAGATTTAAACGAAACAGCTGGAAATTGAAGAGCACAAACTAACGAGGAAATAAAAAATGAAAATGACTGGAACATTCACTAAGATGCACATAAAGAGACTTACACAACCAGTCTATATAAGTGATAGAAAACATTCAGCTTGTAAAATGTCATTGTTTGCCAAGATTGTATTAGAACACACATCTATTCACTGTTTAGCTTGAAATGACAAAATGTAACAATTCATCCTTTTCCTTATGTCTGAAATGTAAGTATTATAACATATTTGCACTGTTCATTTACACAGCGCATATAAATCATGAGTATAAATTAGTTCCTCTTCCAAAAACACATTTGTTTCTATACATTTTCTTAAAATAAGCATAAGTAGACTAACCCTGTATATTTTGCACGAATATATGATAGCTTTCTAAACATTAGAAGGTGAAAATAATTTTTGATTTATTCTTTCATTTTAAAACTAACTTAATAACTAAATAGCAGAGATTATAACTAGAGATGTACGCAGACCCCATGTTTTGGTTTTAGTTCTTCATCACCGGGTTTTGGTTAAACTACCTCTGTGTGTTTTGGTTCGGATTCGGTTCTGGATTCCTTTAAAACCGATTAAAATCGATAAAAACAGCTAAAATTATGTAATTTGGACCTGTTTACATGCAATCCAAAACCCAAGTTCGTTTTTTAAATCCGAATTCCAAACTGACAGCAGATTCGACCCGGAACTCGGTTTGACTCAGAACCCCAAAGTGATTCTGGACTAGGGGCCTGACCCAGCAAGGATCGCAATTGCAAAGCGGCATGCAGGCTATAGATATATGATGTATGCATGCTGGCAGCTTTGCAAATGCGATCCTTGCAGTAATGGTAATGCAGCACAACGCATCACACCTCCTGTGCATTACTTATCCGAGCTGCGTTGTCCAATGCAGCATCGGATAATCTGCATAACATCAGCCGGATAAGGTGACCCATGGGGTCCCGCAGCCAGACGCCGCAGTTGAGAGGAAGAGGCCAGGAAATCTCCGTCAGTCGATGGAGATCCTGGCCTCTTCCCTCCCCCCCAATGGCAGTGACCCGCCTCCGTTTCAGAATGCGGAGGACATCGCCGCTCCCTCCCCACCCACAAATGGCAGCAGACTGTCAATCAGTGCCAGTCTGCTGCCAGTCTGTGGGCAGGATCGCATACCTGTTCTGCACATGCGCCTGCGCGGATTCCGAACATCGGGAATCTGCGTTCAGCAGTGCACTAGTGTGTACTGCTGAATCAGGCCCTAGGACTCAATTCAACTCGGTACCCCTAAGTTTGGGTGTGTTTGTATTTCAGGAAAACCGAACCACACATCTCTAGTTATAACCACACATTTGACCATTTTTGCATACATTCATGCTGTTCTTTTTGCTTATATAAACGAAATAACAATAATAGAAAATAATTTAATATGCTATTAAAGAACCCTCAAATTTGTTCTAAAAATATAAGGTTTTTAAGTGGGTAGAATTAGTAATAAAATAGTTATACCGGAATAAATAAGATATTACATAAATATGACATATTAGTCTGGTCATAAATGCGTGAAAGGCTCCTTTGTATATTTAGGTTTAATCTGCAGTAGGTGACAACATCACTCTTATGTCTTACTATCATGGCTCAATAAACATACCGAAGCCATAACTAGGAGCAGCTTCCAGATATCTATAGCTTTTACCATATGGTTGTGCATACTAAGGTTCTAATTTTCCGTTGGTGCACAATCTATATGTTGCTTGTTAGGTACGAAAGGTCATCATTAAAGTGAATGCAATATTATTTTACCAGAGATGTAATTAATATCTTTGCTTATATGAAAAATAGAAAAAAGTAGATGCACTATCTTCACATTTGGCAAATCAATCACAATTATCAGCTGCTATTAGTAATTTCTTACCATAGACTTGATGTCTCCCAGCTTCTGTGTTTTATCATGAATAATCTACAAGCAGCAAATGTGCATATTGTGTGGATTAAAATCACTTTTGTAAATGAACAGATGATTAAATATTCATACAAATCTGCATAACTTTCTGGAGAGCAAAATTGTTCAAAAACATGTCGTAATTGAAACAATATATTTAACTGTCTTGTCTGGTAATATGGATTCATTTTCTCCCAATTTTAAATACTAAGAGAAACACTTAGTGTGGGTTATGTTCTAGCAATCTGCAAAAGTGCACTTATTGAAATCAAGCAATCAGTAATTTGTTTAATTGATCTAGCACAAGTTATACAGATACAGAACATACATACATGTATATACATACTTACAAACATACATATGTTAAAAAATAGTTTCATAGTTAAAACACCATTATACTATATAAAGCTATAGTGAATATTGTATGCTCATGGTTTATGAGTTAATACTTCCTTGCCCTTTGGAGAGAATATAATCATGCCTCCAAAATGGTTAGGAGAAGGTTCTTCTCTACCAAAATTTTTGCTCATTTATGCTTGCGCCTCATAGAAGTGTACAGAAAAATTAGTAAAGTATTCGTTCCATATTAAATGATAAAGTGCGTAGCTGGCCATCATAGGACTGATTCAATTACATGTGATGCTAGTGATGTGCCTTCATAATAGCATCGGAATGCTGGTAACCAGTGATGGCTCCAGAAGTGGGGCAGTCGGTGTGGCTCCCCTATTTTAATTTGGACTGCGCTGCAGCCCCACCTCTGGAACTGCCACTGCTTGTAATACTGGCATAACGCAATCGCAACATCACTCATTTTATCTCACACCCCTATTTGGGTGTACAGAAGCAAGGTCACTGAAAGTAGAGAAACAGGTACTGATTACCCAGGCCCAGGCTTGCTGGAGGTCTGCCACTCCCCCCTACTCTCTCTTAGTCCTGTCAGCGACAGCCATGGAGCATAGCAGCAGCCTCCTCTGACTGCACATGATAGGAGGGGGAGAGCAATCTCACTGATCGCACCCCCCCCCTGGATCTGCCCCTGACTGAGAGCCACACCTCTTTACATTAGACCATGCCCCCGAGCTCGGCAAGGCTCTCTATGGTCCTGCATAGAAAAATGTGTGATATTGCTCTACCACAATTCCAAGGGATGTGCACAGCCATGCATTGCGACCTTATATCATTTGGAATTGATTTGAATCTGAAGCACAATCTATTAATTGCTTATTGTGTGTCAAAGCCAATTATGCTTGGTTAATATGTTGTGAAAATGTAAGTTTGTACAAAAACAAGAAAAACAGATGATTCTTCAGTGCAGGAACATTTTACTGATTCATCTCTAACATATCCAGCAATATTTTGAATGTAGCTTAATATTTATCAAGACATTTATTTGTCAAGCATATCAACTGCACAATCTGCCAATATTCAGTGCTAGAAAAATGGTGGGAGCCACAGGGTATTTACGTGGCTTCATCTAACATGTGTAAAACCAATTCCTGTACATCTTAAAGTCACCTCCTAGCATCTTTTGCACACTGTGAGTGGCTTGTCACTGTGTCTATGCTGCGATCATCTCAGAACGTTTCAGTTGTGACAGGCATCTAACACCATATAGCATAAGATGCACAGTGTGTGAGGACACATCTGTACATTGCTCATTATTAAAGGGTCCCAGGATGGAATGACTATCATTGAGGAAGAAAGGATAACCTCTTACATGTAACTTAGATGTGCATAGAACTTTCAGTGGCTATCAATCTCATTATATTTTACAGTAGAGAGTTCATTATTAATATTGTCATAAACAACTTAAATCCTTAATACAAAGTCTATTCTATCGGAGAGTCCATGGGAGTAAAGAAAAAGCCTGCTCATCAATACTCAGCAGCCCACATTAATCATGGTAGGGGCTTACAACATTATTTACAGAATATCACTTTTGCCCCTGACTATCTTTCAGTCATACCTACTTCAGAAGAAAGAGTCTTCTACATAAAAAGGTTGGTTTGGTACACGATTCCGGCGCAGATAATGCCGGTGTTCAGAATCCTCGCAGCGAAATCCCGATGGTGAAAATCCTGATGCATGTAGGTAAGTATTCTAACCCTTTCCCTAACCCACCTAACCTTGCTTAACCCTAACCCCTAACCCTAATACTCTTGGGTTCGCAGCTATCTGGATTCCGGCACCAGGATTCTGACTGCTGGCATTGTGTAGGCCGGGATGCTGACTACATCCATAAAAGTATTTATTTTCTAACCAAACACACCGGGATTTGACTTAAAAAAAACCACCACTTCAAATCCTATAAAAAAAATCACAGAAAATCAGAGATTTCGTAAAATCGCACCTCATTAAACAAACACCATGATAGTGGCTGTAAGATTTGTTACAATCAACCTTTTTTACTTAACCCATCCAGAATTATTGTGAAATTCTTTTCCACCAAAATATTTTGTTTGTATCAGACTAAACAGTATTCTGTAAAGTCTAGGTAGCCTATGTATCAAAGCTTGATGGAAGAGAAAATTGTAAGATATAAATCACCAACCAATCAGCTTCTAACTTACATTTTATAGGCTGTGTTTGAAAAATTACAGTTAGGAGCTGATTGGTTAATACTTTTTCTCTTGGTGTGGTAAACGTATTCAGGTGTTCCACATTCCGGATGTTGACATTCAGAATGTCAACACAAGAATGTCAACATGGTCTGAATGTCGACACAGTATCAAAGTTTAAATTTGACATGTCAACATTCACAATGTTGACACTGACATAATGTCAAAATATTAATGTGTCGACTTTGAGAATGTTGGCAGCACTTTTTTATTCTATGCCTAGTCACAGCTTAACCTTATCCCTAACCACTGAATGTTCTGAATCTTGACATGCTGAAGGTGGACATAGTAACTACATACTGTGTCCAATACCCTCCTGGACACATCTTTCCTTTCCAGGACTCTTATTCAAAGTAAACTCCAATCCCAGAACAAACTGGGATATTAAAGGCTTCTCTGCTGGTTATCTAACCTCTTGCCTGCCCTGGGAATCTGTTATTTAAATGAAACAAATTGTAGTTCCAATGGCAGTTAAATGGACTTGCAGGAGTAGCAGGACTTTCTCCATGCTTCAAGCAGCAACCCCTGAATTGTTTTGTTCTACTTCAATCCCAATAGCGTTGGAGGAGCTTGGGAGTGGATGAGGAAATTGCTCAGGAATTCACCCCCTTCAAGTACATGCCCTATGCCTGGGACTAGACTACTTTTATCTATAGGTTGGGGCCTTATACCAAAAGGCAAATGACTTATGGGAGGAACTGTTTAGAGGTAAGCCTGTCTTAAACATAAAAAGATCACCTCGATCAGTTCAATTATCATTCTCTCAATCAAACACTTTATTCTGTAGCAGAACATCTCAATCATATTTGAATTCTAGAGTTTAACTTTGTGAACAAAGCATTTTAGCAAAACAAAACCCTAATATTAAACACTGGTCTTTTAGTATCAAATAAACCATTAACATGATACAGCACAAGTAAATTAATATTTCAAATGAAAAATAAAAACAATTGCAGCAAAGTCAGACTCTATTAGATGATAAAGTCAACACCATACTTTCTAATAGGTTCCAAACAGTGTCAGCTCTTACCTTTATCCTCTGGGGGGTCTGCTGCTCTCTCTGCCCTCTGTGCAGCTGGCTTGTGCGCATGTGTGGCATCACGATCCCATACATGCGCACAAATTGACAAGCAGCCAAGATTTCTTGGGAACGCATCGACTACAGCACTTAGAAGCCAATTAAGGCTGTCATTATGACAGGGGACCAGTTTCCCATTGGAAGTGCTCTCTCTGCTGACTGCAGTCTGTGTTTTTTCCCTCTGGGGGAGTTTTCGCCCCCTGGGCACTTTCTGTCTGGCTGTGATTAGCTGGGAGAACTTCCAATGGGAAGCTACTACCAGTGCGGGTGGTGGATTTTACTAGGGGGTTCTGCAGTCCTGATTCCAAATAAAGAATAATAGTTCTAGAAAACTATTCCCACTGCTGTTAATTTGGATTATGGGAAAATTTGTATTGAGAGTCCATAATTGTGGGTGAAATTCTTAGCCCAGATCTATCTTACTTCCTCACATGATATAATATACCAATCAGGGTAAAAAACAGTAATTAGGGAAAAAAAATGAAAATGAATAAAGTGTTGAGCAAAATGTAATAGTAGAGCAGTGCTTTAAGGTAAAATTGTAACCTCTGCCAACCATGCGTGTTTGATTCCCAGCAACAAAATAGCAATAGTCGAGCTACATAATACATAATACAGCTACATAATACATAATACAGCTACATAATACATAATACAGCTACATAATACATAATACAGCTACATAATACATTGTTCTTTGGGGCACAAAATCAATCATGCTCAAAGTGTAAAACCAGGCAACTGTTCTAAATAAAGTGGAATATCTAATATTTTTTTTATCTTGTTCCTCCAATAAATTAATCCTACCATTTATTTTCTCATTTGTAGCTTTAGATTATTTCCATTCACTGCATATGAAAAATTTGCAGGTCACTTTATTTTTTTATGCTAATTTTTTATTTAAATATCCATATTGTTCCCTTCCCCTGACATTGAAGAACATGATGCACTGCTGACTTGATGTTTGGATAGAATTATATATCATTATGTGAATAGCTTGCACACAGTGAGACATAAATGGTATATCTGATTTAACTGTATGAACTTACAAGTACACATTAAATGGATACTTATGCCAACCAATTATGATGTGTGGCTGTTACATCCTCTTTAATTGAAGCTATTTTAGTGCAATTCCTTTTTAAAATGTAAAATGATTTACAAGGTAAGAACTTTACCTGCTGGAATGAAAATCGCAGCCCAGCACTTCTGTTTAACTCTTATCCCATTTAGATTTCATCTTTTTTTGTTTAAGCACATGTATATGTAATGTATGCAAAAGAGAAATGAACTCTGCACTTTGTATTTTATACTTTTTTGTATTACTAAAAGAAATACAAAAAGTGTCTCTCAACTGATTCACTCAGAAACCATTATGTTCTTTATCAAGCATTCCCTAAATCTGATCAGCCCATGCACTTATCCCTAACTGTGTTTATATGGCTCATCATTATATTAACCACTTAACTGACAATTTTTTTTCTAAAAACCGCTCAGAAATTTTAATTTTTTTTATGAAAAACATCTATTTCAACTTATCCAAAATGATTTAATAAAAAAAAAAAATAAAGATTTTATTTTTAATATTTGTAAAAAAAAATAGATTTGTCAAACATCGGAGCATCGGATCACCACCATAAGGAATATCGGGAACATCGCAATCATCGTGACTTTCCTTTTTACAGCGGCTTCAGGAACTCACTTTAGGGGGTGAGGGGGGGTTTATTCACATTTTCCCAGTGGCAGCTAATCTCTGCAGCCGCTGGGTAGGGGGTGCTGTTTTGCAGACCTATCAGCAGTTATTGGCAGCACAACAGACACTAGGGGGTAAATTTACTAAAGTGAGAGGTTTTAAAATTGGAGATGTTGCCCGTAGCAACCAAATCAGATTCTAGCATTATCTTCTAGATGGTGCTAGTTCAATGTTATGTAGAATCTGATTGGTTGTTATGGGCAACATCTCCACTTCCAAAAACTCTCACTTTAGTAAATTTACCCCTGGGGGAGAATGCAGGGAAGCAGATGGCCCAGAAGGTCCCTCTGGGGAAGATTTTCTTCCTGTAGCCACCGACACTATTTATCTGACTGGTCGAAATATTGCGACCAGATCAGATAAATCACTGCCTGGTGTGGTCAAAAAAGTTTGACCATGCCAGGCAAGTGGTTAAAGCAAGTTTGACAAACTACTGTTTATCTACTTGTTTCATCTTCACATTGTAAGTATTAGGGATGTGCAGGCTCGGTTTTACTCGGATTTACTCGGTTCTTATCGCCACTTTACCGCTAGTTCGGATTTATTATATTGGCTATCCAAAATACATGATAGGCGATAGCCACTAAAATGCCATTTTGAGATCCGAGTAAATCCGAGTAAAACCGAGCCTGCACATCCCTAGTAAGTATAAAACAATTTCAGAAGTATTATATACTGCTGCGCTGTATTTACATTTGGAGTTAAAAATAACGCATACATTTTGTGCTTACACTGTAAGCCTAGGTTTTCACACCTTTAAGCAGTCAATAAGATAAAGAATATGGGGTTGATTTTGAGTTGCACTCGCAGTTGTTAGTTTACTTATTTACTGTACATATGGGCATACATTTTTGACCAAACAAGAACCTTATTTAAAAACCATATTGTTAGAGTTTATTATAAAAGTTTTGATTATCAGTATTCTTAAACTATGTGCACACCATAAGAATTATGAATTGATCTCATGAATAAATATGAATAAATATATATTTGCTTCATATAATTAAGCTTGCATGATACATACTGTACAGTACGTAGAAAAAAAAATTCAGGGGCAGACTCTAAACGCTTATGCAGAGCCGTAACTAGAGGTTTCGGTGCCCTTTGCCAAAAAGAGCAATGGCGCCCTCCCACAACTATTTTTCAGATAGGGACATAAGACGCGTTCTCAAAAACGTGGTGTGGCCTCTTTGGGAAGGGGCATGACATTTCTGATTTGTCACATACAATAATGAATGGGTCCTGATACCATTGTATGATTGTACCATTATGCAGTATAACTCACCAGTTCTAGATGTAGGAGACCGTTGGTGAAGCTGCACCTGCAACAAGATTTGTCCACCAGAACAGCTGTGCACAAGCCTGGAGCCGGCAGTGTAGATCACCAACTGAAGTTATAGAAAGAGTGCTACTTGTAGTGTATATGCAGCGGCTGGGAGATCCATGTATGGTACACTCACCACCAAAGATAATTGGTGGAATTGATGGCTGTGTTCAGTGCTGCCATCAGAAATTGTGGGGCAGATAGCTCCATGTGTAAGGTGTGTGACTGCCATGTGAGAGGTGACAGGTTTGTGTCCCGGGTATGACAGTATTTCAAATGTGTATCTTAAATAAAGAGAATGTGACTCAAGGTGCTTATGGGGGGTGGCCAGAAGGAGAGGGAGTTGGCCAGGGAGGAGATAGGGACAACCAGGGAGGATATAGGGGCATCCAGGAGATGCCGAGGATAAAAGAAAAGGAAGCTACAAGTGAGAATGATTTGAAACAGAAAATTGACATGTCCACGCAGTATTCCCTGCCCTGCGGTGCCCTGTGCATTGGCACAGGTCGCACCAGCCTAGTTATGGCCTTGCGTTCAGGGCCGTTGAGAGCCTGGCCGGGCCCAGGTAATGGAGGGGGCATGGCCTAATCACAGGCTGCGTGGCCACACCCCTTTGGAAAAAAAAAAAACATCACTTTTGCAGCGCCACTACGCGGCGCTGACCGCTGGGGAGGGGGGCGCAGTAAGACCCCCAGCCCGGCGCTATGCAGGAGGGCACGATCAGTGTGATCGCTCCCCCCCACAGCCATAGGACACTGCTCCGACTGCTGCAACAGCCGCGAGCAAGTCTCACACAGCAGTCCAGCACAAGCTGTGTGCTGAGCTGCTGTGAAGGAGGGGGGGCGACGCCAGGCCCCTCTAGCAAGCCTGGGCCCTGGTAAACTGTACCCACTCCCCCCCTCTCGGCGCCCATGTTTGCGCTTATGTTAAATATACTCTATCTGTTGAATCTGGCTGGTTGGAACGAAAATCTGGTAATGTATGGAAGCAAATGACAATCGATCATTTGTTCCCAAACATTGGAAAACAGACAAAACTGGTTGTTCAGACAAATTGGTTAAATCCGTTTGATTAGCCAATGTGTCCTAACCACCATTTTTGTCCATTTTACAGCATTTGGGAGCAAATGGTTGATTGTCATTTGCTCCCATTCATTACCAGATTTTTGTTCCAACCAGCCAAATTGTACAGATAATCTTATAGTGTGTACCTAACTTAAGCATGTACAGTATGTACCATGCAAGTTTAATTATATGAAGCAAATATATATATATTTGTCAGTAGCCAATTAACCTACCAGTATATTTGTTAAATAGTTATCTCATCTCTACTTAAAATTACCTAAGAATAGTCTAATCCTCAATGATATGAAGCTTATTCATTCAGCGAATGATATCAGTTAGATAATCATGCTAATACTACCATTAAGTATTTTATTGTGTAACTTAAATATTGGGAAAAATATACATCTTGAATTAAAATGAGAAGCTTAGCATTTACCATGAATATAATCTTTGCTGTGGATTCACACCCTCAGGGAGCATTATTGTATAATCTAGTTTGTATCAGCATTTATTTGTAGACTAAAAAAAGTCAAAGTTATGCGTGTGATTGTTTGGTATGAAAGGAATTCCGAAATATTCCTTTAAAGATGAATAGTCTATATTTTAATATGATAACAATTATATATATATATATATATATATATATTATATATATATATATATATATGTGTGTGTATATATATATATATATATATTTATATTAATAAAGAATAACGTGTAAATGCTTTGAAATGTAATATGTTGCTGACCTGCTATGATTTGAAAAGGTAATTGGTGTTTGTTCTTTCATTATTCCGAAAAATAAAAATAATATAAATTACACACCATTTATGGCTGCATTTGATAAAAGGCAGAGAAAGCTGCAGCACAATATGTATTTTGAATCATAGCTACAGCATATTTATAGAAGGTGAAAAACAATTAACCCTTCTAGATTGTCCCATTAATTTATTCAATGGTTTGGTTTATACTACAAATGTGCTTTTTTTGTATTATTATTATTATTATTACTATCTTTTTTTTATACATAAGGCATCACAAAGTTTCTGCAGTACCATACAGAGAATATACATGAAAGCATTTTAGAATTACGCAGCATAAATACACAAAAACAATAGATAACTATAGTGTAAGTTCAAGCAATACCATAACATCACATAGTAGGCTAATAACAGAGGCATACAAGATGGCAAAATAACATACATGACAATTACAAATACAGTAGGTAAAATAGAAACTATTGGATGCTATTTCAAACAAATCACATGGCAGACAGATGAATTCTGCATATGACACAGATGACAGACAGACATGCAACTAACAGATATCGCTATGTATATAAAAATGTCCCCAATTTAGGGGTCTTTCTGTTTGTTCAGGCTAATCTCTTGAACCGCTGGACTGATTTAGATGGAGTTTTCACTGTTATATCCAGCATTGGTCAAGGAAGGTTTAGGTGTATGAACATTCATCTGTTAAAAAAGGGAGCCGAGCAGTAATAATTTTAGTGAAGCAAGTCACAGAAAAAAAATCTTGTACCAAGCTGCTGTATAGGAGCTGCCAGGGTGCTCAAACAGCATCTGATACTGAGCCTTGGAATGAAGCAAGTCAAAAATGATTCTGCCGTATAAGTGACTGACTGCTGCTGCAGAACCAAGGGCAGTGCTCTGATTGGCTCTCACTGTCTTGGACAGCCTATCAGAGATTGCCTAGAGAGGCAGAGAGTCAGGGACTGAGCAGGGTAACATCTGAGGCAGACAGAGAGTGAATGGCAGCCTCCAATTAACCCATGAAGATACCTTGATGCAGACTCAGTAGCCAGGAAGGAGACAGGGAAGGCATAGCTATCAGGAATTAACTAAAACAACAACCATCAGAAAACACCATTGAATGATTTTCATTCAATGGGGACATACATCGGACCATCACTATGATGTGAACAGGAGGCACCTCCCATGGAAGCCAGTGCTATTCTTGGACAGGGACACCACAGCAAGGAAGCTCAACAGAAAGCCCAGGAAATACTGTGTACATTGTGCAGAGAGGACATTGCTTATCCCCATGTTTGGTAGCTGGGGAGAAGTGTGTATGGAGGTTGTGGAAATATGCATATGTGCCCCAGCTCTGCTGATAATGTTCCTCCTGCCCTTCCCAGCACATCCCAGTGTCTGGCTCCCAGCCAGCATGGTAGCAGCAGTGGGAGTTGTGGTGACACTGGTAAAATTCAGGGAGCATGAGTAAGAAGCACGGGGTTGTGGTGAGATGCAGTGGACTGTTGGGACATGGTGTAGGTTGTTATGAGATGCAGGGGGCTGTGGCGAGATTAAATAGCTCCCGTGTGAATCCGGGGTGGTTTGCTAGTGTGGAATAGAATTAAATTATACAGCCTGATCAAAACACATTTAGAACCAATTCAGCTTAGACATGACAGGGACATGAAAAGAAGAGGTAAAGTGGACAGACATGAGACATAAAGTAGGGGACTTTGCTCAAGAGAGCTTACAAGCTTAGGGGAAGGGGATAATAGGAGACAATAGGCACCATTAGGACAATGTGGGACAATAGACATATTGGAAATAATTAAAGCTTGCAGGATACTGAGGTCGGTGCTGCAGAGACCTGACTGGTACAAATTCCAGGGTGTTGCAGGGGTTAGCTTAATATGAGGCTGGGGTATTAGCTATTAAGAGATCAAGTCAGTCATAGATGTGAAAGGGACAATATGGCATGGATTAGGGTGCACATAGGTCTGAGGCCAGTACAGGTAAATGAAGACTGAGTAACAAGCTAGTAGTCTACACCAATACAGAAAGGTGTACAGTTTCTTCTCCTCCTTTAGCTTCTCTAGCTGCTTTTCCAATAGTTTAAATAAGGGTATGACCTGACACAGACTGTCAGTGTCTGAACTCACTTCATTGGTTACAACTTCAAATGGTTGCAGTACTTTGCATAAAACCGAGAGTATCCACCAGTGTGCTGCAGTAAGGTGGTAACATGTCCCATCTTTCTCTATCTCATGACTTAATGTGTACATCATGATGGCTTGCTGCTGTTCCTCCAGTCACTGAAGAGTTTTTCCAACCACTTGACACTGGTTGCATCTATGCATTGACAGAGAGTAGACTACCTGTGAATGAGATGTCATTGTGCATTAGATATTGCTGCTACAGCCACCCAGTGGGTTGTCACAGTCATATAATCTTTAGTTTGACCTGCACCACTTGTCCACATATCTGTAGTTAAGTAGAAAGTCAGTAAAATGGCATTTAGCAGGCAAAAAAAAATGTGTGAAACGGCTAGTCTTCTTGGTCCACTTTTTGATTAAGATTCACCCCAGCAGCTCTAGAGTGCAATCATTTTTCATGAGAATTGTGGATTGCATTAGCCATTTGTATTTGCAAATTGGATGCAGGGGGACTACCTCTGATTGCTAATCAGGGGTTGATGATGAATGTGTTTGTGGTGGAGATTGCATGTGCTGGTATCTATCCATACTGCTGGTAGCTGATGTTGGACTGCTTGTTTTATATGATTTTCTAGATTTTGTTAAACCACTTGAATTAATTCACTGCAAATGATGTAACAGGGTGGAGGGGCCACTACTTACTGTGGCACTACAAATGCAACAGATGCCTTGAAAAATATTGTCAGGGTTTGGGAAAAAATGTTTCCACATGGAAGAGGTGGATTTTGGCTTTTTTGGTCTTTTTCCAAAGCATAACAATTCTTATCACTGGCATAAAGTTCTGCAACTAGTGGCTACTTCAACACAAACAACATCATTCTCCTGAATTTATCAACTTGTTTTTGTCTAACACATTCATTATCATCATCCTCTTTAGTGTCAGATACACAATGATCCCCCTCATCCTCCTGTTGCACATTTACCACTTCCAAAGTAGCATCCTCAATTTCTATGTCTAAACCACCATCATCATCATCATCATCATTATTTTTATTACTACTCATCCTCACATTTGTATAGTGTTAGTGTTGGACTGGGACATGAAGAGCCCACCAGGGGATAGCAATAGAAGGGGCCCACTGTAGGGCTGTAACCATCTGCCAAAGTGGGTGTACTCAGTGAACAGAGAGGTGTTGCAATAATATGTGAAAATAGATGAAGGAGTTAACGAGAGACCTCCAAATAGCCAGAGAAAGGGTTGTCCTGATTAATAAGTAGACTGGGACTGCCATGTCCTGAAAGTGACCCAGAACATGCATGGCAGTTCAGGTACGGATTGGAAAACCAGCCCGGAAAATTTCTGGAACCAGCCCTTAAATAGTAACTATATATGATGTACAGAGAATTTAAGGCTTTTCAGTATGTGGTGTACTGGGGACATCTTACTGGTCTTTATTTGCTGGACTTAGAACATATCTGAAACACTATATGGTGTGAAATAATGGGTCCTTCTTTTATTATTATTATTATTATTTATTTATATGGCACCACAAGTGTTCTGTAGTGCCTTACAAAGTACATAAATAAAAAAGTGACTTACAGTACAATACTATGCAGGACAAGGACATGGATAATACACATTGCTACATTGGTGACCATAACACCCAAATAAGCAACAGAGCATAAGCAACCAAGTGTTAGGTGCCCTAGTGGGAAGTAAGAAGTAGATGAAAATAAAGTAAGGAGAAGCACAAGAGGGTAGAGGGCCCTGCTCGCAAGATCTTACATTCTAAAGGGGCAAGGCAGACAAACAGGCGTGACACAAATGGAGTAGACAGGGAGGAAGGAGCATGTCGCAGTAAGTTAGGATGAGAGCTGGAAGGCTTTGATGAAGTAGTGGGTCTTGAGAGCCCGCTTTAAGGATTGTAGAGAGGTGAAGAGGTTGATGGGGAAAGTTAGAGAGTTCCAAAATTGGGGAGCAGCATGGGCAAAATCTTGGAGGTGGGAGTGGGAGGAAGTAATCAGTTGGAATGAGAGGTGGCGTGCATTTGTTGAATGAAGAGGGCAGGCAGGAGAGTGAAGGGAGATGAGGTCACAACATAACGTAACATAGGTGAAAGCACAGACCTAGAGCATGGGGACACCTTAGTGAAATAAACTTACTACAGCCTGTATATACCAACACACAGCCCTATATAACACTGCAGCTCCCTATATACCGACAGCTCTATATAACACTCCAGCCCCTAGATACTGACATACAGCTCTATATAACAACACAGGTGTGTATATACAGACACACCGCTCTATATAACACCACAGTCCCCTGTTTACTAACACACAGCTGTATATAACATCATAGCCCCTTTAAAGGTAACATAGCCCCTATATACAGATACACAGCTCCTTATAAGATAGCACAGCCCCTATATACAGTCACACAACCCCCTATAGTGTAACACAACCCCTAAATGCAAACAGCCCCTTATAGAGTATCTCAGCCCCTATATAAAGACACACAGCCCCCTATAAAGTTACCCAGCCTCTATAAACAGACACAGCCCCCGGGATTGGTATGAATGCATACACATGTCCGGCGGTTCAAATCCCAATGCTGGAAGCCGACAGGTAAGTATTTTATGTTTTCACTAACCTAACCCCCCTAACCCTAACCCTGCCTTAGGGGTGCCTAACCCTAACCTCACCCAAGTGCCTAACCCTAATCCCCCCTGTAAGTGCCTAAACCTAACCCCACCTTCCCCGCAGCCTAAACCTACGTCTCCCAGGGGGTTGCCTAACCCTAACCTTCCCCGGGGGTGCCTAACCATAACCCTCCCGAGGGGGTGCCAAGCCCTAAGTCCCCCCAGGAGCCCCTAACCTACCCCCCCCCCTCGGCTGTCACTGCCAGCTGTCCAGCTTACCTTCGATCAGTATGCCGGGCGGTGACACCTGTCATTAGACCACTGCCAGGATTAGAAGTCAGGAAGCCAGCGGTCGGCATTTCAACCGTCGGCTTCCTGACTGCAGCCCCTTATAAGGCAACACAACCTCTATAAACAGACGTACAGCCAACATATATGAGTGACAGTCACCTGCTGGACATGAAGATTCTGGGCTGGCATAGAATGTCCTGGTCTGTGCTGGAGCTGGCTCTCACTACCTGGGCCCAATAACTGCCGGACTCTGCTCCTTCCTCTCACACAGGCCGCAAGCACACACTGACTGCAGCTCTGGCTTCAATCTTGAGAGAAGAGAGCAGGGGGACAGTCCACAGCAGCAGCCCCCGGAGAGCTGAGTAGAATGCAACCCAATGATTTTGCCAGTGCGACCAGTGTTAGACACTGAGGGGTATATTTCCTAAAGTGAGAATTTTTAGAAATGGAGATGTTGCCAATAGTAACCAATCAGATTCTACTTAACATTTAACTAGCAACTTCTAGTAGATAATAGCTATAATCTGATTGGTTGCCATGGGCAACATCTCCATTTTCTAAAAGCTCTCAGTTTAGTAAATATACACCTAGGCCTGCGCTGGCTTTCATGCAGTGGGCAGCATTGAGGACCCTCCTTGCCCTGAGAAAGGGGGGAGGCAAAGTCCCGGTGGCCCAATCTGCCCATCTAGCGTACTCCCCCCACATTTGCAGGGCCCGCTAAGTTTGCAGGGCCCCCTGACAGAAAGTGGGCGTGACCACAATGCAGTGGGGCCTAGCAGGGAATTACCTGATTCTCTGGTAGCCCAGACATAGACATCGCAAAGTATACTTTGGTCAGCTAAGCTTTATAACAGTAATGTCTCTGCCCTCATACACAACATACACTGCAGTGTAGATAGATATCGTTGTGTAAAACAATTGTACTGTACATAAGTGCAGCTCACTTCAATCTCTTACAAACCTACACACAAGTCTGTTTGCAGATTGCAATTGCTAGTGTCTGAGCCTGACACAAAAAAGATACCTGCTTTCTTTTACAACCTTCCCACCCACTCCAACCACCTTCACCTCTCTCTAATGGTGACTAGTATTGCAGCACAGCTACAGCCCACACGCTCTCCATGCACTCTCCTGTGTGAAATGGTCCCTGAAATCATAAGGGAGGGAATTATATGCAACTTATATGCAAACTCGTAGGATCCAAGATTCACAGGAAAATTACGTTTTGCCTCATTTTGAGAATGGTATTTGGCTAGTAGACCCGAGCTGGGACTCTATTCTGCTCGGAAACCTCAAATTCGGTTCTGTTGGATTTCTCAGAATCTGAACTGGTGACAGAGATTTTATCTCATCCTATTCTTTCATTGGGATCACATTTTGTACCCCCTAGACACTTTTTTGTGTGGAAAAGGCTAATTTCTAGGCATGCTTCAAACAACGTAAAAAAAAATTCAAAAGTATAACATGTAATAAGGTCAATCCTCTCACTCTCATTATAAAGCTAAGGCATAAATGAGTCTAAACTGAGCATTATTTTAGGTTATCGGTTGAATATATGAGGAGGTAGTCTTGGGAACAAAACATGGCACTTAAGGGCCACGTAACAAAATTTGAGGAGAACTTGACGGTGCTGGTCCAGACTCTTTAGACACCAGTCTGCTATTCTGTGAACTGGAACCCTAACTAGAGGTACATTTGGATTAGGGTAAAAGGGTTATGAATCATGACGCAGACACTGCTGCTCCAGTGAAGGCATTGCCAGTTGTGGAGCGGGGCTGTACTACTCTTAGTATGTTCTGCACTGATATAAATGTGCTGATAGGTGCATTGTTTCATTTCCCCAGCTGACCTGGGCCCATGCCAGGCCCTCCATACAGAACTGGGTAATCTGCACCCACCTGAACACCTTCTATTCTCTAATGTATTTAAATTTCCATTTTAATCAAACTGGTGCCATTAAACATGAATTCTATTGGAATGCTGATGTGACTTACAGCAGTTCTATGCAAATCCAAGAGAATGAAAAATTGTGTTAGTACTTCAGGGATTAAAAATTAGTTTTTGCATCTCTTTCAAACATCTGAATATATTTATTACACATCTGTATGTAACACAAACTAATAGAAATATGATTAATCCAGTCAATTGTGTTAATATTGCTGACCGTATATGTTCCATTCCTAAACTTCTGCAACTCTTTGCAATATTAAAGAAACAAACAGTATAACAGTATGAAAAAGAACAACTCACAATCTTGCTTCTTGCTTGAATCTCAGTGGGGAGCATACGCTCCATGTCAAGTCTCCCAGCTATATTAAATCATTTACAGCACAATCTCAGGTCACTGGGTTGACTGAAGTGGTGTGCTATATCCAACACAAGGAATGAAGAGCACTTGCCTTCAACACATGTAAGTTAATTAGTCTCTAAGAATAGTTTATAGTCAATATAGTTTGAGATTATTCCAATAAATTGGATAGGTGTGTCCAGTGTGTTTTTTTCCCCTGTAAACAAAATCAATTCTGTTTATTTTATTGGCATGTTCAGGTTGGTGAAAGGCAGTCAACGTATTGCATTTCTGCAGCAGCACAAGAACAGGCAAAAACAAAATAATTCTATAAAGTTCAGCTGATCATTTGCTAGAAAAGGCAACAGATATCTCCAATGTCAAAGTAGTTAAAATGTAAATTTTTTGGTGAATGCAGATTATATCAGGCTAAAGCTTTTATAAGTAGATTAGGTGGTGGGCTTCAAGCCAAAATGAAACATGTGACATGTCTAAATATTATTATTATTATTATTATTATTATTATTATTATTTTTATTTTAATCTACATTTTAAATACAGTAAATTTATATTGCAAATAAATTGTGATAATCTAACCCTCTAATCACCAGCATACATAGTTATGGGCTGCATGCAGGAATTCCTTCTTACTGGACAGCTTTTCCGAAAGACTTTTTAAATACATATGGAGATCGATATGTATTGCGGTAAAGATCTGAAAATGAGTTTTCTCAAGACTTACCACAGATAAATCTCTCCCCATACGTGAATGCAATAGCTACATTGTTTAAGGCTTAAGTGAACGATGACTTTTTTTTATAGAAAGAGGCAAAATGATCAGGCCGGATTGGTTGTTGATAGGAGAAAATAGTTGTTTTCATTAAAATGATAAGTGAATATGTGAAGAATATTTAGGTGTCGATGTGTGCACATTGATGTATGGGGAGGTCTGGGGTAAGGTTCATCTGAAGGAAATGAGGTTGTGGTCAGACAGTGGGAAAGCCAAGAACCAGATTTGAAGCAGTAGTGAGAGAAGTCATAGTGAAGAGTGGTCATCACACTGATAGATGAAGTCCAATGAGGGAGATCAAAGGAGATGTTTAGTGGTAAGAGTGTGATTATCATTGTGAATGTTGATGTCACTAAAGTGAGAGTTTTTAGAAGTGGAGATGTTGTCCATAGCAACCAATCAGATTTTACTTAACATTCAACTACCACCTTCTAGAAGTTAATAGCTAAAATCTGATTGGTTGCTATGGGCAAATCAAAGAATAATAAATAAGAGAGTCAAGCAGCAATGTTGTCAATAAATTAAGAAATTTGACCTGGGGAATGTAAATTAACAACAACTTGAAAGTGGAGGGGAGAGTACAGAAGGTGCAACTTGTAAAAAGTGCAATGCCTTCTCCACCACCTTGTATGTTACCAGGTTTTGGAGTGTGGTTGAGTGTGTGTTCCTGTTGACACACAGCAGTAATATCAGGCTCTATTATGTGTCTGCACAGTCTACCTCAAGGAGACACTGATATACCATAAAAATACAAAAAAAATAGGAGATTCCATAAATATATATATAAATATATATATATATATATATATATATATATATATATATATGTATTTGAAAAAAACCGCACAACACCTATTAATCCATTGACAGGTGCAAGGCCACATAAACGATAATATGGAAAACCGTCCACTTGTAGATCCGCCAGGGGCTCAACTAGAGACAAGGCCAGACCTCAATAAAAGGCATAGATAAATCCAAGAGAAGGTTTTATAGCAACACCATAGTGAATGACAAGTACATCTTTACATCTTTGTTCAGCATATCATACATTACAGCAGGTGTGAGCATCAGTGCATCAGAGCAACTTCCCCTACTGTCAGATCCCTACAGCTGTTTTGGTATCAACCGTCATCAGGGGACATCCCCTGATGACGGTTGATACCGAAACAGCTGTAGGGATCTGACAGTAGGGGAAGGAGCTCTGATGCACTGATACTTGTGTGTTTAGGGCTGAGTGTCTCACCTGGGAGAGCAGGCAGGTAGTTTGCTCAGAGACACTTGAAAACCTAACTGTGAGTGTTGTGCTGTGCCTTTGTTGCTGGTGAGGGCATTAGGCCCTGCCAGGTTCTGGTAGTGAGGGAACCACCTGTGAAGTTAGTGCCCCGACAGGGCTAGGATTTATGTTTATGTTTTCTTTATGTTATTTCTGACATTGCACAATAAAGACTGGCGCCGACCAGCTTGTACTCGCATCCAGATTGGTGTGCTGCTTCCCTGCTGCTGTGTGTGTGTGTAAGGAAGGAGACCTCTACCCAGGAGAGGGACCCCTAATCTGACTGTGTCACAATATATATATATATATAAGTCCAAATGGCCTATAAGAGGGGACCGAACCTTAAACAACTCCTATTACGGCCAACACTCAACCCAGAAGCGGGTGAATCCACTATCAGGACCATGCAAAGAAAACCAGGGAGCTATCGCTGTGGGGGTTGCACCACCTGAAGCTCTATGATTACCGGCCCCACTGTGGCTCACCCCCATACAGGGAAAGCAATAAAAATCAAATGGAAACTACATTGCAGGATGGACCACCTGATCTATGTATTAATATGCCCCTGTGGCCTATATTATGTAGGATTACCTCTAGAATCTTCAGAGAGAGGATGGCTAACCACAGAGCATCCATCAGAGCAGCATTATCATCTGGCCAATCTGACAAACCGGTAGCACGCCACTTCCTCCTCAGGGGACATCAAGTATCATGTCAAGTGTAAATTAATAGACTGGGTACCTCCACCTGAATTTGGAGGAGATAGAATATCTAACCTCAGGAAAAGTGAAAGTCATTGGATCCATAAATTGGACACTGTCGCACCTCATGGACTCAATTAGTACTGCCCATTGAATATATTCCTTTAAATAAATCTATACCGCTGTTACCCTATCATGTTAAGTATGTATTTGATGCAACCATTTAGCCTATTACCAAATTTTGTATGAAGTTAATAACCAGTGCTAAACATGGCTACTGGTCCTTGCTAAATATATTAATTTCAGTAATGTTGTTTAATATACATAAATATATAGATGTAAATTATGAGTCATAGTATTTCCAATAAGCATAGATCTATAACACCATGATGTGTAAGTACATATGTATAGACTAATGTGCGCATCTATGTGTATAAGTGTTCCCATATGTATATACTGTATGTGCATATGTATCATCCACCACTATAGAATACATTATCCACAATAGACCAAACAAGAAATAGAGATCGTAGAACACTGTCTATCTCCCTAATGCGTTAACATAGCCATCAGGCATGCCACACTTCCGGTGGACATGTCAATATGCCCCACTTCCGGCAGCTATAGCAACATGCCCCACTTCCGGTTATCACGACAATTTGCCCAACTTCCGGTGCCTACACGGAGAAGCTACGTGTATAGGGGACAACACTTAGCAATCTGCTAGCCTCAGAACCATGCCTCAACATACCAATTACTCCCCGCTGAATAGTATCAGCAACTGATAACCATATAGACAGGGCGCGCGTGCACTTCCTGTTTCGGCCAGACACGAGTGACGCACTTCCGGTTGTGAGGTATAAATACCTCTAGCGGAGCCTAACATTGATCCAACAGCAGGATGGCATGCCATAGCACAGAGCAACTGGAAGTAGGTAAGACCAAGCTCTCGGAGGCTCTACCATTAGTATGAGCCGATATTTGGTACTATATTGTTTCTTACACCTATAATGTAGCTGTAAGCATACTCTAAACTGTTATGCACTGTGCTACACATTAATTACAGATAGTGAACTACCCCACATTAGATATATGGGGATATGTACATGATTATAACATACATCTTGTCACCAATAGGTCACTACATAATGTCCCCTATATATGTATACAGCAGTCATTTCAGCCAAATGATATAAGACACAAAATGTCAGATTTAACAATAATGGGGTTGCCTTTAATTTAGTACATTATATATAGAGATCTATGTGTGTAAACTGTTGATGTAATCACTTGTATTGAGCCTAGCTATACACTAATCATACAGCTGATTGATATTCAACACAAGTATTCACCACAGATGTAGCACATACAAATGTAATGAATAGTGATCTATGTATGTAAATTGTTGATATGTAATTATTTGTATTGAGTCCATATAAGAGGACCAGTTAGACCATAAGCAGACGTTACTGTATCTACCCACACTCTAGTTAACAATTCTGAAGTTAAGAATACTGATGCCGTGATAAAGGTTCAGCGAGAACCGAAACGTCGGCAAATTAATTTGGTATGCCTAATAAAACGGATTAATATTGCAATTACAAACCAAGTCTGGAGAGTGTTTCCGCTTCATTGGGTGATGATAGCAATTTTTTATATATATATTTATGTCCAAATTGGAATGGCACTCTCCCTGTCGGGTATCAACTGCTCAGGTTCCCTCTGGAGAAATTCATCCACTCTAGCTATACATACAAGCGGCAGCACTCAGAGACTTGGTTGAAGAATTTCCAAACCATATATTTAGACAACCATGTCCAAAACGTAACACCAACGTTTCGGGGCCATACCGTCCCTTTGTCAAGGTAAACAAAAAATAAAATGACTAATCTTAAATAGAGAAAAGTAGCCCGCTATCTTTGGAATGCACCCTGTGTTCTGGGGATACCGCTTACCACTGTGTCCCCAATCAGTGATGTCAAGGCGCCGTCTAAGCGTTTCTGTGTCCATGAAAACACCAGACACTAGATGGCAGCCTTGAAGGTAAAAAGGAGTGTTTCATGCAAGAACCTCCAGTGTATAAAAACTCTTAAAACACTCACCTCTATTACCACTATTCTCCGTTTTCTCCCTCTGTGTGCCTCCTCTTATAATTCACTCTTCTGTGTCCATAAAAACATTTAATCATAGTTCATACTCCGGCGTGCGTTCCACCTCATGGAATTCCTGTTCTGGCATTGTCTAGGAAATGCTAGATGCTGGAATCCCCGGAAGTACTGTCGCTCACCTCCTAGGGAATGCCCGTCCAGGGAAAAGAGATAATGTACCGCACAGTATAATGATCCTTTTCACTGTAATATGGTACTCTTACCCACTGTTCAATCCTTCTGTATTTACATGTCAGTGCATGATATTGACCTTAAACATTGCTCCTATATACAGTAGATTACTTTGCAAGCAAAACAATTCATATACATAATAACAGTACATATATAAATACATAAAAATCCATATATACCATAAAAATTCTCAAAAAATAGGAGATTCCATAAATGTATATATAAAGTATACAAGTCTCTGAGTGCCGCCGCTTGTATGTATAGCTTGAGTATATATAATGTATATATATATATATATATATATATATATATGAGTATTTTTATGGTATATATGGATATTGAGGAGGGACATATACAGTCAGGTCCATAAATATTGGGACATTGACAGAATTTTTATATTTTGTCCTCTATTCACCACCACAATGGCTTTGAAATGAAACAAACAAGATGTGATTTAACTGCAGACTTTCAGATTTAATTTGAGGGTAATTACATCCAAATCAGGTGATCGGTGTAGGAATTACAACGGTTTCTATATGTGCCTCCCACTTTTTAAGGGGCCAAAAGTAATGGGACAAACTAAACAATCCTAAATCTAACTTTCACTTTTTAATACTTTGTTGCAAATCCTTAGCAGGCAATTACAGCCTGAAGTCTGGAACGCATAGACATCACCAGACGCTGGGTTTCATCCCTGGTGATGCTCTGCCAGGCCTCTACTGCAAATGTCTTCAGTTCCTGCTTGTTCTTGGGGCATTTTTCCTTCAGTTTTGTCTTCATCAAGTGAAATGCATGCTCAATCGGATTCAGGTATAATACATTTCTGAGGATGGTCAGTGCTCAAGTGTGTTCACAAATAATATTTTTGTTGAGAAAACATATTTAGTTACCGACAATATAAATCAAATTTGGTAATTAATAGCAATCATGCCCTTCTTTTTAACCTATTGAATATGTGTATTCGGTGGTGCTCCCCATGAGCCAGAGAATATCAATAAAAAGAAAAAAGAGGGAAAGAAGACTCTTTGTTTGGGGGCACACTTTTGTTTATATTAAATTAAAACATAACTTTTAATACACCTCTATCCTAAAAATCATTATAAATGAGCTTGTATCAGACAAACAAAACACAAATACTTACAATTAAAAGGATAATTAAACAAATAATTAGATATTAAACCATACTCCAGTTCGCACCGGACTCAGACAGGGTATTAATATATTGCACTGTGACAGACTATAATTATTGTTAATCTCCTTGTATGAAAACAAATAGAATTAATAGTTGGTATGCAAAATCTACTTAAGGACAAAAAAGTCAAAATAACAAGAAAAGCATGCAGTGTTATATGTAACGGACTATTTAACACATTTAGCAGGGAACTGCAGTAATATTAATAAATAAGTCCTGCATGCCTCATTTGTTCCACAGGGTTAGCATATAGTCAGTCACGAAAAGCACATATATGAGATAGGAATAGGGATCTGCTTCTGGTTATTTGTCCGTCGACATTGAATAATCAGTGAGAGTCCTTTCTTCCAATATATGTGATGGATCAGTGCCCTGCATCTGCTGTCAGCTCCAAGACCCAGAGCCGATGAGAGTACAGAAAGGAAAGTACAGTAACAGTGATGATAACACTATAATATGAATTGTATCTTGTCTAGGAATAAGTTATGTAGAAAATAATCTCCCTTAGGAGACCTAAAATCTGGGTGATAGTAATAAATAAACAAAATTTAAGTATATACAGCCATATATTATGTCTCCATACCATGTAACACAGTTATTTTTTACTTCTTTGTAATTATTACATACTTCTTTATAATTGAAAAAGAAAATCGTTATTTTGTTATTTATGTTTTATGTTTTATGTTTTAATTTAATATAAACAAAAGTGTGCCCCCAAACAAAGAGTCTTCTTTCCCTCTTTTTTCTTTTTCAATCTGATTCAGGTCAGGGGATTGACTTGGCCATTGCATAACATTCCACTTTTTAGCCTTAAAAAACTCTTTGGTTGCTTTTGCAGTATGCTTCGGGTCATTGTCCATCTGCACTGTGAAGCGCCGTCCAATGAGTTCTGAAGCATTTGACTGAATATGAGCATATAATATTGCCTGAAACACTTCAGAATTCATGCTGCTGCGTTTGTCAGCAGTCACATCATCAATAAATACAAGGGAACCAGTTCCATTGGCAGCCATACATGCCGACGGCATGACACTACCACCACAATGCTTCACTGATTAGGTGGTTTGTTTTGATTCATGAGCAGTTCCTTTCCTTCTCTTCTCTTCCCATCACTCTGGTACAAGTTGATCTTTGTCTCATCTGTCCATAGGATGTTGTTCCAGAACTGTAATGGCTTTTTTAGATGTTATTTGGCAAACTGTAATCTGGTCTTCCTGTTTTTGTGGCTCACCAATGGTTTCCATCTTGTGGTGAACCCTCTATATTCACTCTTGTGAAGTCTTCTCTTGATTGTTGACTTTGACACATATACATCTACCTCCAGGAGAGTGTTCTTGATTTGGCCAACTGTTGTGAAGGGGTTTTTCTTCACCAGGGAAATAATTCTTTTGTCATCCACCACAGTTGTTTTCCGTGGTCTTCCGGGTCTTTTGGTGTTGCTGAGCTCTATGGTGCATTCTTTCTTTTTAAGACTGTTCCAAACAGTTGATTTGGCCACACCTAATGTTTTTGCTATCTCTCTGATGGGCTTGTTTTCATTTTTCAGCCTAATGATGGCTTGCTTCACTGATAGTGACAGCTCTTTGGATCTCATATTGAGAGTTGACAGCAACTGATTCCAAATGCAAATGTCACACCTAGAATCAACTCCAGACCTTTTACCTGCTTAATTGATAATGAAATAACGAGGGAATAGCCCACACCTGTTCATGAAATAGCTTTTGAGTTGATAGTCTCATTACTTTTGGCCCTTTAAAAAGTGGGAGGCACATATTGAAACTGTTGTAATTCCTACACCGTTCACCCGATTTGGATGTAATTACCCTCAAATTAAATCTGAAAGTCTGCATTTAAATCACATCTTGTTTGTTTCATTTCAAAACCATTGTGGTGGTGAATAGAGGCCAAAATCTGAAAATTCTGTCAATGTCCCAATATTTATGGACCTGACTGTAGGTATATTAAGCAACTATGGCCATCAGAGATATACACCTTGAAAAAGGCTCTATTGGAGCTTCACAGAGACAGCTTTGTATGGCATTTGGTGGCTTTTTTAGGGATGTGATTTTATAATAATCTGACATATTAAATAAACAGAATTTCACTATATGTGATATTTTCTCTCCTTGTCTATATACCTGTATGGATGAGAATATATTACGGTACATTACTGAAAAATTGGCATAAGTGAATTTTGGGAGCAGAGGTTTAGACCATCATTTGGGGGAAAGAAACCCTGATTGTATGACATTTTAGTAGATTCTGGAGGAACTAGAATAAAGAAAACTTTGTATGACGATAGAGGGCCTTATACCCAGGAGGGTGCGCACAATCACAAGTACTTTTCTACATTGAGTATTGGGAGGTCTGAGTGACCTCCTCAGCGTTTGTTGCTGCACAATTGTGTTGGAGCGCTAATTTTTCTATATTTTGTGCATACTGAGATTTGGCACATTATCTGCAGCTTTGGCACAGGCTCTAGGATGCTGACAGTTGGGCTCAGTACGTTCCACAGCCAAACAGAGATGACAACAGCAATCACAGTCGAGCTCAGAGGGTAGTTGAACAGATTTGAAAAAGCATTTACACTGAGTTTTCTGGGTTAAGCAGCTGGAATTTAAGTAGATCCTAAAACCTCCTTGTTTTTGGTGTGAAATCAATCCTCAATGCTATTATGTCATTTAATAACAGTATTGTACTGTATTTATAAACTCTAGGACAATTTGAGAAAATAGGCTAACAGACCAATTATACATTGTAAGATCCAAAAATGTTCTGTGCACGCAATCCTGTAAAAAATGTGTTTACAGTTTTTGACACTTTCATTTTTGATCAGTTAGATCCCATCAGTAAACAACCCTCTATTATGACATTTGATCTCACCAAAGATCACAATGTAGTAGTGGAAATGGTGATTCTTTGTAGTGTACATGGCTTCTTTACCTACAGTATATAAACAAAACTCCTTTGATTCTCAATGTAACCTCTTTTACTATTTGATGTGATGCTATATTTTGGAAAGTTCGGGCTGAATGCTTGGCAAAAACTTATAAGTTCTAAATTTGGGAGACATCACTACTCATAGATGTGATATGATATAAGCATAATTACGTAATCCAGTGGTTCTCAAGCTGTGCGCTGTGGCACCCTGGGGTGCCTTGGGACACTTGCAGGGGTGCCTCAGGTTGGTGCTCCAGCACCAAATAAAATTATTTGTGGTCAATGTAATGTAAGTATGTGGACAAACAGAAGCTCAACCCTGTCCACCACCACATAAAATCTAAGGATGACAGGTAAGCACAATTTACTTCACTTTATAAACTAATTTTATTTCTGAATTTCTCAAACTTTCGACTTAGGGGTGCTGTGAAAACAATGCTGGTACTCTAGGGCGCCGTGATTCAAAAAAGTTTGGGAACCACTGACGTAATCCCTTACCGGAAAATAGCTATTGTTACAGAGTCATCAATGATAGAGAAAAAAATATAAGCTGCAGAATATTCCATACATTCTAGATACTGTACACAGCCAAAGAGTTATTAGAAAGAGTAATGGAATATCCAATTGTAAACATTTTATAGTGACACAATTACTGTATTTCCACACTGGTGAACTGATGATTAGTACTGGAATAGCATAAGGAAAACTGGCCATTTTGTACATTACATCTCTTCATAACAGTAAAAGTGTCATTGCAGATACAGTACTTGTCAAATTAATGGAATTCATCTTTATTTTATAGGCCAAGAAGAAATAGATATCTATGCATTTCAAATAAGCTAACTGTCAAAATCCTATGCTCCATGTAGGCACATGTATGCCAAAAAGAAGGCAAAATGTATACCCATATATAAGTAAACAAATATATAATGAACTAACGACCCGACACGGCTTAGCACAGGAGCAATTTCATCTAGTTACAGCTCCCTGCATCTCATAACAACCTACGCTATGTCACCACAGCCCCCTGCATCTCACTACAGCCTCCTGCTTCTTACTCCTATCCCCTGCATCTCACAGAAGCCTACTGCTTCTCCTGCTCTATGCATTTCACCACAGTATCTTATATTTCACCACAGACCCTTGCATCTCATCACAGACCCCTGCTTCCAACTCCTGCCACTGATTACTACATCCCCTGCATCTCACTGCAGGCTTCTGCATCTCACCACAACCCCTACATCTCTCCACAGGCCTCTGCATCTCACCACAACCACCTGCTTCTCACTCCTACCCCCTGCATCTCACCAGTGTCACCACAACCCCCCCTGCTGCTGCCCTGCAGGCTGTGGCATGACCACTGGAATGTGCTGGGAAGGGCAGGAGGATCACAGATGAAAGATTTGTATTGCAGCTACCATAAGCATGATACGCAGCATTTCCCCAGTGCTGGGGCACCTGTGCAAAATTCTGCAGCCTCCATGCACACCACTCTCCGGCTGCTGAACATTTCGATGAGCAATGTTCTCTGTGCCCAATGTACCCTGTATTTCCAGGTCTTCCTGTTGAGCTTCCTCACCATGGTGCCCCTATCCGAGAACAGCACTGACTTCCATTGGAGGTGCCTCTTGTTTACAGAGGATGTGTGGCTGAGCAGGAACATCACGCTGGAGAGAGAGCACTTCACGGTGGAGGAGTGGTGGCCGGAGTCCGTCTGCAGGTTCAGTGTAGGGATGGACATCAGAATCCGATGGTTACTAATAGAGATGTGTGTCGACCCCTGTGCTTTAGTTTTGAATCCGGATTCATCTTCGTGTTTTGGTTCTGGTTTTGAAAAACCATACTCGCGTGTATTGGTTTTGGATCTGTATCTTTAAAAAAAAATAACAAAGAGCTAAAATAAAATAATTTTGACCCGTTAGTATGCACTCCAAAACCTGAGTTCGTTTTTTAAATCCGAGTTCCGAACCACGTGGAGATCTGACCTGGGACTCGGTTTGACTCAGTATTTCCAAAGTGATATCCCTAAATTTGGTTGTTGTCAGTGCTCTGAGAACCGGACCCACACATCTGTAGTTACTAACCATCAATGTTTTTGTTCCGATGGTAGTGTTTTTAACCATTTGATGGTAGCAGTCTGATGTTTGTCACCATCAAAAGGAAATAATTTAATGGTTGTTTGTTTATTTAATTCCTGAAAGCTATGCCTCCCAGGCTCCTCCCTGGCTACTGTATCGGCATCAGGGCATTTTCATGGGTTTGTTGGAAGCTGTCTCTCACTCTCTGTCTGTCTCAAATGTGACCCTGCTCAGTCCCTGACTCCCTCCCCTCTCTAGGCTGCTGCTAAACAACAGGTCACATTGTTATCTTTGATTGGCTCTCACGATCTCAGAGAGCCAATCGCAGTGCAGACCTTGCCCCTGCAGCAGCAGCAGTCAGTCACACAGCACAACAGTTTTTTCTATGATTTAATTCAGTAAAACTATCACTGCTTGGCTCCCTTTTGTCATAGATGAATCATTCATACACTGTAAACTTCCTTGACCAATGCTGTATAGAATAGTGAAAACCCTTCAAAATCATACAGTGGTTCAAGAGATCAGCCTGAATGAACGGACAGATCCCTAAATTGGGACATTATTTTATATGTATATAAACCTTCAATGCCGGCACTCACTGAGTCCAAATAGAAAATGCATCAGTGCCTCCCTCAGTCACCTGCCGCAGATGTGGAGGGATGAATCATATACAAACGGGTAGGTGGCACTCATGGTGGCTGACACCCAAGCAGGTACAGGACCCCTTTATTTTACATCAACGTTTCAGAACTTTTATTACCGTTCTTTCGTCAGGATACAAATATGATAACTACAAAACATACCTTTATAGCAACACCTCGTGTGGATGCCCGCCCACCGCCTGGAAGCGGAAGATGACGTCCAGGTATCATAGTGAAAGTAAACCATCACCATAGCAACATCCACAACAGATGCTTCAAAAAAACAAAACAAAAAATACAGTGACACATTATAACCAACGGATAGTTTTACAAAAATACAATAATATTGAAATAAGCTGCAGCTTTGTTCTCTGGGCACTTCCTCAGACTCTCCAATGCGTTTCGGACTTCCAAGGGTCCTTTGCCAAGGATGGGGGATGATGTCTCATTTGCTCATGCTTTTTTTGCATTCACTATCATCCAATTACTAATTTTGACATCAGTTGCAATTGCACCATCATCTACCAATATATTTTAGATTCATAGGCAGAAATTGTATATTCTTACACCAGCGCTCATATACCCACCCAACATTATAACCAGTGGATAGTCTTACATAAATATAATAATATTGAAATAAGCTGCAATATCAGCAGTCAAATTGAACAAGGAAAGAAAAAAACATACAAGAAAAAGGTAAAAAACCTAGACAGTGTAGCAAATAACTAACAAGTATGCTATATTGCCGCCCGTCAGATAGCTACTATGTAATTATCTCTAAAGAATCTGCAAAATTGATACAAGTAAATAAATGCAATGTAATAGCAGAGATCAAAGAAAACACTGGAGTCCCAGGTGTTCACTAAGTCCTAATGGGGACAGGGTGTTCAATCTGAAAATCCATTGTGACTCCAACCGAAGTAAACATTTTGATCTGTCTCCACCCTAAATTATTGACCATGTCCCTCCAATGTAAAGGGGTGGAGACAGGGCAAAATATTTACTTCAGTTGGAGTCACAATGGATTTTCAGATTGAACACCCTGTCCCCATTAGGACTTAATAAACACATGGGGCTCCAATGTTTTCTATATAAAGGCTGATAGTGTGGTCTCTTAAAAGTCTCTTAAAAATCTGACTTGGTCAGCTTGTTGCCGACAGGTTTCAACACTCCACAGGTCTTTGCCAGGGGCCCCCTTAGTGTTTTATATATATATATATATATATATATATATATCACAGGGGCTCTGCACTCACCATAATAACTAACAATAATAATAATAAACATAATAAACAGTGGGGTTTTGGTTCATGAATTGATCAATGCATTTAAGCTTGCAGCCCCTGTCACGGGACCCCACTTTACTGCAAGTCTCTACTCTATTGCTCAGAATTATAACATAGACATAGCCATCACATTAGTGTTAAACTCAGGGTATGCTATCAAGGTTTAAAGCTCACAGCAACTTTGCTTTTAAATGTGAGACAGTTACGAAGCACACCTGTTGCTAAGCACCTAGGACACAGCTGATACAAGTTAGATAACTAGATAAAAGGGGTGCATGAGAAAATATATATATACGTATGTATATGCAGGTTGAGTCTTCTATATCCAAAATGCTTGGGACAAGGGTTATTTTGGATATCAGAATATTCCGTATTTTGGAATATTTGCATACTATAATGAAATATCTTGGGAATGGGACTTAAATCTAAGCACAGAATGCATTTATGTTTTATATATATCTTATGCACACAGACTGCAGGTGATTTAATACAACATTTTCAATAATTTTGTGGCTCAAACAAAGTTTGTGCACATACAGTACATGAAATTCATTTATGTTTCATATACACCGTGTACACAGAGCCTGAAGGTAATTTTATACAATATTTTTTAAATAATTTTATTCCTTAAACAAAGTTTGTGTACATTGTGTACATTGAACTATCAAAAAGCAAAGGTTTCACTATCTCAGTCATGTTAAAAAAAAATCTGTATTTCGGAATGTTTGGATATAGGAGATTCAACCTGTCAGCAGTCCCCTGAGGAAGGAGGAACCGAAACAGATGTTGGGGCTTTTTTTTTACTGGGTTCAGAGTTTGGCTCCCCAGTTTATTCATGGGAAATTACACAATAAGTATTTGACTTGTTTTCCCTATCAGTGTTTATTGTGATGGCTTTTCACCCTGGAATGAGACAATATTAAATGTTTTGCTATTTTTCCAATGGTGTGCTGGCTGTAATACAGATCCTCCATCCACAACTTGTTAGTCACAATGACTAACAAGTTGTGGATGGAGGATCTGTATTACATATATGGCCTGGCACCTGGTGTAATTTAACTAATGCAATGTGTGCGATCTATTGGAATATATATATATATATAAATACAGTAAATTCAGTGCGCAAATCAATCAATCAATCAATGCATAAACACATATAATACTGTGAAAAGTTTTTTAGAATCCAATAAATAGATGGATTTTTGGAACAAAGTAAATCTGTGTCACAGACGCCAGATATAGCACAGGCCACAGGTACCACACAGGCCGGCGTCTTCCCCACGTTAAAACCCGGATCCAAGCGGGTATTGGTTTATCTGGAATTGAGAGCAAGAAAGAAGGGGCGCCACATAGTGCATGAAACTGTAAAACAGATTTTATTGCAGACAGCGGACATAAAACTCGTTCAATGAATATGCGTACCACAATCAGCGGACAGATACCATCGCAAGTAATAAAAATGAAGAAGCCTGAATATCACCCGAACGTCTCCGGGGACTCCGTCGGCTATTCGACCAGTAATGGAAAGCAACGCCAAACCACGCCCCAACGCGTTTCGTCATCGACTTCGTCAGGAGGCTGGTTTGGCGTGAATAACAGGCATGCTCTTATACTAGTCATCCCATCTACTTCCACAAGTGTTTTATAATTAGATACTTAAACTAATCAGTATTGGAAACACTATAGGGAAATAGTAGCAGATGTTACAATGTGGGTACTTTAAATCCTAATGCATACATTGCATATTGCATAACATTTATAATTAAACATAATAAATTAAAAAGTCAGCATTTAAATAAATGTAAAAAATACAAAAAATAAATTGTAAACATAATGAAATGCTTTTCCTTAAAAATACAAACATAATAGTACAATAAATATGTGCAAAATGCATGAGATAAAATTCATGAGTTAAAATTAAAATAAGAAATACTGGGATATAAAGGAATATGGAATAAAAAACAAGAGATAAACAGCAAAAGATAAGCAATAGATCTACAACAGCAGGCCAATTAGTCTCTTAAAAAAGGTGTGATATCATATCCCTCATTTAACCCATTAGGTTGCAAAGTATTCAAAGTTATAATCCAAAAGGATTCTCTCTTTGCCAATAAATTATCTCTATTGCCTCCTTTTATATCAATCAACACATGTTCTAAACCCATAAATCTCAAAGTAGTGGGGTTACTACCATGACACTTTTTAAAATGTCTGGGGACACTATGATTATCCACACCATTTTTTATATTCCGCAGGTGTTCTAAAATTCTGATTTTCAGCACCCTTTTTTGTTTTTCCTACATACATTTTACCGCAGCCACAAACCAATAAATATATAACATAAGTGGTCAAACAATTTATAATATGTTTGACCTTGAATTCTTTCCCTGTACTGCTGGTAAAATTTTTTGCCTTGTTCAAACCTTGAGGGCAGACTTTACACCTGCCACATGTATAGAAGCCTGCCAGTCTCATAAACTGACAGAATTTCTCTAATTTTCCTTCATCTAACAATGGTAATAGGCTGGGTGAAAGGGCTGTTTTTAAAGTGCGGGCTCTTCTAAATACAATTTCAGGCTTATCAAGCGTAATTGATGATAAAACTGGATCCATTTGAATAATATGCCAATATTTATTAAGGATCTTAATAATCTCCTGACTGGAAGAATTGAATTGAGTAATAAATGCACACTTATTATTCTCAATAGATGATCCTTCTTTTTTCAGGGCATCTGTTTTATAGTTAATAAGACTCTTCCTATTTAAAGCACCAGCTTTTTTCACTGCTGCATTAATTAATTCAATAGGATAACCTTTTTCTAAGAACCTCTGCCTATATATTTCAGCCTGTTCATTGAATTTATCCTGAGAACTACAATTACGTCTTAATCTCACTAACTGGGAAAAGGGTAGATTTTTCTTCCACCTATTCAGATGGCAACTTCTATAATCCAAATAATTGTTGCAGTCCACTTTTTTAAAAAATGTATGAGTTTGTATATTATTACATTCCTCAGTACAATTCTTAGTGTTTAGTACAAGATCCAAAAATTCAATTTCATTTACATTAAAATTAGAAGTAAATCTCAAATTAAAATCATTTATATTCAAATATTTCACGAATTCATCAAAATCATCTTTGTCACCCTGCCACACTACCAAAATATCATCGATATATCGCTTAAATAAACGAATCTTGGCAGTAAAGGGATTATTGTTTAAAACATACAATTTTTCCCACTCCCCCATATATAAATTCGCTACAGACGGTGCACAAACAGTCCCCATTGCGCAACCGCATGTCTGAAGATAAAAAATATCTAAAAAAGTGAAATAATTAAATTTAAGAACAAACTGAGCAATCGTTAATAAAATCGATTTTTGCAGCAGTCATATTTGTATCAGAACTGAGAACATCTTGTATTTTTAGCAAGCAATTACTATGGGGAATAGAGGTATATAATGACTCAACATCGATAGTTCCCCAACCAAAACCTTCTTCCCATTTAAATGTATCAAGGATTTGTAAAACATGTGTGGAATCTTTGATATAAGTATCAAGCTGTGAAACAAAGGGCTTTAGAAAGATATCAACATATTCAGATATCCGTGACCCCAACGAATTTATCCCAGATACTATCGGTCGACCAGGAGGTGTGTTCCGATTTTTATGTATTTTAGGTAAATAGTAAATATTTGCTATATGTGGATATAAATTGTATAGGTATTGATATTCCTCATTGATTAAAATACCCGAAAATAACCCTTTATCTAATATTTTTTTCAACACAATCAGATAATCGCATGTGGGATCTTTATCTAACTGTACATATGATTATTTATCTGATAGTAATCTCAGCATTTCTTTTTCATAATCGGTACGATCTAAAATCACCATGCCCCCACCCTTATCAGCCTGTTTGAAGACTAGGGTCTTATTCTCTACCAATTTCCTTAAAGACTGAGTCTCCATAGTAGTTAAATTTCTGTTGTTAACTGGAGTATTCTCACATAATTTCTCAAAGTCTTTCTTAACTAGCTGGGTAAACATATCAATATGGGATCCTCTTGATTCCACAGGATAAAAGACTGAACGGTTCTTGAGACCGGAAGAAGATTTTGAATTGTCTGATTCATAATTCCTTAAAGGTGCCAAGGACTTATTATTGTGCCTCAGAAAGTGACGTTTCAGAGTCAATTTACGTGCAAATAAACTTAAATCTATTTGTAATCTATAATTATTACAGCCCACATTCGGAGCGAAAGAAAGTCCCTTAGCTAGTAAGTTCTCATCAGCTGAGGACAGTGAGACTTGGGATAAGTTAAAAATCCCTTTACTCTTGGGTGCTAGAACAGTGCTTTCTTTTTGCGTGGTCCCTTTTCCCCCTCTTTTACCTCGTCTTCTCGGTACCTTTTTCCTGAAAAAGGTGGGGTGTACTGACCCTGGGTAGTGTCCCCTAAAAAATTCCCTCTTTTGTGGGCTCCGAAGAAAGGTCTCCTCAATGGTGAAACATATTCTCTATCATTCAAGGTATTTAATGTACCAAACCGATTCCTCAAGGCTGGAGAATAATTCCTATTTTGCTCGGTTCTATTTTTATTTTTAAAAGATTTATCCTTACTCACTATTTGCCAACGTGGTGGCAAAGGTTCCCAATGTGATTTAGCCACTGGAGGATCAATTGTCAAATCAACCTCTGATTTTTTCCTCCATGCAGGTACAGGATTGGACTTCATAACAGGTCCTGTTTTAAAATTGTCTCTCCTAATTTTAGGCCAACTCCGTATGTTACCTGAATCGTAATCTTGTTTGTCTCTCTTAAACTTCTTTGTTTTTCTTTCTATTATATCTGATTCTATTTTCTGAACTTTAGTGGTGAGATAGCGATTGAAATCAACATAATCACCAGTGTTCTTTAATGAATCCATTTTTCCTTCTAAAAGGGACATTTCTTTTTCTATTTCTTCCAACATTTTCTTTTTTTCATAAACAATGAGCCTCATTAAATCAAGTGAACATTGGTCTAAAATATGATTCCATTCTTTTAAAAATTTGTTGTTTGAAGCACCAAATGTAGGATTTTTGTTAATCTGTAGTCCCCTTGGAATCCTACCACATTTTATATAATTCTCCAAACCAACAATATCCCACCATGTTCTCATTTCTTTCATTGTGAGTTGTTCTGCCCTAATAAAATTATCGTCTGCTGAAGGTTCATTAATAATATTAATTACATCTGAGGGAAAGTCCTCACAAAACATTTTTGAACATAGTTTAAAACGATCCGCCCTTAAATCGGCAAATCTTAACATGATGAATCTAGATATGCAGCAACCAAACAAAGGACCAAGAGAAAATAAACAAATACAGTAAATTCAGTGCGCAAATCAATCAATCAATCAATGCATAAACACATATAATACTGTGAAAAGTTTTTTAGAATCCAATAAATAGATGGATTTTTGGAACAAAGTAAATCTGTGTCACAGACGCCAGATATAGCACAGGCCACAGGTACCACACAGGCCGGCGTCTTCCCCATGTTAAAACCCAGATCCAAGCGGGTATTGGTTTATCTGGAATTGAGAGCAAGAAAGAAGGGGCGCCACATAGTGCATGAAACTGTAAAACAGATTTTATTGCAGACAGCGGACATAAAACTCGTTCAATGAATATGCGTACCACAATCAGCGGACAGATACCATCGCAAGTAATAAAAATGAAGAAGCCTGAATATCACCCGAACGTCTCCGGGGACTCCGTCGGCTATTCGACCAGTAATGGAAAGCAACGCCAAACCACGCCCCAACGCGTTTCGTCATCGACTTCATCAGGAGGCTGGTTTGGCGTGAATAACAGGCATGCTCTTATACTAGTCATCCCATCTACTTCCACAAGTGTTTTATAATTAGATACTTAAACTAATCAGTATTGGAAACACTATAGGGAAATAGTAGCAGATGTTACAATGTGGGTACTTTAAATCCTAATGCATACATTGCATATTGCATAACATTTATAATTAAACATAATAAATTAAAAAGTCAGCATTTAAATAAATATATATATAAAAAAAATAAAAAAATCCCTGTTTTTCAAATGTAAGACAAACTTTTTTGTCTTTCTCCAGGTGCTTATTAACTGATATCCCTGGGTATTCAAGTTTAAAATGTATGCAAGCTTGAGCCAAAGGTGGCCGACCAAGATCATTTATCTGAGAATCAGTGTTGGGACTAGCCAGATGGGAATGATCGTGAAGTGGTTGGTCAGTTTAACAAATTTTTGCAATATTTTGGAACCAACTTTCCCTGTATTAAAGGAGTTGCAGTTTGAAAATCAAGTGAGTGCCAAGTTTGTATGATATTTTTTTTAAGATATATATACATATATATGACTGACGCTAAGGGAAACTGTTTTTAATGTTATTAATTGCATACTTACATACTTTTATTACTTTTAATTGCATACTATATATATGTGTTTGTATGTATATATATATATATATATATATATATATATATATTTAATATATGTGTATGTATATATATATATATATATATATATATAGTATGTGTGTGTATGTATATATATATATATCTATCTATCATATATATATATTAGATTAGATGTCTATAAAAATGCAGTGATGTGTACTACTTTTATCTCTCATAATGAAAATACCTGACACTTGACAGCTCTGTGTAAACCCAAGCCAATGAATTTTAAAATCAAATGCATTTAAAATGAAGACTCATTATAATGTGTGTGACAGCTGCACTCAGACAGATACAATGTTATATTAATTGCAGTTTTACAGTACTGCTTATATTAGAGCATAGGGGGACATGAGGAATAACTGTTAATATATCCTATTCAAGCATATTTTTTAAAAATGAAAGAGCAAAAGGCTAATGAACATAATGCCGCCAAACTAACGATCAGAAAATGGTTAAATCATGGGTCATTTAAGATAGGATGAGATGTTGATATAGCACGTGATAGGGCAATCTCCCCTGAGGCTTTGAGACAGGGGCATGGAATTTGCAGTAAACTGACAATGGATAATCTGAACATCCGCTGGGGTTCTGTACATCAACCCTCCACAGAAATCTGTAAGCTCTTCAGTGGAAATGTAAATTTTACACTGAATCCTGTACTTAATGGAAAATCACACTGAAAAGAGCATTTAGAAATCAAACATTTGGTATTTACAATAGGCTTGCAAATGTGCTTTTAACCCACAACTGCATTTCCAACCTACATGAAAATATATGAGTAGAAAACTACAATTATGAAAGAAAACTCAAATATCAAACCATACCATGCTTTCAAGTTTCATCAATAAAATATAACACACAATTTAATATGAAACATATAATTACCACTGTAGGTTTTTTGCATCTATTGGCAAATATTTTTTTGATTACTGTTGTATTCAAATAAGAAATATATATACTTATGCTACTGCTACTTAGTCTTCTTGGCTAATGTCATGGTTTATGAAAGGATAATTTTAGAGATAAGGATTTTCTTTTATTTTTAAAGCTAACTTCTATCCAAGATCAACTCGCAAACTATTAGCGGTCTCATGCAATTCAGGGGAACATATTCTAGGCTACTTCTTGTGTCATTAAAGATAAGGAGAAAGGAGGGGTGATGATGTACTGGTCTGATTTTAATTGGAGCTGTGCACAGACCCCTGTGTTTTGGTTCTAAATCATCATTGGGTTTTGGTTTAGGTTTTGGCAAAACCACTTTCAAGTGTTTTGGTTTGGATTCGCTTTTGGTTTTTGAATTTCTATAAAAATTTATAAAAACAGCTCAAATCATTTAATTTGGTCCTATTTTTGTTCCTTTAGTATTATCAACATCAATAACATTAATTTCCACCAGAGCGGGACTTAAATGAAATTCAAAACACACGAGGTTTGATTGTAAAATCCGAGTTCTGAATTGAAAGAGGAAACAAATTAGGACTCTGTTCTACGCAGAACCCCAAAGTGATTCCGAACTGGACCTCGATTCTACTCGGAACCCCTGAGTTCGGTGTGTTCGAACCTGCACAACACTAATTTTAATATTATGCTATATAGACAAAGTTTTGCTCTGGTCATATTAGCACGTGTCACAAGTAACACAATATGGTATGGTCTAAATTGTTATCAGTTGTCAGTGCAAAAACAAGGGAGAAATTACTTTCATAAGAGTTCTGCCTATGGGTGGGTTCCCTGGTATGGATCCCCAGTATTTTCCTAATAAAAAAATGACTATTCAGTAGACCAGATAACAGACAATGCAAATGAAAAAAAGCTGGGCAAAACAGTTATAAAGGGTTTATCAGGGCAGATTGGAACTTAGTGGCTCTGGAAAAATATATTGAAATAGCTTCCAGAGGGCCTGACCAAATCAACTACAGACAAGGTAAAACTCAAATGTAGGAGGGATTAGTACATCATAATCTGTAGACATATCACTATAACACACAATAATAGGCAAAGCAAAGCAATGCATTGCCTGACACAGTAGGTAGACCTAACACACAAAAAGGCTATAAGGTAGTGTGATCTACCCCAAGTATTTAAAATGAATGTAAAGAACTACAAAATGGGTTACAAGAGGGTTGTGACCACATTGTGTAGACAAAAAAGCAAAACACACTTAAACCGCAGCCTTCACCAAATAGTATACATTGTTTATACTTTTCTGGCTACAAGAAGCTATACTGCAAAACAGGGAATATTAGTTAAACCTTTTGCATGTTAAGCTATGTACACGTAACTCTTTGATGTGCATGGAAAACTCTTAAGTCTGACAAAATACTTGCTTACAAGCCAGAGAATGGGCGTATCTCTTTTTAGTAAATATATAATATTTTTAGCTGTTGAAAAACACATTTATTTACTAAAGTGCGGGTTTTGAGAAGTGGAGATGTTGCCCATAGCAACCAATCTACTTAACATTTATCTAGCACCTTCTAGAAGGTAATAGCTAGAATCTGATTGGTTGCTATGGGCAACATCTCCAATTCTAAATACCTGCACATTAGTAAATAAACCCCATAGTTTTTATGGGTATGATTATTAATGCATTCTTACCTAGATTGCCGGATTTGACTCCTGGATTAGTAGGTGACACTACCGCCTCCCATCCACTTTAGAATTGCATGTCCATAAAGAGGGTAATAGTAGTAGATCAAAGGGTTTATCTGTGTTGTCCTATTCGATAGATGCCATGTATAAACTGATGGGCATTATAGCCTTAGAAGCGTGTCTGCAATCAGATCTTCACTGAACTATTGTAGCAGTCCATACAGTAACCAAACAATATCAGGCTGGCTATGCATATGTCGTAGCTTTTGTCGATGTGGAATAGCCCAAACAGCTGATTTAAAGATATACCAGTTACTTTTTTCAAGTTACTTAGAATTGCAGAAAATCCAGCAATCTGATCCTTCCGAGCATACTTATCAGAACAAATCATTGTTCTTTTCTGTTAATTACTCAAAACTAATATACTAAAATATACTATCTATATTATCTATGTGCCATATTGTTGTGTAATAATATAATACGAGTAAATGTGTTATTTTGTATAAACTGTTATTATAAAAGAAGAAGGCACCTTTCCATTATTTTCCTGGTAGATCCTTAAAAATTCATCCTATACAGCTTTCATCTCCAGTTCCATGGCCTCATGGTTTCACAGAATTCTTACTAGTTCTAACATCATTAACCATTTTTAGAGATGAAAGGACATAGGAACTCATGCTAGCTCCACGTATGCAGGGGCGGATTGGTCATAGACCTCACCAGACGTTTTCCCAGAGGGGAAGACCATTTTGTGGGCCGAGGTGCTGAAAACAATTTTTCTTCTTTTTCTTTTCTATTTTTATTTTAAAAATGGCCTCAGACTCATATTCGTCCAGGAGTCCATCAGCCATTTCATTGATGAATCAGCGGGCGGGAGCTGGGCGAATGGAGTTTTAACTGGGTCAGCTTTACCTGCTGCTGGACCAAGTTACCTGGCGGTGGCTGTGTGTGAAGGCTGGAGCTCCTGCTTTGTGAGGCACAAAGTAAAGCAGTGGTGGCTATTGAGGAGCTCCTGCTGTGAGCATGGAGCTGCTGTGTGCAGTGTGAGATGGAGGAGAGTGGGCACTGAGGTCTATATGAGGTGGAGGAGAGCGGCAGTGACATTAGCTGTTTGTGAGGAGCTCCAGCTGTGTGGCACTAAGAACTCACTGTGTGAGGTGGAGCAAATTTCACGGTGGCTGTGTGAGGACCTCAGGCGCCTCGGCAAAATGATGAACTTTCACTTCAGAAGGAAGAGGCCTGACCCCCAGAGAAGAACATCAATCAGGACCTGTTTGCTTGCAATAAAGTACAGACCCCTTCAGGGTTGTGTGCTTATTGGGGTACCTGTTATTAGGGGGGCAGGGGGAGCCCCAAGGGCAATAGCATGTGTCTGGTGTCATGGGACTTTATCATATAAAGGTGTAGTGGTATGGGGATATATGACTTTTAAATAAGGGAGCAGGGCTTGAGGTGGAATACCTACTATGGCCCACAATATAGGGAAGTATGGACATGGGGTGGTATGCCCTCTATGGCCCCCAGTATAGTGGAGGATGGGTATTGGTATGCAGTTGTGGGGATGGTCAGTGTGTGCTGGGGGACAGTGGGGGGGTCAGTGAGTGCTGATGATGGGCAGTAATGGGCTCAGTGTGTGCTGAGGAGCTCAGTATAGATGGTGTTAGAGAGACACATGTGGTTGACACTTGGGAGGCACATGGGACTGGCACTGTGGAGACACACTGGAATAGTGCTGGAGACAGTCCTGGAGTGACATAGTGGGATGGTGCAGGAGACACACATGTAGGACCACTACTACGGTCAGAACAAAAGGCTGGGGCACAGTAATTTTCAGTAAGACACCAATTTTAAAGAAACCATATTACTAATACATAGGGTACCAAAATTAGCAAATATATTTTATTGAATACTATGTATTATTTGGTTGAACGTCTTTTGCACAGTTATGATATTGGCTTTATTCCTACACAAACAGGTGGCTTCCAGACAATGTAATCTCCTACATGATTAACGAATAATGACTGAAGATACTGTCTGTCCAGGGAGGCACAATTTCTTCAGAGTTTCCCCACCAAGAAACCACCATATAGGTAAGGTGTATGCTCCTATAGTACACATAAAAACAGTATAGTTTTTTTTTTTAAGAGGGGTTGGGACAATGGGACTTTTCACCCTGGGATCAACTTGGTCTAGAATTAGCCCTGGAAGAATTGACACTTTTGCATGACAGATAGCCTTATTTCTGCATCTAAGATCCTTTGTGGCACTTACATTAGGATATAAATGTTTTCATGTTTTCTTATATTCTCATCAGGAACACATTTTGCTTATATTTATATTTGCCTTCTATTCATTTGACACTGTTGTGTTTGTGCTTCTCTCTTCATATTTTTTTATGTTTATTTCTAGATCTCACATTATTTAATTTTATTTTTGTTATTTTTGTAATTTTTCATATCTAAATTTCTATTTTTTCATGACACCTATACTGTCAGTGTACTTTGTATATTATAATACTTTATCACACTTGAGTTTTTATCAAATTACATCCAAGAATCCTGTGTACTCTAGATCTTTTGTTCATAATAATTATATTATTAATAACTTTAATCATCTATATTCCTTTTTCACCTTCTTATCAATTTGCACTTTCACTTACTCACAAGTACTATATATAATATCTAACACTATTTTTTTAATAAACTTTCCCTCAACTCTATTTTATATTTATTTTATGATATTTAATTATTAATTATGATGTTTCATCCAAATATAATGTCTACTTTATTTATTTAATTTATTTGCTTTAATATCACTTTTCCTATTTGTGTTTAAATATACTATTAGTAATTCCTCTACCACCACGCTCCTTACTAGGTTTGGTGACATTACAGTTCCTTTTTACTATAGTAGAGACCGATTACCTAGGCAATCTTGAACCCGCCTACTATAGGTTAAGATTGGTTTACTGCACACACTGATGTGCATTCGATTGGCCGTCATAACCTATATAGATGGCCAGCCTCCGTGACGTCACGGAGCCTAACTGACGAAGCCGAGTCAGGTGAAACGCGCGTCTTGCTACCGGGTAGTCTCCGGAGTGCACGTGGAGACTCCCGCTGTCTGGACATTACTGGTGTCATACCGCTATTCACTGTATCAGGTATCTATGATGTTGAGGGACACCCGGGCTGCACCGCCTCATACAATGTTTCCCCTGCACTGTGATTTCACATCAGAGGGGTGAGTCATGTCATTTGCAGACCTGGTGCTGTTTTTCCTCCTTTTTCTTCTATTTCCTTGGTATATGCAGGAGTTTTCGGTACTGGTGAGCTTATAATGGGGAGATTCCTCTCACGATTCTGACACCAGGAGTGCCACATTACTCTGCCATTTCCATAGGTTACTAGATCTCTGCTCAGGTTTTCACACTCCCTCACTGTCCCACCTAGTAGCCTGCATTTTTTATACCAGGCTATTTGTGGATTAGACAAGGGAGTGTCTGGATACCTACTAAACTATATTTCTTACCCTCATGGTATATGTGGTAGGTCCACTCATGTTCCATTCACTATATCTTGTACATGGAACCCAGCAGCCATCTACCCCTTACTGTTAAATGAGCGGTTACTGTACTTTATTTTCATTATTTTATCTACTTCAATTTAATACCTGATTTACCATATGTTTTTTTTCTATCTCAAACCACTACAGAGTTTTTCATATTCATATTTATAATACTCTGATATTTCATGTTATGTGGTTTTCTGACAAACTATTGTGTGCACAGATCATTCACCCTGATACTGCATGATGTGTTAGGATATAGTAAGTTACAATTGCTTTGGGCAACAAATGTTTCTGGACATTTTGGCACACAAAGGGAATGTGTTTGGTAGATACATTCTACCTCAGTGCATAGATGTAGCAGCATTGTGTTTCAGCATCTTTATTTGATATATATCATTTTGCTTTTCTTATAATTGTACCTATTGAGGTTTCTCTCATCCAGGCTTAGATTTTTTCACCTAGGCTATTATCAATATGAGTATGTATTTATTTATGATGGGATGTCATTATTAGAGACCACCAGGACGCTATAGAGATCCACTGCGTACCAAGAGTACTGTGACTAATTTTGATTCCCTATGATCTCCATCATTTGAATATTCTTGTAATAGATCCATACTTACTTCATTGGATGGTCTTGTCTCTTGATTAATGTAGATCCTTTGTACGTACATACTTATACGTTTATGCTTTGCTTGCAGGTTACCATCGGATGGTAATATTACTTTCCGATTTATCCAGCTTATCCCCATTTAGTATCCTGCATATTTGTTTACATGTTGTCTGTCCATTTTGTCTGTCCTGAGGCATATTTTATTGATATTTTCTAATAAATGTTAAGTTTTATTCTACTACTAGCAGAGATTTGTGCCCCTATAATAGAGAGTACTTTCCTCTTTTCTTTTTTGCCATGACAGATAGCCTGCCTGAGCCTATCATTGCAAGCAGAGTGACCCACGGAGGACCTCCTTAACATTGCAAAATGAGGCCATCCTTGTCTTGTCAGACAGAGCTTCCCCTGCAGTGGGGAAGACCCCTGTCACCTGCTGCTCTGCTTATCAGAGCAAGCAGTGAATAGATGCTATGCACAGTGTCTATTCACTTGAGAGAGAGATTGGGAGCATGTCCCACAGCTTGGCATGCCCCCAGGATAACGAAAATGGAGGAACTGGCTGGCGGGCATGGTATTTCCCAAAAGGCCATTCCACTTTCCACAAGGCCACATCCCCTTTGCTGGTCTCCACACTTCTAGTAAGCCAACCTGGGGCCACTTTTGGAAAATTTTCCATGGCCTCTCTAAATTTCCAAGTCAGCATCCTTATATGTATATAATAAGTCACTTTCTTCTTCTATTTTTGTGACAATGACAGTATGACTTGCACTAAACCAGTGTCACTGGGAAACTGAATTTTATAAAAATTATTATTCTAATGTTACAGATGTCAGTGGCAAAGACTGCATCTGAAATCTGACCACATAAGGTCTCACACATGTTATTTGCAGGGATGCCAGAACAGAACAGCAATGACTATATATGAAAAAAAGACATTTTAGAATTAGAATGAAGTATATTAAATTATTTATATTTTGCTGTGGACAGAAATGAGTTTATAAGGGAATTTTCTAGAGCAATTAAAGGAAATATGATAACATAAATTGAACCATTACAACTGCAGCATGTATTTGAATGTAAACAGAACGCTAATAAGTAATAACAGACATTCCAGTAATTATATAAATACTCAAATACAGTATTTCAGTGAAAAAAGAAAGCTTGAAAGTTCTGAAAAATCTGAAAATCACCAGTGATGTTTTGCTCTTGGTTGCTATTAATATCTATGTATCTATCCATCATCATTATCATCACCACTTCCACCACTGTTCGTCACATAACAGTTTATAGAGTTACATGTTTACAAATGTTTAAGAGGTTTCAAATTAATTCATTTATTGTGATTATTTCACTGACACAATAAGAAGTGGGTAAGTATAGAAGTTGTCCATAGCAAGCAATCAGCTTATACTGTAGCTAACAGTTATCAAGTACATTCTATAAAATGATAGGTAGAATTTGATTGGTTGCTCTTGGCAATTTCTCCACTTGTCCATTTCTCCATTCTGTAGAAGATTTGATACATCTCCCCATAGTTACAATAAAAATTACATTGCAGATTCAAAATGATTACAATATATTATTATCATTATAAAATATAAAGTAACTGTGATTGTTAAGAGAACTAAGGGTCTCATTCAGAGCCGCTCGTAAGCGGCCGCTCGTTCGTTCCGAGCGATGTTCGCACAACTGCGCATGCGTATGGGTTTTAGTACGCATGTGCGAACCAATCAGTGCAGCCAGAAATCGTTTGCTCACAATATAGTATAGCGAATGCCTGCTAATTTGAGTGACAGGATGAGGCGTATGTGGGTGGTAACAGGGGAAGGTGCTTGAAAACGGGGAGTGGAAATCAGAACGCAGGCGTGCTTAGAGGTCAAAACGGGTGTTTTAAGGGTGTGCATAATTAATAAAGCAGCGTCATTGACCACGTCACTTGGTTGTATTTTAGCCAGAACTGCTCGCAAGATTGCGGTAGGAAAAACCAACCACAAGAATAGCGAGCAGTTCATACGCTGTTCGATGTACTCGATTAATCTAATAAATAGCGGACATGATGTATGATGCGAGCGGCCAGGGGGCGTTTTGTACAAAAAAACGTCCGCATGTTTTGTTCGCTCGTTCAGACATGGAGGCGTCAACAGACCGCAAAGAGCGAACGGTTATTTTAAATAGCCACCCCCTTTTTCTGAACGAGCGAGTGCACATAGCGTCCGGCTCTGAATCAGACCCTAAGTGTGTTTGGTGTTGCACTTGGTATTAGCTACACTCTTTCATGAGTTCTGGGTAATGAAGGCAAAAGTCTTAAAAATATTGAAGGCACTATTTGTATTATATTTGCATTACTGAAATATTTAACAATGTATAATAATATTCTAAAAGCATTTTTACTTTTTATAAAGATATTCAAAGCTTGTCACTCAGTGATGTATTAAGGCTATATACATTATTTGGGAGCGCATACTGTGGTTAGCTCCTCCAAACCTCAAACATAATTAATTGTAATAGTCCTCTCATAATACAATATCATGGAGTCAAGAATTTATGAGAAATGTTCATAGACTGTAAGCTCTCAGGAGCAGGGCCCTCCACCCTTTTGGTTCTCACCCTGCCCTATTCTCAACTCCACTCATAGGGCGGGATGCATCAACTACAAAAATATTTCCCATATGCATCAAGCTTCATATAGTAAAACTTTCCAGAGCTTGAACCCAATAGGCAGCGCCATCTATAGATGTCTTATAGAATCCTTCTCTCTACATTGTTCCTTGAGAGAGATCCAGTCAGATCCCTCCCAGTGTCCCCCCACAGCTTGCACATGTGCTGGGCGATGGCAGTGCATGCACAAAACTACTTCCAAGTCAGGGGCGTATCTATAATGGGTGCAGGGTGTGCAGGGTACATGGGCCCCTGGGTACAGGGGGGCCCCGCACCACACATCCTGCACTCATAGTATTACTTACCTCTCCAGAGTCCCACATTGGAGCGGGGTTCCGGTGCTCAAAAAATGACTAGAAAATGGCTGCGCAGCCATTTTCCCGTCATTTTTCACATGCCAGTAAAGAGAAAATGGCCGCCACGGCCATTTTCCTGGTGACCTGTGCATACTCTATAGACTCTGGGTGCACTCTAGTGCCCAGAGTCTATAACTCTGGCGCTGGCCATGCACAGCTCAGTGCGCTGCCGGCTGTCGGACAGAGAGGAGGGGGCCCGTGTTGGAGACAGGCCCCCTCCTCTCTAGATACGCCCCTGTTCCAAATTATATTCTCACAGGTCTTTATATCGCAAAGGACAGCTCTTATGGGGGAGCTGTACTTTGTGATTGTACTTGCATTTGTACAAGCATACATTGTTACTAAACACCACAATGCTTACGAATCTGTGGCTGGATGCATCACATGCAAATTACAATGCTCGATGCATCCCACTCATTGTCAGTGACTTTAAACCTTTTTTTCTGCTATTCCCATGGCACTGGATATTTGACTGCTACTGTTATTAACTGGCAATCACTTAGAGGGAGATGTATCAAACCTTGGAGAGAGATAAAGTATAGAGAGTTAAAGTAGCAACCAATCAACTCCTAAATGTCATTTACAGGCTATGCTTGAAAAATGACAGTTAGGAGCTAATTGGTTGATGCTATCTCTCTCTAAGATTTGACACATCTCCCCCCCCCCTCCCAGTTATTTATTTTTTTCATTGGTTGAATTTCCTTTTTATAGCTTTTTATATTGTATTGTTTGATGGCCCCATATAAATAAAAGATGATAATAATAATGTGGCAACGGAATTGGCTGCACTATATAAGTAACTAATAATAATAATAATAATAATAATAATGATAATAATAATAATGTGGTGGGTGAGATATTATTGGGGTGTGGTATGATAATGTCAGTGGACACAGTCATTGTCTGTCATGGGGTGATTAAGAAAAGTCATTTTTGTAGGTTAAACTGCTTTTAAGTATTTATCTTGCTAAACAAGACTTTACAATTAACAAGTCATCTCAATTAAGATGAGGAAATTGATTCTCACCCCATCAGTAATTTAATGACTGCTAATTTAAAAATTGTAATTGTTTACATTCAAATAAATGGTAGAAGGTAAGAATATATGCTAATCAAAGGTAATTAATACTAACACTGAGCAATGATTAATCACAATCCAACTTTGAGGAATAAACAAAAAATAAATATTGAACCCATCGATAACAAAATCTACAAATCACCTTTTGTCATTTTTTAGGTACTTCTTTGTAAAGTGTGATGCCTTTCATATATGAATTCATATTTGCGTTACTCCTTTCGTCTGGCATAGTACTTTAAAGTTGCCGAAATGGCAAGGATTGTTAGCACACATAGGTGAGAGAGTTGTTTTCATTGTCTTTCCAGATACATCTATTCCGGAAAGACAATAAAGAAAAATTGTGGCACTTCAAAATGGGCTGTTTGTAGCAGTCACTGGGGCTGATTCAGTACAGATTGCAATAGCAATCTCAGCTGCGAATCCATACAGAACGCAGCTGCTAAAATATGCTAATGCCTGCCAAAGCTCAGCCAGCATAAAGACGCCCACTGCTGCTTTCTCACATCCGTTCAACCTGGCTTTTCTGCATAATCATCAGTACCATCAACGCACATCAGCCACTCACGCAGCATTTACAGCAGGTCTGACAGCCTCATACACTACAAGTCTACTCGCATGCAGAGGGCTCGTAAGCTGCATACGCAATAGCAGTAGCTAATTTAAGCACGCAAGAAAACGGTTTTCAAACGAACAGGCGTGCTTCTGTTTCTCCGACCACTCCCCTGTCACCACCCCCAAACACTGACATCCTGCCACTCACTCTGCAATGGGTTCCTCTGTGTGTCCGTAATCACAGTGCGATCGCTGAGCACACGCAGTGCGGCTTTTACGCAAGCACGATGGCAAACAATTACTCGATGTGCATCCATAGTTGCATTTGCAATCGTTTCTAAATCAGGCCCACTGTCACATAAAGTAGCAAAAGCCTTTTTGCACAAATGTTTAAATATCTCCCTTTGGGACATACAGTATGTTTCTAACCTTGCAGAGTGATAAAGAGGAGACAGATAAAATACCAACCAATCAGCTCCTGTCATTTTACAGGCTTGGTTTGAAAAATGGCAGATAGAAGCTGGTTGGCTGGTACTTTATCTCTCTCCACTTTATCTTTCTCCAGGCTTTGCATCTACCCCAAAGGGTCTGATTCAACTAACAAATGTTATCAAATAGCACAAGTGCAGTAGTATATATGCATCATTGCGTATTTTCGGAGGTTGCTCTCTATCTGGGAGACGGGTGTGTCTGAGTGGTAACTGGGCAGTAACAAAGCGATTGCATGCAGAAGAAACATCTTCTGGGAGTGTCATGGATCAGTGTCAGAGGGCCTGATTCAGACCCGCTCGCGAGCGCTGAGCACTCGCAAGCGGGTCGATGGTGCCCTAGTGCACATGCGCGAGACCCGGGTAGCGACGAGGAAGCCGTCGCTCCAGGTCTCGCACCAAAGGGGGCGTGCTGTCGATGTTGATTGACAGCATGCCCCCTTTGGTGGGCGTGCCGGGGGCGTGGCTGCCAGATGGAGGCGTTCCCATGGGAACGCCTACCGTCTGGGTCCGGCCCCACTGACATCACTAGTGATGTCAGTGGGAGTGCTTTTGGCTCTGATAGAGCCAAAAGCACTCTTGGGCTTGCGGCAGCGAGACCCTACTGCAGAGTCTCGCCGCAAGCCCGATGGTCGCGAATGTCTTGACCATCGCGACCATCATTTTGGCCGCTCGCATAAGCTGTGGGTGGTCACCCACAGCTATGCGAGCGGCCAGGAGGCCGCTCCATTTTTAGGTAGGAGGGCCTTGATTCAGAGCGAGCGCTCTGGTCAGAGCGTCCGGCTCTGAATCAGGACTAGAGTTCCATCCTATTTTGAGTAGAGATGTGCTGTTCGATTTTACTCGGATATGTTAAGATCTCAAAAACAGCATCTTATTGGTTATCGGCTCTCATGTGTTTTGGATTGCCAAACCAAATAAATCCAAACTAATCCGAACTTGAGATAAATTTGTCGAAAAGAACCGAGTAAAACCAAACCCGCACATCTCTAATTTTGTGGAATGTGTCTGGTGAAGAGACACATTTACAACTTCTTGCACTCAGCATGGGGAAGCAGTAAGCGCTGATACTAATCAGAGCCGGATTAACGGGGGGGGCGACAGGGGCGATTGTCCCTGGGCCCCCACACGTTAATGGCCCCCACACCCATCGGGGGTTAAAGCAGACCATAGGATACAGAACCAGTTCCGCCTCCTCCAGCTAACCTAACCCCGGCACCGCAGGGAGGCTCCATTTGCCAGGCGCCTGCTGTAATCAGCAGGCACCCATCACCCTCCCCGCAGCGGCAGCAGGAGTCGGAGGGCTGAGCTCACGTGAGCTCCAGCTTCCGGCTCACACAGTGCCCTATGGGAGAGACGTCATGATGTCTCTGCCATAGTGCAGAGGAGCAGCTGAGCAGACTGCAGCGGATGCGGGGCTTAGCTTAAGGTAAGTATGAGCTTTATTTTATTTTTTTAGTGCAAGCGACCTACTGGGGGCATTATTGGCGGGTGGGGGCATTACTACAGGGGACATTACTCGGGCGGGAGCATTGCTACTGGGGCATTACTCGGGGAGGGGGGAGGCATTACTACTGGGGGCATTACTGGTGGAGGGACATTACTACAGGGGACATTACTCAAGGGGGGAGCATTACTACTGGGGCATTACTCGGGGAGGGGGGAGGTATTACTGCTGGGGACATTACTGGGGGGCATTACTACTGGGAGCATTACTTGATGGGGAGGCATTACTCAGAGGGGGAGGCATTACTACTGGGGGCATTAATCAGGGGGCATTACTATTGGGGGCTCTACTAGAGAGGAAGCATTAGTATTGGGGGCACTAATAGAGGGGCATTACTACTGGGGGCATTTCTACAGAGGACTCTACTAAAGGGGGAATGACTACTGGGGGCATTACTATTGGGGTCACAACTACATGGGTATTACTACTGGGGGATTTATACAGGGGCATTACTACTAGGGCATTACTATTGGTCACACGCCCAATTACTACTTGGGGGGCATTACTATTTGGGGTACAACTACAGGGGTATTACTACTGGGGGCATTTATACAGAGGGCATTACTACAGTGGGCACTACTAATGGGAGTATTGCATAGGGGCACTGCAAACGGGGCACTACCACTGTGGGCACTGACACTACTGGGGGCTCTGCATAAGGTCCCCATTGCGCATACCCCCAGTTTGTCACATTTACTAGGGGCCTCCACATGTTTGTTGCCCAGGGGCCCCCACAGACCTAAATCCGGCCCTGATACTAATGATTATGATTGTGACTGTGGACAGAAAAACAGTGAGCGGTGCATATTGCTCACATTAGCATATGGTTCCAAATCTGGCTGCAGCAGTTGTGCGCACCTGCAACCACTTTGCATGTGACTCAAAATCAAGTCCAATATACCCACTAGTTGTGTCATATGAGAAAACTTAAAAATATTTATGGGGCTAGTATACTCTTTACTCACCTGTCCTGGATCAATTAAATAAGAGATGAGTAGTTAGCTTATTGAGAAAACCAAACATACTCGAACTTAAGTGTTTCCTAGTCGAACCGAGTCTCAGTTCGGAATCACTTTGGGTTTCCGAGTAGAACTAAGTCCTGACAGGTCATACGTATTTTTCATGACCTTACAGAGCAGATCCCCTTCTATTCATAAGTATGACTCTCTTTCAGCCAGTCCCTCAGCCGTGCACACTCCATTCATATTCGCAACATTTTTATAAGCATTCGCCAATGCACAATACTTTAATAAAGTCCTGGAGTGTTACAATACTGGACACAGGACACCAGTCTTCTCCACCAGCTGGTCATGTTTCTGTTCTCATCCTATTCCGAGCAAGCCTTCTTCTTCCTCACGTCTTCTGGTAGGTGACACTGCTCTGATTGCAGCCAAAGCCTAGCACTCAGGCTCCAGATCTTGCTGCTTTTTATTTCTTCCTCTGGTTCTGGAATGTGATCATATAAGGTTGGACGTCCAGCCGGTATAATCTCCCAGAGCAGGGGAAAGTCTTGGCCCAGAATAAGGGAATACGGCAACCTTAGTGCTATTGCCACTATCACATGCATCGTTTTTCCCTTCGCGGATTGGAGAGTGGTACAATAATGAGTGTTTGCAGGCAACAGTGGAGGTTCCTTGCAAGATTGAGGCTGCATTTCTGCAAATGTAGTTGGGGATTTGGTAAGGTTTATTGGTGTCCTCAATGCTGATAAATACTTATCCATCATGCAATACCATCAGGGAGGCGTCTGATTGGCTCCAAATTTATTCTGCTGCAAGATAACAACCCCAAACATACAGCCAATGTCATTAAGAACTATCTTCAGCATAAATAAGAACAAGGAGTCCTGGAAGTGATGATATGGCTCCCACAGAGCTCTGATCTCATCATCATCGAGTCTGTCTGGGATTACATAAAGATATAGGGTTTGAGCAAGCCTACATCCACAGTAGATCTGTGGTTAATTCTCCAAGATGTTTGGAACATGATGTAGTCAGGAAGCAGGTGGTCAAAATGCCGACTGCCGGCTTCCAGACAGTGAAAGCCTGGCATGGGACTGAATATAGGTGTCTAAATACCGATGCCTATCATTGGCCCCATGCCCGGCATACCGACCGTAGGTAAGCCGGGTGTCGGGAGCTCATAGCAGTGGGGGGGGGGTTAGGTTTAGGGACTCACGGGGGTTCGACACTCCCCCCTAGGATGGTTATGGCTAGGCTAGGGAAAGGGGGGTTAGGCATCCCTGGGGGGAGGTTAGCATTAGGCACCCCCCGGGAGGGTTAGGTTTAGGTTGCGGGGAGGGTGGATTAGGTTTAGGCACCCATGGGGGGAGGTTAGGGTTATGCACTAGGGGTTGAGGTTAGGGTTAGACACCCCTAAGGGAGAGTTATGGGGTGGAGAGGGGAGGGTTAGGGTAGATACTCACCTCAGTAGGGGATCTTTATCTGTCAGCTTTCCGGCATCTGTATTTCATCTGTCGGGCTTAGGTCCGGTCATATTACATACTGGTTCCGTTTGGAACAACCTCCCGGCCGAGTTCCATCAAAAACTGTGTGCAAGTGTATCTAGAAGAATTGATGCTGTTTTGAAGGCAAAGGGTGGTCACACCAAATATTGATTTGATTTAGACCTTTCTTCTGTTCATTCATTCTGCATTTTGTTATTTGATAAAAATAAACTATTAACATTTCTATTTTAAAGTATTCTTATTTTGCAGCATTTTTTTCCACACCTGCCTAAAACTTTTGCATAGTACTGTAAATACACAGTATCTTGACTTTATTAATTAATTTTTCTTAACATGATAAACTATCAAAGTTTTGCATTTATTTATGTACTTATCCTTTATTCTATTTTTTTTTATTCTGTATATGATATGGGGATTTGATGCATCCTACTATTCCATCCACATTTCTGGGATTTATATTTGATTTTTTTTATTATTGAGATCTCTTTTTTTTATCAAATTTTTTCGTTTTTGCAGCTGAACAGTGACTTTTGCAGGTCAGTAAGAAAGACTTGTAGGTTTGTCCTTAAAATCTTTGCTCAACAATGAATATTGACACTTCATTGAGCACTGCTAGGGTTAAATGAGCTGCTGATGCTTATACACTGATGTTTAGTACACTGTCCCTGTAGGAGGTGATAATGGTTATTATTGCGTCTCGGCGACAGCCTGTATGTGCTGTACAAATGGATACATTTTCCTATTGAAACGTCTGAGGTTCTTTTATATATAAAATATCCGGGTTCATGGATGGTTCTGATATTTGTATATATTTATTTTATTATATTATTTTGTGCTAGTTGCTTCTATTTCATATAAATCTTTTCTGTTTAGTAGCCTAAGAGCCAATTATGTTTTCATTATAACAGATTAAACAAGAAAACATTGGCAAACATATTTAGGGAGATTCCACCTTAAACTACATTTTAAAGAATCATGATCAATTTGACAAATACATGTCTTACATCAACATTTTTTTAGCACACATCATTTCAGTACCTCCACTCTAAAGGATAACATATGATTGCTATTTGCTTTGTACAAATCTATGCTCCACACATCTGCTGTGCTGTAAGCCTTGTATTTGTTGAATTCAGTTGGAGAATGAAAAATCTAGGCAGCAGATTAAAATGTAGGTGCTTGACGGAAACCTGGCTCGTGTCTGCGGAGTGTTTATGATGACATTGAAAACGAGAATACCAGCAGCTTAGGGAATATCACGGTCACACATTCAGAATTTGTCCATTGCACAGGCACAATACTTACTGCACAGCATATAACAAATCATTGACCTACCTAATTGCATAAGTGAATAGTACCATTTTATTATTTGAAAAGGATGACAAACGCATGTGTAGTAGTGTTCCATAGCAAAAAACAGGTGAAAAGAGTTGCTATTGTATTTTCTACCTCTGAAATATATGACCTTTTAAAATAGACACGGAATGACATTTTTTTTTTTTCCTTTTTATCACCGAGCTGGCATCTGCTTCTCGTCTATGATAATTCTCAGCAGAATTGGCTTGATAAATAATAGCACTTGCATTCTGTTTGTTAATAGCAATCTGAGTGCCTTGTGCTTGGCCTTTCAGGATTCCACCGCTCTGTAGAACATATAAAACGCGTTGTGTATTTTTTTTAAAGCAATGTAAATTATAATGAAATCAAATCCAAATTTTTATTTGACTGTTGAGCATCCCCAAAGATAGACGTAGAATTATAGAACACAAAATGAATGAAGTTAGATTTGCTGCACCAAGATATAATACGTTCTCATTTTTACTAGCCAATGAATAAAGAAATAGCAATTACGGTAGGAGCAATACAACCGTTTTTTTTTGCTTGCAGAGCTTATATAAGAAATATAAAAAAAACACTTCTTTATTGTGGTTTTGTATTTTTAGTAACTTCCCCTAGCAATAAAACTAAATTGCACTATACATCTCAATTACATCTCACACTAGGTGAATAATTGCAGTGGGAAGTTATAATGATATACACAAACATCAGGTTTATCATGTGGGATTTTTTTTTCTATGTAGAGAGCGAGACATAAAATAAAATAACCAGCTTGCTCCTCTAGTGTCCACGGGGAGTCTGTTTGATGAAATGACCGCAGAGCCAGACTTCCCCCTGATTTAATCCCTGACAGTTAGATATCAGTAGAATATTATCACTCACAGTTTATGATTTCCAATCTCACCGTAAAAAGCATTATTGTACTTGCTTTAAGGCCAACTGGTCCTGGATGAGTTGTATTAACATATATTGTAATTTACTTGGATGAAATCTAAGGACAAGGCTATATAAGATGCATCTTCAAAGGATCTCCATAGTAAGTGTAGATGAGTAAATAACATTTCATTCAAATGGGGCTACAAACCTAAGAATGTTGATAATACTTGTACAATATTAGCAAATGGTCTTGCATTGCGCCAGGGTAATTGTATTAAAACTGCAAAACAAATTTGTAGGTATGTTAATGATAAAAAAGAATAAATAAAGAATAATTTCTAAGTAATCCTTATATTACACTGAGATCTACCTATTTACAAAGCTAAATATCTGCCTGTCTCCTATCAGAGAGAGGCTCATTCAAAATGACTTTACATGTACTGCAAGCATTTACTCAAACCACATGTTCATGATAGTTTAACCCTTTATATCACATACTGTATAACACCTCTTATTGGTTTCCAAAATGTACAGCATTGCTGAATAAATTGCCATAATCCCATGGTCTACTCTTAACCTGGTATGTGTTCTGTACATTAAATGATCTCCTCTTCTCACCAATGGCAAAACCAACCTTAAAGAAATTTTCATATAATTATTTAAAAACATATTATGTACACACCAAACAACAACATTATGTTATGAGCATGTGTTAAACAACAAAGGCATCAATTATTTGATTTCCAAAAGAACCCCATAAAACAAGCAGTTTTTTTTCAGCAATGTTGTATATCAACAGTGAAAAGGAAAACAAATTAAACAGGTCCTTATTATTTTGTTTTGTTTTGTTAGGGCCTTCATCATCAGCATCCCTACACAATACTCTTTTACAGTCACACATGGAGTGCACAGTTGTTAGGGCCTTCATCATCAGCATCCCTACACAATACTCTTTTACAGTCACACATGGAGTGCACAGTTGTTAGGGCTTTCATCATCAGCATCCCTACACAATAGTCTTTTACAGTCACACATGGAGTGCACAGTTGTTATGGCCTTCATCATCAACATCCCTACACAATACTCTTTTACAGTCACACATGGAGTGCACAGTTGTTAGGGCCTTCATCATCAGCATCCCTACACAATACTCTTTTACAGTCACACATGGAGTGCACAGTTGTTAGGGCTTTCATCATCAGCATCCCTACACAATACTCTTTTACAGTCACACATGGAGTGCACAGTTGTTAGGGCCTTCATCATCAGTATCCCTACACAATACTCTTTTACAGTCACACATGGAGTGCACAGTTGTTGGGGCTGAAGTAAGCAGCGTGCTTATTTGACTATTCAGAGGAAGTTGGGGAGCCAGATAATTTAGAGGCAAGAAGATAATTTCATTGGCGCAATGAAAGTATTGATGACATTTCCCACTCATCACTTGTCCATTTATTCACTGCATTGTTCATCGGCACAAGATGAGTTAATGGCAAAGTTCTCTCAGTGTAGATAGGAACATTATAAAATGTATTTAAAAATACACTATACATTTTATGTTTCTTTTTTTATCGATGCTGGAGAGCTCAAGGTAAGTGTCAATATTTATTTTGCTATTCTTGTGAGTGTGTGTTTGTATATAAAGCACATTTGTGTATGTTCTTCAGCTATGAAAATACTTTAGAAAGTGTTAATAGTGAGTGTAATAATATTTGGCCCAGAGACACCTTTTGCTGGCCTGGTTTATGTAGCAGTCTGTTGATGATGATGCGCCTCTTAATCTCTAGGTGGCATATATTTGCTCCTCTATAAGATTCAGTATGACTTCAGTGTCATCTTGACCTGCAGGCAAGTACTCTGGCTGCACCATATGTGGCGGGGGATAGATGTGATGGACATGGGCCCTGTGAAGAAAAACATTTGTGAAAGTATCAGAATAATGGATACATTCTATGTTAAATGGACTTCTATGTCTGGTGCATTTGTTGGGGGATTACTTGAGATAAGTATAATAACATTATTTTATTTATTCCTTGTTGCACTTGACTGCTGCTTCTCCACCCTCCTCGTCAGCTTGCTGGATGCTGGGTGGCAGCTGTTGGCTTTGCGAAGAACCTATGGATGTAAACATGGGGCTATGTAGGTATTATTTGATGCAAGGTTTATTTTTCGTCCAGTGTGGTGAAGTCTAAACATGTGTTGGTCATGACATATTATCATAATTGCATGTGTCCTGTGGTTTGCATAAATGATTTTCAATGTATAGTACTATGGGCCTGATTCAGAGCCGGACGCAATTAGCGCTCGCTCGTCCAGAAAATAGGGGTGGCTATTCAAATGAACCGTTCGCTGTTTGCGGTCTGTTCACGCCTCTAGGTCTGAACGAGCGTACAAAACTTGCGGTCGTTTTTTGGGAAACTACGCCCCCTGGCCGCTCGCATCCTACGTCATGTCCGCTATTTATTAGATTAATCGAATACATCGAACAGGGTATGAACTGCTCGCTATTCTTGTGGTTGGTTTTTGCTACCACAATTTTGCGAGCAGTTCTGGCTTAAAAAAAACTCAGTGACGTGGTCAATGACGCTGCTGTTTTAAATATGCACACCCATAAAACGCCCATTTTGACCTTTAAGCACGCCTGCGATCGGATCTCCACTCCCCGTTTTCAAGCACCTTCCCCTGTTACCACCCACATACGCCTCTTTCTGTCACTCAAATTAGCAGGCATTCGCTATTTTGCGAGCACATGAATTTCGGCCGCACTGACTGGTTCGCGCATGTGTATAACGATCTGTACGCATGCGCAGTTGGGCAAACATCGCTCAGAGCGAACGAGCTGCCGCTTACGAGTGGCTCTGAATCAGGCTCTATGTTTGTTACGATTGTGAAATATTCTATTCATGATTGTAGTGAGAGAATGTTGTGTGTGCTCAACAGGGGGGTGGGGTATTTATCTCCATCCACTTTATCTTGGATGGAGATAAAGTGGACGGAGATAAAGTACCAAGAAATCAGCTCCTAACTGTCATTTTTCAAACACAGCCTGTGACATGGCAGTTAGGAGCTGTTTGGCTGGTACTTTATCTCCACTCACTTTATCTCCATCCAATGCTTAGTAAATAGACACACCCCCAGAAGAAGGCCAATCCATCTGAAACGCATTGGGACCCGCCCACATCTCAAACCACATGAGCAGGAAACGACAAGTACCATCCAGCAGCCCCACGTGACCGGGACTTCCGGACGCCTACCCAGAAGTGAAGGAGGAACGCAAGCCAGCGGTCCCAGCACCACCAGTTAGAGGGAAGGAATGGTCCCCCCCGCGACTAACACTCAAAATGAAAGCCATGGTCAGACTAAACCGACCAGCCGACACCCAGGTAGCCTACACTGCAGGGAAGCCGGCATTCCACCCCAGCTGTTAACAATCCAGTGCCACTGTCAGGGTTCAGCCTAGGATCGGCTATCTCTTACCTCTTTGCCGGCTTCCCCTGACTTCCTTGTGGTCAAACGCCTGGTGCAGTGAGGGGTGAGATGCTGAGTATTCTACCTTAGGTGCTTTTGCGGACTTCCATGGTCGGCTGTGTGTTTTGGGGATCGGAGTTCCCATCATGGGGGCTGCCATGACAGTTCCTCTCATGTGACAATCCTCCTAACCAATGGTAGCATGATCTCAGTCAGCTGACGCTGTGCTCCAATAATCTGCTACCCCTGGGTATAAATCCGCCCCCAGAACTTCAGGAAGATGCTGTACAACTTTGTTATTCCAAGTGCCTATGTTACTCCCACTATTGCTCTGTGATAAATCCTTCAGTGTGTTGCTTCAGCCTGCTCACAGTTTTCCAGTTTCCTGTATTAGCTTCCATGCTAACCCTTACTCTGAGACTTTAGCTTTCTCACAGTACTTCAGTGTTTCATGTCCCTTTCCTGTGTGTCTTTGTATATGTGCTGCTAATTCTATTGCAGCTTTCCTGTGGCTATTACCCTGTGTCACTGAGGTGTCAGATTACCTGCTAGTACTAATTAGCTTACAGCTGGACCTCCAGCACTCTCCTAGTAATTGCCTTTGTCCAGTACCAGCATTACTAGCTTCCCCAGTTTATTCCTGCCTTCCCTCTGTGTTTTACTGTGTTTATCAGCTCCAGAATCTATTGCAGTTCCTGTACATTTTCCTGTGTTTCCAAGCTAGCCTGCGACTGGGATTACTACATGTGCCTGTGTCCACTTCTCTCTGTGTCTTGTTTGTGCAGTCAACACCTACATTTATAGCTTTCCAGTGCATGTTGGTGTTCTTTGCTCTGTGTCTTGTCTCTGCAAATCAGCTGTAAACATATCTAGCAATTCCCAATATATGCCTCTGTTTTTCTGTGCAATCAGCACTTGGATTTCTTAGTGATTCTCAGTACACTTTCCAGTATTCATATGCTAGCCTATGATTAGGATCCCTAAACAGCGTTTCAATATCTAAGCATCCAGTTTACCTCCTGTGCTCTAGCATTTGCTTCGTTAAATATAGTTTCCAGTCTTCTGCCATTCCCAGGTACCTGTCCAGAGGGCCGCGACCTACTCACTTGTTGCAGTGGAAAACCAAATCCCAATTGGAGGGGTCACTGGAAAAAACCACCAAGTGAGTTAGACTCCGCGCCTCTGGGCAGGTCTAGCCAAACCTGTGTTCGGCTGCAACTAGGAGACCTAGGGCCTGATTCAGACCCACTCGCAAGCGGCTGTCCGCTCGCAAGTGGGTCGATGTTGTGCACTGCGCATGCGCACGACGGCGGGAGCTCCGTTGTGCGCATGCGCCAGATGCGATGAGAGAAGGACTTTCCTTCGCTCGTTGTGTCTGATCAAAGGGGGCGTGCTGTCAATGTTGATTGACAGCACGCCCCCTTTGGTGGGCGTGCTGGGGGCGTGCCTCCCAGAAGGGGGTGTTCCCAAGGCAAAAAGAACCAAAATCACTCCGGGCCTTGCGGTTGAAAAACTCAACCGCAGGCTCCGGCTCGCAGTGGCGATGGTCGCGATGGTCAAGACCATCGCGGCCATTAACCTGCACGCTCGTACAGGCTGTGGGTGGTGACCCACAGCTATACGAGCGTCCAGGAGGACGCTCCATAATTATGGAGGACGGCCCTCATTCAGAGCGTGCGCTCTGCTCAGAGCATACGGCTCTGAATGAGGGCCCTAGTCCAGTCACTTCCCAGGTCACCCGAACCCCCCGGCTTACCGTCCTCCACAGAGGAACATTTGCATCGGATCGTGACAGCCACATCTGAAAAAAGCACCCCGGAACTGAGGCAATCTGCAAAGGTACTTGATCCACTTCTGCCAAGACTGATTCACACTCTGGGCCTAAGCAGGTCGATGTTGGCCCAGTGTGCATGCGCACGATGGACCCGGCTCCGTCGTGCGCATGCGCGAGACCCGGATAGCGACGGGCAAGCCATCACTATGGGTCTCACTACAAAGGGGGCATGCTGTCGATGGTGAGTGACAACACACCCCCTTCGGTGGGCATTCCGGGGGTGTGGCTGGCCAGATAGAGGCGTTCCCATGGGAATGCCTACAGTCTGGGGCCGGCCCCACTGACATCACAAGACATCTGATAGAGCCGAAAGCACTCCAGGGCTTGCGGCAACGAGATCCTACCACAAGGGTCTCGTCACAAGCCCAATGGTTGCGAGCGGCCATCTTTTTGGCCGCTCGCTATAGCTGTGGGTGGTCACCCACAGCTATGCGAGCAGCCAGGAGGCTACTCTAAAATTAGGAAGGACATCCCTGATTCAGAGCAAGCGCTCTGTCAGAGCATCCAGCTCTGAATCAGGGCCTCTGTCCTCCCCCCTGTTCTGTTCTATTCTACTCTTCAAGCTATCTACAGACTTGTGCATTAACAACTACCACCATCATTTACATTAACTGTTCCTGATCCCTATACCCATAACTTGTTTTCAACATTTTTTCTATATCCCACCTGTACACTAATCCGGATCTTGCATACCCCCTGTTTTTCACCACTAATTACTGACTTTATCATTTCTGTACGCATGCCAACAACCACCACAGCACTGCGGGATGACACATTCTGCTGTCCACTGCCAACCAGGCATTTATGCTCCCTTGTTAATACTCTATTCTGACCTTACTCCAATTGTACCCTTCAGATTGTATTCATATAAGTATTTTTTTATATGTGTGTAACACTGTTACTTTAATTCAGGCACATAAGGTTTATCCTGTATTGCATTAATAAATTGTATCACATAACCTCTGCACCAGCCTGATTTATACATGCAAAGCATTCACCACACCATTCTGGGGTTGAGCACAGTAACCACTTCCTTATATTAGTAAATAGACCACTGTGGCAGTTAAAGTGGGTAGTATGGGTCCTAGACATTGACTCCCTCCAGTGTCTCATGAAGAAGGAGTTGTCTGATGTCTTCCTCAGAGAAGGCATGTTCAAGTTGGAGAGATCCTGATAGTGACCCCAGTGTAGAAGAACTGCTTCTGTATGGGTTTACATAACATTTATCCTGAAGTTTATGTTAATTTGTTTTGGATATTCGAGAACTGAATTGAAAGGTTTCTGAGTACAGTTCTGGAACTGGCTGGCATTCCTGATGGCCTTTTTCTAGGGCTAGTAAAAGTGGGGTCCTTCCCAATTGATGTCTGAGCTAGAAAGCTGCGTTATTAATTTCAAATAAAATATTGCAATGACAATGTCAATTTTGCTCACGAGTCTGACAAATGATAGTCCCAAAAGGTTACATACTCATTTTCGTATGGTTGGTCTCCTCAGAAACATAAAATAGATACAAGTAAACCAATGTTAGGAGTCAAATTAAACTGAACACTTGAGCCAGTGCTTGATTAAGGTCCAGAGTGGTCCAAAGCACAAAACATGACAATTCATGATCTGAGAATTGAAATATCACCGCTTTGTACAAAAAGTTTTTCACCACCTATAATCATTTCTAAAATTTTAATTTCCATAACAATAGTCCATCCATCTGCAGGATATATGCTCATCTGTACATGTCTGCATGATTTTGTACACTGTGTGCTATGCTGTATGAGCTGTATTTATCCTCCTACCATAGGGTAGGCATTTATTTTGTTATTCCTATATCCTCCAGTTAATTTCCCACTCAGAAGCAGTGGAGACATTTTAGAGGGTGATGTGAATTTTCTAGGGAAGCTATGAAAGCTAAGTGTAGGTGGGAACTATGAAAGCTAAGAGTAAAAATCTTCATTTGTCCAACTACAACACAAATCTAAACTCTACTCCAGCACAATAGAAAAAAATAAGTAATTTAAAACTGTAAAATATTTAATGTTTATACTGGTTCTACATTTTAGTCATAAGTTCAATAGAATGCTTTAATAAAAATAGATGTTAAATTAAGTTGGATATTTTGATCCTGTAGATAAGTTATTGCATAGTTGTATGGACTTAAAGATGTATTACCACCTAAGGGGAGGACAGAGCTTTAGTGGTCCACTCAATCCCTTGAGCCATAGAGACCACTCCATGCCTTTTTCCCCAATCATAGAGGTTAAAATCTAGGCAATGGCTGAAAACTGGGGCTGCGATGCTTTAAAGGGATATTTGAGTGGAAGTATGAATAAAAAACTGCAATCATGGACCCTGCATCTTTTCATTTGTCCTCCTGCTCACAACCTGCTCTGCAGCCATTTTAATATTCCCCACATTAAAATTGTACATGTACAGCTATTTGCATCTTAATAAAAACTGCTTGCCTTTCAAAATTGGTTGGCTCGTCCACTGTCTGAAGAAAGATATAATAAATAGGCTATCAATACAAAATTGCATAGCAATAATAACCTGTCAGACGAACACAAGGCAAAGGTTATTTCATACACTTTTTGTAAACTTTAGTATCTAAGCAGAAGTCAAAGATGCTACTGTAAATGAGAAGTTACTGTATAATTAGTATACATACATTTTAGTATGAATGCTACATTTTGAGCAAACAGAATTATATTTAAAGTATATTTGTATTTTTGGTTATGTTAGTCAAAGTAATATTAATGTTGAGAATTAGTAATTTTATGCTTTTAATGCAGAAGTAGTTATAAATGGAATATATAGAATGTGGCTTTGAAACATATGTCTATGTACTTTTATTGACATTACGTGCACCTCTGAATCAGGCATGAATAGAAATAATCCTTATTTCATGCCCATTTAACAGACTGTTCATCGCACTTTTGACCATGACAAAATTAATTTAATGCTCCACAGCTGCCTATGTCTTATATAGAGATGTACGCCGGGCCATATTAACATTATATATTTTGTTATATATATTTACAATATGCAGAACATTTGTTACAACAAAATGCAAAGTACTATAAGAAAAACTGTTAAAATACAAAGTAAAAAAAAATAGTTGCCCTTTTCTTTATTTTATGCATACATAAAAGTCAAAGGGCCCTATTTATCAATTTAATTTTTACCCTTTTTTAACCTTATTTTAGATTTATAAATATTTTTTTTACCCTATTCACATTATTTTAGATTCACATAATTGCATTAAAGGGTTTTTGGAGCAGTTTTCATGAAAGTTTGCATCTTTTTAGTAAGCAGATCACATTTCCCATACTAGTAATGAAAAATGCAATCTGCTTACCTAAGTGTATTTGTAAAAAAATTCTGAGGGAAGCCCTATGAAAGTAACGAGACCTGGAGATGGAATTATTAGTCAGTGCAGAGCCGGGAGCCAGTGCCTGTGAGGTTTTATTCTGAGACACTGTGACATTTGGTATGTACTATGTTTGTGGTAAGGCAGTAGGCCCTGTCACATGTAGAGCCCAGATGGTCCAGGGTTTATTTTTATGTTTTGTTTGTTTGATTATTGGTGTCATACAATAAAAACTGGTGCCGACCAGCTTGCACGAAAACCCACGACTACTGCTGTTTCCTGGCTGCTGTGTGTAAGGAGGTGTCCGTCTACCCCAGAAGAGGGACCCTACCCTGATCATATCACAATTGGTGGAGAATGCGGGCACTGCACAGTTGAAATTGCAGCAAGAGGAATAGTTCTACATTTAAAATTTAAAGTGACGGACACCAATTTGTTGTTTGGATGTCAACCTGTGTTTTGTGGAATCCACGAAGGAGGCGTTGGTAGATGCTTAGAGAAGCAAGATTCCACTTCCAACATCAGCAAGTCGCCATAGAGGAAACCCACCAGGCCTTAAAAGATGTGGTACAACAGCTAGTAGTCCGATCTGGAGATGCTTCCACTGGACTTCCAAACAACATTCGCTCCATATGGGCCAGTCACTTTCTGCACAAGATGACTAAGAGTGATGATGTGGAAGCATATCTTACGGCATTTGAGAGAACCGCAGAAAGGGAGAGTTGGTCCAAGGAACAGTGGGCAAGTCTTGTTGCACCCTTCCTGTCTGGAGAGCCACAAAAGGCTGTCAAAGCCGGATAATTGGCTGTGACTGAATCTGTTACAATTAAAATCTGCCCGACGCCATTATGAGAATGGCAACAAGACGCCATTTTTTCGAATGGCCGCCCAGCACCATTTTAGCGAATCTCACACATTATAATTACATATGGCGATGCTATTATTTAGCGTTGTGCGATTCCCATTTAATAGAACAATGTTAAAAGTTCTCATTATATAAATACAGACATTTACTAAAACATATAATATGACCAATCCTGCAAAACACATACCACGGTGTACTCCACAAACACGTAGTTGCACAATGCTAACTAGCGTCTTTTCTTAAAACCCTTACACTTACACTTTGCACACTTACATAGGCAGGTTCCCTAGCATTAAGGTTTATATTCAAGGTTTTATTCATTATTAAGTAAGTAATAAAGCGACTGTATTTGAGATCTCAGGTTTAGTACATGATAAACAGACCGTGTTTGGTGCTATTCTAAATCACTGTTTATTTGCAGACTTCCGGTTCCATTGGTGAGGAAATTGCAACATGCGTCTGCAAATTATGGATCATAGGCCCTCAGTCAGAGCCGCTCATAAGCGGACGTTCGCTCGTAGCGATCTGATGTTGTCCAACCACGCATGCGTCTGTGCAACAGTGCGCATGTGCGTACGGCTGATTGCGATCATTTTTCAGTCGTTCATCGAACAGGAAGTGACATGTCAAATGTGATTGACTGAACTGTCCATTTTGGGGGGCGGTGACGGGGGTGGAGATGGGAAAACGCAGGCGTGTCGAGGCGTTTTTTGGGCGTACATAAATTATCTGATGCGAGCGGCCAATGTGAACGGAACAAGTCATACGTCACTGGCTGATCCAATTTTCAGTAAGACTGCTCGCTCAGATTGTGGTCTGGTATAGTCTACCGCAATGACGATGGTCTCTTAGGCCTTCTCCGGGCTCATCGATGGTGTGGCGATGTATCATTTGCGGCCATATAACCAATCATCTTGTAATTGTTAATCTGCTTGTAAGGTGTTTCGTTAATAGCCTTTTTTTAGTTGCTAAAATCCGAACGCAGGTGAACTACTCAGCTGCTAATTGTTGCCTAATACAATCAATTAGCAGACTTTTTTTTTTTTTTGGTTTTATTTATTTTTGTAGGGGTTTGTAGTTCAACTATATTGTATGCATGTTTTTGGTAGAAGCGAATATTTTATGGGCAAAGAAACCATTTTTTGGTTTCGTAATTTGTTTTGGTTTGTTAAAACTTTTTTATTTAAAAAACCATTGATTGTTTAGAATTTTAAAACTGTTTTTCTTTCCGTTGTCTTGTTTGTCATTTTTTGGTCTGGATTACCTTTAAACCAGTTTTGAAAGAAATAAAAAAGAGAATTGATCAGTTTGTATTTTTATTTGAATTATTTTTACTCACAGAAATAATGTAAAAAATGAAAAAAAACATAAATTGGTTTTTTGCCCACAAAAATAAACAAAGTGGCATTTCATACACAAACCAATAAAATTATTAAAAACAATTCAAAAGAAAGGAGAGGGAGGTTTTGACCATTAAGGAATATGGGGCAAACACAGAAATGGATTGTGGGGCAATTAGCCAGTGCTGTCATCGCCTTTTAGGGCGTTTGTGCGGGGTGGGGAATGAGCTGGTACGGGTCCGGGATTTCCTTCGCCTGGCCTGTCCAGAGGCAGATGTTGTGGCCTCTGGACTAGGCATAGGGCTAGGCACATTTGGAGGGATGGCTGTTGTTGTGCCAGAGGTGGAGGGTCCTGATGTTCCGGCAGGAAGGGAGGACGGCTGCAATATTGGTGGCGAACGAGCTGCTCTAGGGCATTAGCAATTCGCACATTGGCCGCAGAATTTGCCTCCAGGGCGTCTGCCACCCGTAACAGATTGGCTTCCTGCCTCAGCATAATCTCGGTCTGTTGATCCGTTTTGAAATTGAGATCAGTGAGGAAACTACTGCCTGCGAGGGGGAAGGCCTTGGACTGTCTTCCACAGGGTCCCCAGCCGGATCTATTGCTTCCTCCCCTGCAGAGCCTGAAGAAATTCTGCGGCCAACGCTACCCTCTGGAGCAGACTCATCCGCCTGTGTCTCTGTGAGAAAAAAGAGAAAAGAGTCAAATTAGAATCTAGATATGTTCCCAGAAACATTTCAGAGTTGGTAACATTCCAAGATTTACCTGGGTCAACATGAGGAGCCGCAAAGTCTGGCATGTCGGTATCCATGTTCGACACGCCAAACACCTCCTCATCCTGCACACACCCCTGTGCCAGCTCCTCCAAATCAGTGAGCTCAAGTGACACAGGGGTGGGACCCCCACCTGTCCCCCTTGCATGCCTAGCCCTATCTGCAAGTTTTTGTTTCAGCCGATATTTGAAGTCGGTCCATCTGTTGTATAAAAAGTTGGCATTATTACTGCAGTATTTTGTCCTGTAAACACTTTTTAATCAAATGTAGTTTGTACTTACCGGCGTTTAACATCCCGGGTTGCATGTTCCAACTCACTCACCCGATTGACAGCACTGACTATGTCCTCCCACATTTTCCACTTCTGGCTTGCACCCATATTCCATGGGGCCTGGGGCAGGGTGTCAGTGCACATTTGCATCAAAACCTCCATCTCCTTCCTTGTGAATTGTGGCTGCCTTTTTTTTATCCCAGGTTTGGTAGGCCTACTAGGCCCAGCAGCCTCTTCCATATCATCCTCCACACCTTTTTGAAAATAGAAATTTTTAGGGATATTATTTTTTTTCTTTAAATTATTGATAAACCATCATTTTCATTAGAAAAACAATCATACTTACCTGGCGCCTCTTGGCCAGTACCTTGCTGCTCGGTAGTAATTTTGGACTCAACTACAGCAGACCGATTTGGGATTTCAGTGACGTTTTTATACATGCGTCAGCATTATTCGGCCGCATCATTGATTGTGCGCTCCTATTCTCCTTATTCGGATGCATCATTGATTGTGCGCTCCTATTGTCCGTCCTTAATTTGTGCGGGAAAATGAAGACTATTTATGGCTTGCTGTGACTCCAATCGAGGTGGCATGTTGATTGTTGGAGGTTTGGCGTTGTCGTGGTTTGTTGGCTGGTTTGGTAGTAGAAGGCGTATTTTTGGGTTGTGATATTTTTTGGTATTTTGCTTACTTATTTTTTTTCTGGTCGTTTTTGGTTTCTATTTTTTGGCTTTTGCATTTTTCTGTAAGTATTTTAAAAAACCCCCTTAAAAATTGGTAGTTAAGTTTTTAAAATGTGTATTCATTTTTTTTTACAGTTTATTTGGCCTTGCCCCAGTGACTTTTTCGTACTTTGGTTTATTTGTCTTTTTTTGGTAAGTGTTTGATTTTTTAATTATCCAAATCGATGTGTTTGTCTTTGCATCTGTTTCCCAAAGTAATGTTTTTTTTTTCTTTGGCCAATCATGTGTAACCAATAAAAGTAGCGTACTATTTTGCGAACTAATGTGTCTTGTTTAACTGTAAAAGGAGCGTACTATTTTGCAAACTAACGTGTCTTGTTTGAACTGTAAAAGAAGCGTACTATTTTGCGAACTAATGTGTCTTGTTTGAACTGAAAAAGGAGTGTACTATTTTGCGAACTAATGTGTCTTGTTTGAACTGTAAAAGGAGCATACTATTTTGCGAACTAATGTGTCTTGTTTGAACTGAAAAATGAGCGTACTATTTTGCGAACTAATGTGTCTTGTTTGAACTGTAAAAGGAGCGTACTATTTTGCAAACTAATGTGTCTTGTTTGAACTGTAAAAAAAGCGTACTATTTTGCGAACTAATGTGTCTTGTTTGAACTGTAAATGGAGCATACTATTTTGCGAACTAATGTGTCTTGTTTGAACTGTAAAAGGAGCGTACTATTTTGCGAACTAATGTGTCTTGTTTGAACTGTAAAAGGAGCATACTATTTTGCGAACTAATGTGTCTTGTTTGAACTGTAAAAGGAGCGTACTATTTTGCGAACTAATGTGTCTTGTTTGAACTGTAAAAGGAGCATACTATTTTGCGAACTAATGTGTCTTGTTTGAACTGTAAAAGGAGCATACTATTTTGCGAACTAATGTGTCTTGTTTGAACTGTAAAAGGAGCGTACTATTTTGCGAACTAATGTGTCTTGTTTGAACTGTAAAAGGAGCATACTATTTTGCGAACTAATGTGTCTTGTTTGAACTGTAAAAGGAGCGTACTATTTTGCGAACTAATGTGTCTTGTTTGAACTGTAAAAGGAGCATACTATTTTGCGAACTAATGTGTCTTGTTTGAACTGTAAATGGAGCATACTATTTTGCGAACTAATGTGTCTTGTTTGAACTGTAAAAGGAGCATACTATTTTGCGAACTAATGTGTCTTGTTTGAACTGTAAAAGGAGCATACTATTTTGCGAACTAATGTGTCTTGTTTGAACTTTAAAAGGAGCGTACTATTTTGCGAACTAATGTGTCTTGTTTGAACTGTAAAAGGAGCATACTATTTTGCGAACTAATGTGTCTTGTTTGAACTGTAAAAGGAGCGTACTATTTTGCGAACTAATGTGTCTTGTTTGAACTGTAAAAGGAGCGTACTATTTTGCGAACTAATGTGTCTTGTTTGAACTGTAAATGGAGCATACTATTTTGCGAACTAATGTGTCTTGTTTGAACTGTAAAAGGAGCATACTATTTTGCGAACTAATGTGTCGTTTGAACTGTAAAAGGAGCATACTATTTTGCGAACTAATGTGTCTTGTTTGAACTGTAAAAGGAGCGTACTATTTTGCGAACTAATGTGTCTTGTTTGAACTGTAAAAGGAGCGTACTATTTTGCGAACTAATGTGTCTTGTTTGAACTGTAAAAGGAGCGTACTATTTTGCGAACTAATGTGTCTTGTTTGAACTGTAAAAGGAGCGTACTATTTTGCGAACTAATGTGTCTTGTTTGAACTGTAAATGGAGCATACTATTTTGCGAACTAATGTGTCTTGTTTGAACTGTAAAAGGAGCATACTATTTTGCGAACTAATGTGTCTTGTTTGAACTGTAAAAGGAGCATACTATTTTGTGAACTAATGTGTCTTGTTTGAACTGTAAAAGGAGCGTACTATTTTGCGAACTAATGTGTCTTGTTTGAACTGTAAAAGGAGCATACTATTTTGCGAACTAATGTGTCTTGTTTGAACTGTAAAAGGAGCGTACAATTTTTCGAACTAATGTGTCTTGTTTGAACTGTAAAAGGAGCTTACTATTTTGCGATCTTTTTTTTTTTTTTTGGTCTTTTAAAATCTTGTCTTAACACTAACATGGCTATTCAATATGGGTGCCTTAACTTAGTTTTGGCGTTAATGTAGACATTCTGACGTCATTTTCGCAGGTTTTACTTTTACTCCCTCTTCAATCTCAAAGACATTGCATTTTTAACAGGTCTTTCCGCCAATATGGTGATAAGTTGTTTCCATTGAATAGGTGCCCCAAAAAATAGCAGAATTGGGGTTTAGGGGTGCAGGCTTTTTATAAAATAGCCTTCGCCCCTGAGAATGTCAGTCTAAAAAGAACTGGGTCCGTCTTTTTTTTGGTTCTGCAAAAATGGACAGGTCAAATTTTTTTTAAAAAAAGGGTGAGCCAAAAATATTTTGGAAATACAATTTCTTAACAATAGGGAAATAGTTTCAGGGCTATTCTGCAAGTATGCGGCAGGTGTTTTTTAGAATATAATTATAGCGGCAGGTGCCCAAATGTTGATGTTAACACAAATTAATTGAGGGACATCAAAATAGGATAATCCCCATTTTTAGTTTCTACAAATTTGATGGGCCCACTTCAAAAATTAGCAAAAATAACCTAAGTGCTCTTCTGCATCACTTCTTCAATGTGGGTAACAAAACACATGCTGCGGGTCTTTTAAACCCACACTTTCAAATAAAGGCTAAAACAGGGGTACCCATAGTGTTCAACCATGTTTTTCCAACTTTAGGGGTGCTCTTACCTTTTTAAATTTGAAAAACGAGAAACTTTACGCCAAACCCAAATCCAGGTTTCCCTTTTTCGAAATTTTACAATTGAATACGGGGAAAAGCGGGAGGGCGCACCAGACTTAACGCTGAAAAAAAAACCAACAGGACACGTTAACTGCACTGTCGAAGTTAACGTTTAATATCGGAGTATTTATCAGCGTTAAGTCTGGTGCGCCCTCCCGCTTATCCCCGTAGTCAATTGAAAAATAACACAAACTGGAAACTTGGATTTGGGATTGGCGTAAAGTTTCTTGCTTGTCCAATTTAAAAAGGTAAGAGCACCCCTAAATTTGGCAAAACATGGTTGAACACTATGGGGACCCCCGTTTTAGCCTTTATTTGAAAGAGGGGGTTTAAAAGAGCCGCAGCATGTGTTTTGTTAATCACATTGAAGAAGTGATGCAGAAGAGCACTTAGGTTATTTTGGCTCATTTTTTAAGTGGGCCCATCAAATATGGAGAAACTAAAAATGGTGAGTAGCATATTTTGATGTCCCTCAATTAATTTGTGTAAACGTCAACATTTGGGCACCTGCCGCTATAATTCGAAGTTTCAAAACACCTGCTGCATACTTGCAGAATAGCCCTGAACCTACTTCCATATTGTGTAATAATTTCGTCCCTTTTTTATTGTTTTCATGCCAAAATATCCCTAAAATTTGATGGTTGTCACTCTTTTGTTTCTAAAACTTTTGGGCACACATTTTGGGGTTAAATGTCAGTCCCAGGGGTGCGGTCTAATTTTTTTAATCCTGCACCCCGAAACCCCAACACTTTTTTCCGACACCTATTCAATGGTGACAAGTTATCCCCGTTTTTAAACAAACACTTTTCCAAACTGCGATAAGTCTTTGATATTGAATAGGGTGTAAAAGTAAAAATGGGCATAATGACATCTTACCTCCAAAAATAAAGCCCAAAACATGTTAACGCTCCCATATAGAATACCCCGGGAAATGTGGCATAATATTTTCTCAAATAATGTGTCCTCCCTTCTCTATTTTTCATCCAAGAAATGTGTTTACAATCATAGTTTATAAAATTAATCTAAAATATAATTTCTACTTTTTAAATGTAGGTGGTTCAGCACATGACCCGTCCAAGGCCTGTAAGCATCTTTGGAATTCTTAGAAAAGATAAGTATATTTTTCTGTACACATTTGTCTAAAAAAATAACTACCTGGCTTACCATTTCAGGTTGATGTTGGTCGAATTATATTGGCCCTGGTTCCAGAACCCGACCAACCTCAACTTTGTCCCAGGCGTAGGCCTCATAGGCGTGCAAGGCCCCAGATATATAGAACACGTGTCACCCTTTTTGGAATGCCAGATGATGAGGTCTTAAGACGATACCATCTTCCTCCACAAATCATCCTAGACACTCTCTCATTAATAGAGAGTGATCTTGAACGGCAAATTGTCAGTCCTTCAGCAATACCACCACTTATGCAATTAATGTCGGTGTTACATTTCTGTGCCTCAGGATCCTTTCAAACCATTGTGGGAATAGTTGCCGGAATCTCCCAATCCTCCTTTTCAAGGATCCTGAGGGCAGTGATGGAGGCCAGTTTTAAACACCTCCATCATTTTATTACAATGCCATTGGATATGGGTTCCCTTAATGTGGCGAAGGCCAATTTTTACCAAATAGCTGGATTCCCACACATCACAGGGGTTGTGGATGGCACCCACATACCACTTCAGCCTCCAGCAAGGCTGGAGGCTATTTTTAGGAACCAAAAACACTTCATTCACTGAATTTAATGGTGGTATGTGATGCCTCCCTCCAGATCCTGTCCCTGAATGCCAAATTCCCCGGGAGTGCACATGATTCTTTCATCATCCGTCAATCAGGGATTTGGCACAAATTAGACAACCTACAAGCTGGTGATGCGTGGCTTCTGGGTAAGTTGACACCTTCTGTGGCAACCAATGCAAAGCTTGTTACACAATGGTCCTGATGGTTTTTTTTAATTTTCACAGGAGAGAGTGGTTACCCTTGCACGCCCTGGCTGCTCACTCCTTATTTGGCACCCACACCAGGGCCACAAAGTGAGTATAATTCTGCACTTACAGCCACCAGGCAGGTGGTGGAGCGCTGTATCAGCCTTTTAAAAGGCCGATTCAGATGCCTCCACCGCTCTGGTGGCGAGCTCATGTATTTGCCGGATATGGTTTCAATAATTGTAGTCCTGTCTGGGATATTTCACAACATCGCCATAAGGAGTGGTGCCCCAATGCAGCCAGAGGATGCCTTGCCTGAGGATGGCCCCCCCGAGGTTGGTCAGAGGTCAGTATGTGGGGCAGCCATACGCGATGATGTGGTGGCCAGATATTTTAGGTACTTACTGTTAATAATGTAGTTAATTTACACAATGTAGACATGTAAGATTTCAATGACCAATTGTAATTTTTTTTTTTGGGGTGTCTTTTATTCCATTAAATTACCCGAACAAACGATGCCTACTACCTGAACCCAAAAAATGTCTTCATGTGTCCACATTGGCTATAACTTCTGGAACAATAATTTCTTCACCTCATTTCAGGATTCATGTTGGCCTGCTACTTATTCAAACAGTTCTTGATTGTTGTTGTTTTGATCTTTTTGGTGTTGGTTGTTTTTTGGATTGTGTTTTCACTGTGTTAATTGCTTGCCAAAATTCACTTTGTTTATTTTTTTGGTGTGGAATAAATTTTTGGATAACCTTTTAAAGACTTTTCCTTGGTAAATTACAAACAACTGTAACCTGGTCCAAAAAAGGCAAACTTGCTTAATGGCTAATCCTGTAATGTGTTAAATTGTAAATTAGTTTACCATGCTTTGTGGCTAAAAACAAACACCAAAGGTATTATGGTGAATCAGTATGTTTTCTAATCTAGGGCTAAGCAGGTTTTAGCGCAAATTTACATTACCCACCCCCAAAAAAAGAAAACCTCTGGTAATTCGACAAACCTATTGGTATTGTTAGGTGTTTAATGTTCCAGCTTACATACTTACTTGACCTTTCGACAAACACATTTACATTACTTAAAAAAACAGGCTCCAATAGTCGACTTATGTAAGGTTAAAGAATCTAATATTTACAGACAAGGAATGAGACTTTAATAAAACAAAATATATTTTATTGTTCACAACATTTTAAGGGGGTTCCAAAAATAAAAAAAAATTAGTGCCGCAGGACCGCCACCATGTGATCAACGACCACCAGCATTCCGATGAGATGGGCCCTCAAGGTTTGTAATCCCTCAAGCACTGTTTGCAAACGCCTCTGGTCCTCTGTGGTTTTTTTAAAAAAAAAGTATTACTAAACTGACACCTTAATTTATATGTTACCAAACAACTTACATATCAGACTATAGTTTCAACAACAACAACAAACATCTAAATTTGTCCCCCCAAAAAAAGGAATGGCAAACACAAAGATTATTTAAATACTAACTTGAAAAATTAGACGTAAAAAAACAAAAATTACAAAGCCGAAGTAGGCAAAAAAAATACATTTGTTGGTACCGTAAAATAGATAGACACAAGTATGAGTGTTTGGACATGTGTGATATGTGTAAGGGGAAAACATCCGAGACATTGTTTTGCCAAAATATATATCCAAAACATTCCAAAAACTTAACAAATTGGAAAAGCACAGGCAAAAGGACAACATCAACCAAAAAGCCAAAAAAAACACAGATTAATGCCGGGTCCTGTAGGCACCACATCGTCCTCCTCAGAGGTGGGCCAGTGGTGGTCAGATTGAGGAGGGGATATTTGACTCTGGGTGGAGGGGGAGGAAAAGAGAGGGGGGGAGGGGAGGCTGATGAAAAGAGAGGGGGGGGAGGGGAGGGTAAATAATAGGACAGGGATGGGCCTAAGGCACTGGGCGGTCTGGGGTGGAGGGGGAATTGGGTGAAGGTTGGGGAGAGGAGGATTGGGTGGGAGTGGGGGATAGGTGACGAGGGCGACGATGTGGTCTGAATCGACGTCGTAGTCTGCACTCAGCCCCTAAATGATGGATAAAAAATGTTTGTTTTTTTTAATTTTGTGTTTTTTTAGCAATTGACACAGTCCAAAATTTTAATAGCAATAAAAAAAAACATGCATACGCAGGTATGTTCCCCCCCAAAAAAACAGGGATAGATGGAAAACATGCACACGCAGGGATGTACAAAATAAACAAACAGGGATAGATGGAAAACATGCACACGCAGGGATGTACAAAATAAACAAACAGGGATAGTTGGAAAACATGCACACGCAGGGAGGCTTACATTTAAAAACGAAAACAAATAAAACTTATGGTCGCGAATTTCCCCACGCAAATTCGCCAAAAGGTGGGGGGGACCTGCGGTGGAGATCAGACCACCGCCTTTCCAGCTGCCCGATATTGCGGCGGTAGCCCAAAGATCGCAGGTGGCGCATCACCTCCGCATAGGCGAGCCGCTTGCGTTGGTTTGTGATGGGGGCCGGAAGAACTGTGATCCTCCGGTCCATCATATCTGTGAGGACCAGGAGTTCTTGTCTTGTAAAGGCTGCGGTTCTCATGATGGCAATGATTTTTTTTCCAAAAAATAGTTTTAATAAAGAGCCCCGAAAAATTATGATTGGCTAATGTACTTTGAGTTATAAAAGAACGCATTGGATTGGTTATTGTATGAGACATGTGACCTACACCCTCACAAATATAATGTGAATTATTATAGGCTTGAGGCAGTGACATGCGTTAGCTAATTTAAATATTAATAATAAAGATGCAAAATCTGCATATCAACTTACGCAAGAACAATAGTAGCATTCAAAGCAACTTTGAATTTTGAAAAACAAACCCCTTGGTACAAACGAACGTATTCTGCGGAAGGAATGACACACACGAACAATAATAAAGTTTATTGACATTGTAAAAAAAAACGGATTGCAATGATGTGAATAACAATTAAGCTAATTAATATACTGATTGCTAGGAATCGATTCCAGTATGTGGCCAAAATGAAATAGCAAGCAAACGATAAATGACAGGCCCACTTCCGGTTTGGACTTGGGCGAGCGTTCCCTGCAAGCAAAATAGGATTTGGACGGTCGCTATTTTGATCGTTCGTTAGCTAGAGGAGGGGTTGTGAGACTTTGGGGCAGAAGATTAGCTACGAGCGAGCGCTTGAATTTAAATCTTCTCGCTCGTACGCCGAACGAGCGAACGGCCACTTGCGTCCGCCTCTGAATCAGGGCCATAGAGAGTTAGGCATTAAAATGTACTCTGTAATGTTGCCAGGTTAGACTTGTTATTCAGCGGGAAAATGGACACAAAGAGCTGTTGGAGGCTGGACTGTGATCTTACAAACTGACCTATGAACTGTATTGTAACAGAAGATCCAGGAAGAAGAACCAATAGGATTATGCCAACTTGTTCTATTGTATTGCCCATCTCTGTAAGGGTACATATACAGACGCTCTATTTCCAGTAGTTGGTCTGCTTGTTCTTTCTTCTGATGGAGGCTTCACCTTTTGATGCCGGAAATCTGGATCCAAGGCGCCTGCATATGTATCGACTGTACCTTGTGATTGTATAATTTGTTTGCGCTAATTGTATTTAGATCACAGCATGTATCTATCTGCTTTTTGGTGAATAATATCTTTTTGTGCTTTGGAAACACAATCAAAGTCTGGAGAGCAATTATTTCTTGTGCGACTTATTACGCTAAATAGCGACATTTTAGAGTGTATAGATAGGTAGGAATCGATAAGGCCTACTATGATTTGTGCCTGGCTGATGCCTAGGACTATGCAAAGCTAAAACAGGAGATCCTAACTCGCTTGGGAGTCACCTCATTTGTTTGGGCCCAACGAGTCCACCGCTGGGAGTTCCAAATGGAAAAGCCTCCACATTCACAGATGCATGACCTCATCCATCTAACCACAAAATGGCTACAGCCCGAGACGCTTACAGGACCGCAGATCATGGAAAACTTGTGATGGACCGGTATCTGCGATCGCTACCTGCATCTCTGCACAAGTGGGTGAATCATGCAGACCCTAAGTCTGCAGACCAGTTAGTTGTACTGGTGGAGAGGTATGTGGTGGCTGAGGAACTGTTAAGTGTCCCACTGGGCCCCGATTTCGCAACGGCGATCTTCCGTGACCACTGGTAAGACTGTTCCAGGGGAGAAGGGTGCTGGGCAGTGGAATGAACTTAAGACTGTGGGTTTGGACCTGGGGATAGGCCAGACAGGCCACGGAGGTTCTTACCCCATAAGAGACTTGATAATAATATGATACAATGTTTTTGATGTAGTGAATTGGGCCATATTGCTGCTAATTGTCCACTCACCTCTGAACCTATGCAATGTGATACTGCTTTTGTCTGTTGCAGAATGTCTTTCTTTGCACATCCTGCCTGTACTGCTGACTGAGAGGCTAAGACAAATAAGCAAATGTGTAAGGTTACTGTAGAAGGCAAACAAGTAGCGGCTTTGTTAGATTCTGGAAGCCTGGTTACACTTATGAAAGCTGAACTGGTGAGCCCCTTAAAGCGCAAGGGAAGAGCTGTTGGTGAGACCTGCATACACGGGGATACTCAGTATTATGTTACTGCGGAAGTGAACATAGAAACACAGTGTGGTTCTGCTATAGTCTCTGTGGGTTTGGTGCATGGCTTGAGGTATGATATAATGTTGGGGAGAAACTGCTCACTTCTGGAAGTTTTGGGAAAGCCGATTTGTTACTTAAGTAAATAATCCTGACCCATTTGAGAAGGTTGCTGATGCAGTAGTAGGGGAAGTTTCTTCTGAGTCTGAGAACTTCCCTTTTTCTAGCGTAGCTGGTGAACCAGAGAATACTGATATGGGAAGTATTGTTAAGCCAGTTGGTCGTCTGTCTGATCTTGGGGTCAGAAAAGAGATCTTGGCAGTGGAGCAGTTAAATTACCCTACTCAGGTAAAAGCCGGGGAAAATGTAAAAGTGATTGATGGTAAATCCATAGACCCTGATAGTCCATAGTCATATCCTCACATGGCAGTTCACCAGGATTTTTTCTACGGGAGACATCCAAGGGTATTACCTGACATTGCCAAAAAGACATTGGAGGAGCAGTCCAGTCCCTATAAAACTGCCAATGAGCCTAGGAAAAGAAAGCCAGAACAGTTATACCATGTAAATCTAATCAAACCTTGGAAGGCTAGAGCAGCTCTGTCAGCTGTCTCGGCCCCTCCAGTAAACTTAGGGCCTTTGGTTCCTGAAGTGACAATAGCTAAAACCCTGTCAACCGTTCAACAGCAGGAAGTTAAGGAATTTCTTTTCAGAAATAGGGTTTTGTTCTCAGGTGTACCAGGCAATACCACAGTCATTAAACATGACATAATCACTGACCCAGGGGTTAAGATTAACCTAAAGCCCTATAGGTTACCAGAAGCCCAAAGAGAATCAGTGTCTAAAGAAATTAAAAAAAATGTTGGAACTGTAATTGAAAAATCGCATAGTGAGTGGTCAAGTCCCATTGTGCTTATTCCAAAGCCTGACAGGAGTGTACGTTTTGGCAACGATTTCCAAAAATTGAACAGTGTGTCAAAGTTCAATGCCTACCAAATGCCAAGGGTGGATTAACTAATTGAAAGGCTAGGAACAGCCACGTATTTAACCACTCTAGACTTAACCAAAGAGTATTGGCAAGTGCCGTTAACTGAGAGTGCCAAAGAAAAGACAGATTTTTCAACACCAGAAGGGTTGTTCCAATACAAGATGTTGCCCTTTGGGTTACATGGGGCACTGGCTACCTTCCAAAGGATGATGGACAGAATTCTAAGACTCCATAAAGGGTATGCTGCAGCTTGTCTAGGTGATGTAGTCATTCATAGTCCTGATTGGCAGTCTCATTTGCCCAGAATACAAGCAGTATTGGACTCCATCTATAGGGCAGGGTTGACAGCCAACCCAAATAAATGTTGCCTAGGGATGGAAGAAGTAAAGTATCTTGGTTACACCATTGGCAGAGGTTCAATAACAGCTTAATAACAAGGTGGTTCCTGGCATTACAAAGTTTAAAGTTCACGGTAGAACACAGGCCAGGAAGCCAGCTGGCCAATGCAGATGCTTTGTCACATGTCCATTGTTTGGGGGTTGCAGTTGTTCCACCCATAGGTCGAAACAGAGGGGGGGGGGGATATGTGATAGAGGCACTGGAGAAGTTGGGGATGGCATGTATGTGTGTCCCAGATTCCTGTCATATGTATTTTAAACCCCCAGGAAAAGTCTGTTTTACCAGGCAGGTTTGAGTGTCGGCTTTTGGTAAAAACCGGATAATGGGTCCTGGGAGTGTGGGTGTCAGAGAGAAGGGAGGGCTTCATCCACAGGGCTGCTTCAGGTGTTGGGTTTTTCAGCCTGAGACCAGGCTTAATGATTACACCTGGAAGTGGCTCATAAGAGCTGTGTAGAGTTTTAATGCAGTGTCTCACACACCCTGGGGAGAACAGACATTGAGGTTTTGTTCTGAGACACTGTGACATTTGGTATGTACTATGTTTGTGGTAAGGCAGTAGGCCCTGTCACACATAGAGAGGGAGTTACCTGTCTAGTTAGAGTCCAGATGGGCTAGGGTTTATTTTTATGTTTTGTTTGTTTGATTATTGGTGTCACACAATAAAAACTGGTTCCGACCAGCTTGTACAAAAACCCATGACTACTGCTGTTTCCTGGCTGCTGTGTGTAAGGAAGCATCCGTCTACCCCAGGAGAGGGACCCCTACCCCGATCATATCACAAAAAATAATATATATATATATATATATATATATATATATACCTGCGAGTGCATGCACTTACTGTCCTTTACTTGCAGGAGAAGGGGGCAACAAGTACAATTTGTGTGAAACTGAACAATTCGTATTATTTTACTGTGCTAAAGTAGTGGAAAAAAAATCTCACAGTCCTTGAAAACATTGATTGTGTTTATGGATTAAGGTGTGTGTGCATGTATGTATATATAATATATATATATATATATATATATATCTGTGTGTGTGTTTGTGGTTGTGTATATATGTATATATATATATATATATATATATATACATATATATATGTCCACAACTGCAAAAGGTGGAGAAAGACCCTCTACGGGGTAACTTTATTACAGTATGTCATACACCTGACTAGGGGTATGGGGTGAGTGCTTAATCTATTTGTTTGACATGTTTGCAATGTTTTTGTTTATGTTGTCTTGAGAAACATCGACTTTGTATGACATAATAAAGTTACCCCGGAGAATGTCTTTCTTCTCCCTAGTATTTTGATTTTGGAGTCTCTGAGTGCCGCCTTTTGCAGTTGTGGACTATTTGTGGGGAGCAATACGCCTTAGGAGGGCACCAGAGCATTTACAAACTAAAGGACTGGTGAGTGCCGGGTTTCTTTTGCATTATACATAAAGATATATATCTGCTGTTTCATTACTAAAGTTCACAGACAGAGCAAACCTGCTTGCAGATCTTCTTCCTAAGATCTTTTCTGTCACTGACAGTCCTAACAGCTGAACTAGCCTTGTTCCTGCCAAAAACATGTCCGGATGATATACTATACAATGCAAAGTTCTGCATCAACAAGAGAAATTAGTTCTGAAACACATTTTAGAGTAGTAGTTGAACAAATGTCATTGTGGTTTCTTTCATGCAATAGTTCAGGCTAATTGCCTAAAATCTAAGTTATTTGCAAAGCATATGAATCTTGCCAGTTGTCTTATTTTAACTATAGAAAATGTACTTATTTCTTTTTTATGTTAAACTTACATGTGTTTTTTGCCTTATCACAGCCATTAATACAAAGCGTAAAAGGCCCTCTTTTAAATTAAAAGGAGGCATTTTTTATTGCAATGACAGGTGGTCTTGAAGGTACTCACTTCTTTTGCTGTTCGTGATCTTTCCAAACTATCTAGTAAAGTCACCAAAGTTCTGAGGAAGGAATGTATTCGTTTAACAATCCAGTAGATTTCCTCCTTTTGGTTGAAGCAGAAATAATTCAAAAAGCAGATAGCTGAGCAAGGATACTTTTCTAAATGGCTTTCCTCCATTTATTAAAAATTTTGGACAAAGGGCAAGGTAATATTTGCTGACTTTTGAAATCTCCTCTCTGGGACTAGCACAGAGAGGAAATGCAGCTGGCCACTTCGGGGGGCAGGACCGGGCTCCTACGTCATTAAGCCATGTATTTTTGCTTCATTTAGCCCACTCCATATGGAACCGTGATTCCCAACATTTATCTCCCCATCTTGCCCACTTCACTTAGTGTGTCAGTATTAGAGATGTTAGGGACCCACCTGTAAAAGGTTCACTGTGACGTGGTAGGTGGGCAAACATCTTTGGCCAAACGTACTAAGAAACCTTACATTTAAAACCATGTTAATTATTGCAGTCTATTATAGATATTTTGATCATTTGTATTCTTAGTGCTTATAGTGTGCACCTGCTCCTCCCCCCCCTCTCCTTTTTGCTGTAGAACTACTGGTCTCAGCATGGTAGCACCTATTATCATGTTTAATATTAGGATGTGCAGCCCAGTCCCTCCCATTTCCTGTGTGTGTGTATTTAAGGTACATTCTGAAGGTGAGACCCCTTCTTTGGGCTAGCACTCTTCCTGCCTGCCCCAGGTGATTTTAACTGGTATGAGTCCTTGCATTGCAGTACACACATCTAATGGGCTCTATGATAGGTAAGACCTAGATAAATAAATAAGTGAGTTAGTATTAGAGATGTTAGGGACCCACCTGTATAAGGTTCACCGTGACGTGGTAGGTGGGCAGACATCTTTGGCCAAACATGTACTAAGAAACCTTATATTTAAAACCATGTTAATTATTGCAGTCTATTATAGATATTGTGATCATTTGTATTCTTAGTGCTTATAGTGTGCACCTGCTCCTCCCCCCCCCCTCTCTTTTTTGCTGTAGAACTACTGGTCTCAGCATGGTAGCACCTATTATCATGTTTAATATTAGGATGTGCAGCCCAGCCCCTCCCACTTCACTAGGAAGTGGGTGGGATCCGGGAGATCTGGACATTCTTCCAGGGGTGTGAGGGGTTTCCTGAAAATTCAGGAGCCTCCCGCAACTTCTGGGAGAGTAAGAAAGTATGGCCAAGTAAGGCCACTACAAGAAGGAGAAAGGATCCAATAGATCAATCATACAATTTATTGAAATTAAACAAAAATAATCACACTTATGTAGATAGGTCATATCTGCAAATTAGAATGCCTTGCACTGCTCTTCATCAAACAAGCAGGTGGACCCAAAAACAGATGCCGTGCAATGCATTTTAAAATTGACTTTTCCACAGTTAATTTCATTAGCTACAGTAATCATGATTTTCCTTGATTTACTACATTATAGACATTTTCTAATAATATAACAAGCCAACTTTCTCATGGTACAGTGGAAACATTCTTTACAGATCTTGTACACATAGATATTATTAAATCGGGTTGGGTACGGGATGCCAGTGCTCAGGATCCCAACAGTCAGAATCCTGACACTGACATCCCGACAGGGTTAAGATACCGATACCTGTCGCTCAATATCTTAATCCATCCACTCTTCCTACCCCAAACCCTAACCCTCCTTCCCTGCTGCCTAAACCTAACCCACCCCATAGTATCTAACCCTTCCCCTAGTGCCTAGCCCTAACCCTCCCCTTAACCCCAGTACTTACCGTTGGAATGCTGGTGGTTGGGATGCCAAAGTCAGGATGAACATATATGAATTAAACAGGTTCTCTGGCTGGGTTGGGTAGCGGATCCCAGCAGTTGAGATGCCGGCAGTCCCAATACTAACAACAACATCCCTACAGTCAGAATCCCGACCCAACTAGGCAAGTAGCCTAACCTGTACTCTTCGCCTAACCAACCCCCCTGCAGCCCAACCCTAATCCTCCCCCATGCAGCCTAACATTAACCCTCCCCCTAGTGCCTAACTCTAACTTCTAAACCTCCCCTTAACCCCAGTACTTACCACCGGTGCCGGGAGTCTGAGAGGTGTTGGGATTCCGGCATCGGCATTCTAAGTGCCGGCATCCCGACTGTTGGGATTATAACTTCATGCCATTAATTCTACTGTATAAACAGTGCATTATATACAGTATCATAGAAAAATACTCCCTGCTGAATTGCAGGTTTTTGGAGTGCAAAGTCTTACATAAATATAAATCATATCAGAAATTTTTATACCTTTAATGTGACAACAATATTCAAGTGAAAACAAATAGATTTTGGGGAAAAAAATTAGTGAAATCCAAAACCTACAATATCATGATTGCATAAATGTGCACACCCATTTATAATAGGGCTGTAGCTAATTTCAGAATCAACAATCACATTAAAAATCCTGGGTTTCTAGAAAATAACTGCCAGAAATGAAAGTAGTAGTGAGTAATCCAAAGAAAGTTCAGCTATTTCCAGATTCCATCCAGATATCTCTGTTGCAACCTTCAGGGATATAATTAATTTACAAGGAACTTTCAAGATATCTGTATGATTTCATGTTTGAAAAGTTCCATGGAATGGATTGTTGGGAAGACTAGCTTCAATATGGGGTGAATATGTGACAAAGTAATTTTGGCAAGATCAGGATGTTCCTCCATAGTTGTTGGCAAGAACAGGACAGCTTCCAAGTAGATTAAGCAAGTGTGCAAAGGGGATGCAGTCAGTAAGACGGTCGAAATGTCCCAGCAGGATACTAATGACAGGCGTAGAAATCCTGATGCCTTCTCATTAGACCTACGCCGGGAGCCCAAGGCCCGGCATACCGAATGAAAGTAAGCAGGGCGCCGGGCACGGACAGCCACGTGGACTTAGGGGTAAATTTACTAAAGGTCGATTTGGCATTTTGAGTGATTTGAGGTGCAATTTTCTTTTGATTTTGTATTCGATTTTGCTTTTGGGTATTTACTAAAGGCCAAATTGGATGTAAAATCGAATTTCAAATCGAATTTGTGTCAAATCAACCTAAAATCGAACATCGAACAAACATTGGTACTTTTACATGGCCCAACACACAATACCCTTGTTTACTGTCATTCGATTTGAAATCGACCTCAAAATCGGACTTCAAATCGAACTTCAAATCACCAAATGAATAGACCTGCTTCATGCTTTCGATTTGAGCATGAGCAGGTCGGATTGACACAGATACATGCAGACATCAGTGAGGTGCCTGCATGTATCTGACTGTAAAAAGCAAATAAACAGTTAAAAGTAAAAAAAAATGATGTGAGGTCTCCCCCAAAACAGAACCAACCTTGGACTGTTCAAACCCCGTTCTGGTTGACTAACTACAGGGAAAAAATTGCGTAGGGTCTCCCTGTACTCAGTACAACCAGCACTGGGCTATGGGAACCAGGGTGTTTCTGGAATTACAGCAAAAAATTGGCATAGAGTCACCCTTTAATTCACAGAACCAGCCCTGAAAAGAAATATGCCTGCTCTCGGTTTTACCCATATCATACATGGTACCAGCAGCATGGCAATATTAATGGCATAAATGTATACAAAACAGAAAAACTTTTGCTATTGGCACTAACAATAATATACTGCAAATTTATGTGTGTGCAGCAAATAAAACAAAGGGGACTTTGTCATGATTTGATCAAAGCTTTTAAGCCTGCAGCCCAGCATCAAGGGACCCCATTTTTCTGCAGGTTCCTAACACTAGCATATATGCCCAGCACATTATTACATTGCAGTGAAATATACTCACCTCCTAGATACAGAGGGGCACATCTGTACAGGGGCTGGCTGTTAGTCACACCCAACTAGGCCTTTTATAGCCTTAATTGAAAGCTGCCATGATAGCAAAGGGAATATTTTTAAACAAAACAGAAAAGATATATGCCCGCGCTCGGTTTTACCAATATCATACATGGTACTAGCAGCATGGCAATATTAATGCCATAAATGTATACAAAACAGAACCAGCCCTGGACCCTTTCTAACGGGGGACTGATGCCACAGCCAGGGGAGCTCTATCACCGGGCCCCCCAGCCACAGCATCAGCACCGACCGCTAGTCAGCCCAGGCCAGGGATCCCTGGGGAGTTGGAGACCCCTCCAATAAAGGGGTCTCCCTCTCCAAGGCACCCCTTGCCTAGGCTGATAGCCCGGGGCTATCCCCGCCACCCCTGGGTGGTGGGTGGCAGGTTAATTGTGTTAGTGTAGTGTAAAAAATAGAAGAATAAAAACATTGTCTTTACAGTAGAACTGCAGGTCCAAGCAAGCCTCCCCCGTATGCTGGTACTTGGAGAACCACAAGTACCAGCATGTGGGGCATTAAGGGCCCACTGGGACCTGTAGTTCAACTGTAAAGAAATGTTGAAATAAACACACACACCTTATACAGTATAAGTTTAACATTTTTAAATAGTCCTCAACCATTCTTTAAATGTTGACCATATCAGATGGAGCCACGCTTGAGTTGTCATTAATTACACATACACACTCACATACACATATACACTCACACTCACCTATATTACCTCGAGTGGTCCCCTTGTCCAATAGGCATCCAAGGTGTTGTTAAAATAACAAAACGATAAACCCAACCCTCGCATTAAGCAATAATCATCCTAACCAGGATGATTATTTCTTCCCGAATGAAGCACTCAGATGCGGCTTCTTCCTTTTGAAGGTCCGTGTCTGAGCGTTCATTGGCTGAGAGAGGTCAAGCCCCACCTCTCAGCCAATGAACATAGTTACTTAGTGGCCTTCAAATTGCCGTTGTACCCACTGTCCACTTAACCAGTACAGATATGTGGACAAGCTGAGCAGAGCAAATGCAAGATTTCATATTTAAGGTTTAAGTCTTACATTGTGTCTTTCTTGAGAATCCTTGAACACCATGCCTGCTGCTGGGAGTGGATTTTCATCCCAAATGGGATGAAGACGTTGTTTCTTCTTCTCAATGGACACAAATTTGAAGAGCTCAAGTGGCACATGATGCAGCGATGGCTTCTCCTTTAGTTTCTCCAGCAACTGCATCTGCTGAGAAAAACTAAACTTTCAAAACACCCACTGGTGATGCAATTGAGTCAACACAATCAAGTTTTACAATCTGGTCAGTTTAGAAGAATTGCCTACAATTAATGACACCTCAAGTATGACTCCATCTGATATGGTCAACATTTAAAGAATGGTTGAGGACTATTTAAAAATGTTTAATGATAGCATCCAAATAGGCATGTCAGACAACCAGTTTGCCTACTGGCAGGAACAAAGGTAATTTGGAGGCCCTTGCACAAACTGGCTTTGTTTTACTAGAGCTGCCCACCCTCCAGTATGTATTCAGAAAGGGGTTTCAGGACAGCCGAGAACCTTGTCAGTGATCGGCCTGAGACTACTTCCCCAAAATTGTGGAAAGGATGATGTCCATCAAAATGAACTACAAATTCTATGAGAAAGACCTTTACCATCAATTACTTGCAAAAATTACAGACACCTGTAATAGTGGATTCCAGCGGGGACAAATTAATATTGTGTTAAGAAGATGATGTATACATCACCCCATATTCAACCAGCACCCAAGCCTACAGTATATCGTCATCAGATCCTGTGTTGTGTATAAATTACAGCTGCGCTCCCTGTTAGGTTGGGGATTCATTGTTCACTTTAGTGGATGTGAGCTCCATTTTAGGCCATATCACCACACCCCCTACACATCTTCTGACCTGGGCTACAGGAGGAGCAGCTGCAGTCTGGAATATGGTTGCATGGAGTTACCCCACTGACTCGCTGAAATTCAGATAGAAGGGCCATGGGTAGGGAGCAGGGACACTATAATCAGAGAATGCAGATTTAGCTGCTTTATTGCACTTACAGTGTGACAATATTTTTTATGAATACAAGCCCCTGCCCTTGATGGACACAGCAACCCCTGGATGGACACAGCAGACCCTGGATAGGCACAGAAGCCCCTGCCCTTGATGGACACAGCAGACCCTGGATAGGCACAGAAGCCCCAGCCCTTGATGGACACAGCAACCCCTGGATGGACACAGCAGAACCTGGACAGGCACAGAAGCCCCTGTCCTTGATGGACACAGCAACCCCTGGGTGGACACAGCAGACCCTAGATAGGCACAGAAGCCCCTGCCCTGGATGGACACAGCAACCCCTGGATGGACACAGCAGACCCTAGATAGGCACAGAAGCCCCTGCCCTTGATAGACACAGCAACCCCTGGATGGACACAGCAGAACCTGGACAGGCACAGAAGCCCCTGCTGCCCTTGATGGACACAGCAACCCCTGGATGGACACAGCAACCCCCGGATGGACACAGCAGCCCCTTGATTAACAACACAGGCAGTACACTTGGCACAGCTACGTTGTTGATAAGTGTGGCTAACGTGCACACATACACAGAAAAAAAACACTTTTATTATTTTATTTTTTTTACACTGGGAGAGAGCACCCCTGAACGAGGCAGCAACCCCTTGATAAACATGTGCAACTATGTTGTTGATAAGTGCACACACACACACACACACACACACACAGAAATAAAAAACACTTATAATATTAATATATATATTTTTTTGCACTTGGGGGGAGAGCACCCCTGAACAAGGCAGCAGCCCATTGATTAACAACACAGGCAGCACGCTTGGTGCAGCTATGTTATTGATAAGTGCGACTAATGTGCACACACAGAAAAAAAACACTTTTTTTATTTTTATTTTTTTCACACTGGGGGTGAAGAGCACCCCTGATGGACAGAGCACCCCCTGGACAACACAGCACCACCCCTTTATGGACTGCAGTGACACAGGAGCCACTGAAGCCCCCTCTTCTGTCTGCCGCACAGCTCCTATAGACAACAACACAGCCCTTATGGACAACAGCACATCACAGCCCAGCCCAGCCAGCCCCTATGGGAAAACAGCAGCCAGCCTCTATGGACAACAGCCAGCCCCTATGACAACAGCAGCCAGCCCCTATGACAACAGCAACCAGCCCCTATGACAACAGCAGCCAGCCCCTATGACAACAGCAGCCAGCCCCTATGCACAGCAGCAGCACAGCCGCTATGGACAACAACAGCACAGCCCCTCCCTAGTTCCTCTTCACTCTCCACAGCCGTAATGAAAATGGCGGTGAGCGCGGGAACCTTTAAAGGATCCAAAACCCCTCGAAAATCCGACAGCGGGAGGATGACGTTTTGCCCCTCTTTGAGATCTGAGTCAGGTGGGAAAACCCAAGCCGGACTTTGATCTCGCCTCGGATCTGCAAGTTCGGTTGGGCCCGGTTCTCTGAGAACCGGTCCCGCTCATCTCTAGTAATAATGTCCCTTTTATCATCTGGCGTGATGTTCACCACAAAGTAATTGGCGAGTTTTAATCTTTACTGTGATCTTTTTTTCATTAATGAAGATGCACAATCACACCAGCCCTATCCTTGTATTTGTATTACTGTACTTTAATTTCTGTCTGATGGAGTTCCCAGGTAAAACCATATACCGCTAATATAGTATACACATCACCAATGCCCACATTGTGTCTTACTCCCAAATTACTACTGCTAAATAATATTGGGCAGCAGTAATTTTGTCCCAAGTGCTTTGATGGATATTCTCCAAGTATACGTTATGCTGAATCCAAATAAGCAATTTGATTTTTTGTTTCAGGCTTAGTTCTCTTGTGGCGCCATATTTATTTCCCTAATTTAGAATAATATCGGGACAACATATTTTTATATATTATTCATAGATACAGTATGTGTGGTTCTGTTCTCCAGAATTCCGAATCCACCTGAATTTCACGAATCCAAACAGATCTGAGTTGTGGTTCTAACCTCCTGAGGGAATCCGGGTAAATCCGAGTCACGATTCTGATCTTCCAGCGGTTCGGAATTCAATTGTTAGCTGTTTTGAAAAACTTTTTTCTTTAAAAAAAAAAAAAAAATCCAGATTCAAATCCAAAACACAGGGGTCAGTGCACATCTGTAATTATTCATTTTTTATTAGTAAGCAGAATTTGCAGATCTAATAATGCTGGCAGGATAATTTGTTTATTCATTCATGGGGGCTCTTGCTCATTGACTCCTCAAAAGTCAGCTTAAAAGCAGTCCTTCTTCATAATGGAAATAAATGTAATTCTCTACCTTTTGTACATGCTGCATACATGAAAGAGTCATACAATAACATGAAATTGCTTTTAGAAAAGATTCAATATCAGAAATATAAGTGGAATGTCTGTGAAGATCTAAAGGTCACTGCACTTAAGGTTGTAGCTAGGTTACACCAAGTACTTTTGTTTTTTTATATGAGTGGGACAGTAGGAATAAGCAAAACCACTGTTCAGAAGGATTGGCCAAAACATATGTCACTAGTTCCGATAAAGAAAATGTTGTGAACAGTACACTTGTTAATTTCCTCCTTTGTACATTAAGCATGAAAAATATTGTTAAAACAATGAATAAAACTCAAGCTGGATTCACATACTTGAAAACTAAGGCCCTCATTCAGAGCCACTCGCAAACAGCAGTACGCTCGTTGCGTTCCGATGTTGACTAACCACGCATGCGTCGGTGTTACACTGCGCATGTGCGTACGGCAGATTGCGAGCTTTTTATCTGTCGTTCCTAAAATAGCGTACAGGAAGTGACATGTCAAATGTGATTGACAGAACAGGGCGTTTTTGGGTGTTGACGGGGGTGGAGATGGAAAAACGCAGGCGTGGCGAGGCGTTTTTGGGGCGTACATACATTAGCAGATGCGAGCGTAAAATGTGTTCGGACCGTCACATACGTCACTGGAACATCCTCTTTCCCTTCAAAATGCTCGCACAGTTTAGGGTCTGGATTACTCGACCACATTGGCGATGGCCTTCTCCTCCGTCCCGGGACTCCACGATGTTGCAGCGATTAATCGCGGGTGGTCACAAAAGCAATTAGTGTTGTATTGAAAACCGGCTTGGTATGTGTTTGGAAAGCAGTTTATTGGGATAGCACAAAACCGTACGCAGGTGGAAATCATACCTGCAAATGTCAGGATTACACAATCAATTGGCGTACATTTTTGGGGGTTTTTTTTGGCCTCAATTTGTTGTTTATGGCCTATTGTGACAATAATGTCATCATGTTTTAATTAGCTCCCCCTTTTTTTTTTTAATGTGCAATTTGCATCGTTATGTGTTTTTTTAAACGTTCCTTCAAGAGGCCTTTTTTTTAGACAAATGAAATGGTTTTTGGTGTCCTTTTTTGCCTTTAAGGCCAGGATTAAATGTAACCCATTTGTCCAATAATGTCACAATACAATGTCAGATTTTTTTCATAAATTTATTGTTTAAACACAAACCAATTGGCATAATATTTTTTTTTAGTTTTTCTGCCAAAGATACTTTTTATCAAAAAAAAAAAAATCAATAACTGATAACATAAACGTACAAAAATAACTTAAAAACATTTCACAAGAAAGGAGAGGGAAGTTTTGACCAGAAAGGAATATGAGCCAAGCACAGAAGGAGTGTGGAAAAAGTCGCCATTGCTGTCACCGTTTTTTCGCCCGTTTGGATGGGGGAGGGTGGGCGCCAGACCGGGTCCGGGATGCCATCGGGCTGGCCTGTCCAGAGGCAGATGTTGTGGCCTCTGGACTAGGCACAGGGCTAGGCACATTTGGAGGATTGGCTGATGTTGTGCCAGAGGTGGAGGATCCTGATGTTCCGGCAGGAAGGGAGGTCGGCTCCACCATGTGCTGGCGAACGAGCTGCTCCAGGGCATCGGCGATGCGGATGTTGGCCCTGGTATTTTCCGCCAGGGCCTGACCAATGGTCACGTTGGCGGCAGCATTTTGCTCCAGGGCCTCAGCCACCCGTAGCAGACTGGCGTCCATCCTCTGCAGAATCTCCGTATGGAAATCCGATTTGAAATTGAGTTCTGTGAGGAGGCCCACTGCCTGCGAGGGGGCACGCCCTGGACTGGCTTCTGCAGGGTCCTCAGCCGGATGTACTGGTTCCTCCCCTGCAGAGCCAGCAGAAATTCTGCGGCCAAGGCTTCCCTCTGGAGCAGACTCATCCGCCTGTGTCTCTGTTGGAAAAAAGAGAAAAGAGTCACATTAGAATCTACATATTGGCACAATAGCATTTCAGAGTTGGTGACATCACAATACTTACCTGGGCCAACATGAGGAGCCGCAAAGTCTGGCATGTCCGTATCCATGTTGGACACGCCAAACACCTCCACAGGCTGCACACACCCCTGTGCCAGCTCTTCTAAATCATTCAACTCCAATGACACAGGGGTGGGACCCCCACCTGTCCCCCTTGCATGCCTAGCCCTGTCCGCGAGTTTTTGCTTTAGGCGATATTTGAAGTCGCCCCATCTGTGGGGAAAAATGGAAGCCATTATACTTTGGTTTAAAATGGGGTTTGTTTTTAGGGGGGGCAAGGGTTTACTTACCGCCGTTTGACATCCCGGGCTAGACGGACATAATCACCCACCGTATTGACAGCAACGGCTACCTCTTCCCACATTCTCCACTTCTGGCTTAGACTCATATTCCTGTCTGCCTGTGGCAGGATGTCCACACACTTCTGGATCAAAACCTCCATCTCCTTTCTTGTGAAATGTGGCTGCCTTTTTTTTTTGGCCGCTTTGGCCGGAATACTGGGCCCAGCAGCCTCTTCCATGTCATCCTCCTCACCTATTTGTGTAAATTTACAGAATTCACAAAATCACAACTTGCCTCATCTTATGGTTCAAATTAATCGTTGATAGAAAATGCATGAAAGACTTACCGCCTGACTCTTGGGCATTTTTTCCCTGGTCTGTCGCCATGTCTGCGGTCCAAACAAGAAATACACCAGAATTTGAATGTGTTTTCGTGACATATTTATACATGCGTCCTTATTTTGCGGCCGCATCATTGATTGTGCGGCCCTATGATCCCTCCTTAATTTGTGCGGGAAACGAAACACTATTTATGGCTTGGTGTGTCTCAAGTCGAGGTGGCGTTTTTGGATTGTTGGAGGTTATCTTGGCTGGAGTGTATTGATTGTGTAGAAAGGAGTTGGAGGTTGGAGAATCGTTTGTTGGTTAGATTTGCGGTTTTTTTTCCGTTATCTTTGTTGGTTTATATTTTTGGGACCTCGTTTGTTGATTTGGTAAGTTTTGTGAAGTCTAACTTTTGTTCAATTGTTGTTTCATTGTGTTTCGTATATTTTGTAATTTTTGGATACCTAATTTATTCTATTTTAGATTTTGTTTATTTTCGACCCCAAAGACCTTTTGATTTTGCATCTTAGATATTTGCTCTTGGTAAGTCCATTTTTTATCTTGTATTAGCGAACTAATTAGCGCATTTTTAGTAGTTACTCTTGTGACTTGTATTAGCGAACTAATTAGCGCATTTTTAGTAGTTACTCTTGTGACTTGTATTAGCGAACTAATTAGCGCATTTTTAGTAGTTACTCTTGTGACTTGTATTAGCGAACTAATTAGCGCATTTTTAGTAGTTACTCTTGTGACTTGTATTAGCGAACTAATTAGCACATTTTAAACAGCTTAATAATCATTCTAACTTTTTGATGGTTTAGCTTTCGCTTTTTGAGCCAACATTTCGACCCGTTTTGATGTACTGTGTTAAATGTCGCTTTGCGGTTTTGCTAAATGGGTGTTTGGCATATTTGAACTTTGGTCTAGCACAAAATGTATCCACAAAAATGCACAGACTGAAATGTGTCAAGTAATTTTGTCGTTTATTTTCAGTTTGGACGTATCATGACAATACCCCGGCATGTAAGCAGCAATGGATGGTATCATCAAGCTAAGTTGTTTTAATATAGTTTTGGGGTGGGTCAAAAGTCTTACTTTGAAATTTTTGAATTTCAGGTTGATCTGGGGAGGATTGTTCTGGCCATGCTCCCGGAAGCCGACCAACCTCAATCTCATCCCAGGCGTAGGCATCGTAGGCATGCAAGGTCCCAGATATTTCGAACACGTGTCACCCTTTTTGGAATGCCCGATGATGAGGTTTTAAGACGCTACCGTCTACCTCCCAAAATCATCATAGACACTCTCTCATTAATAGAAAGTGATCTTGAGCGGCAAATTGACAGTCCAACAGCAATACCACCACTGATGCAATTTATGGCGGTGTTACATTTCTGTGCCTCAGGATCGTTTCAAACAACGGTGGGAATAGTGGCGGGCATCTCCCAATCCTCCTTTTCCCGGATCCTGAGGGCAGTGATGGAGGCACTTTTCAAGCACCTCCATCATTTTATTCAAATGCCTTTGGATATGGGTGCCCTTAGTGTGGCCAAGGCCAATTTTTACCAAATAGCTGGCTTCCCACACATCATAGGGGTTGTGGATGGTACTCACATACCACTTCAGCCTCCAGCACGGCTGGAGGCAATATTTAGAAACAGGAAACACTATCACTCCCTGAATGTAATGGTGGTATGTGATGCCTCCCTCCAGATCCTGTCCCTGAATGCTAAGTTACCAGGAAGTGCACATGACTCCTTCGTCATCCGGTAATCAGGGATATGGCAGAAATTAACCAACCTACAAGCTGGTGATGCGTGGCTTCTGGGTAAGTGGAGACCTTTAGTACATAACAATGTTAAGCTTGATACACAGTGTTCCTGATGTTGTCTCTTATTTTTCACAGGAGACAGTGGATACCCTTGCATGTCCTGGCTGCTCACTCCTTATTTGGCTCCCACACCAGGCCCACAAAGTGAGTATAATTCCGCACTTACAGCCACCAGGCAAGTGGTGGAGCGCTGTATCGGCCTTTTAAAAGGCAGATTCAGATGCCTCCACCGCTCTGGTGGCGAGCTCATGTATTTGCCGGATATGGTGTCGAAAATTGTGGTCCTGTGTGGGATATTTCACAACATCGCCATAAGGAGTGGTGTTCCAATGCAGCCAGAGGATGCCTTACCTGAGGATGGCCCCCCCGAGGTTGGTCGGAGGTCAGTATGTGGGGGGGCCATACGCGATGATGTGGTGGCCAGATTTTTTAGGTAAGTTTGACCCAAACTACAGTGTTTATACCTAATGTGTTTGTGTTTGTTTGCGAACATCTAATTTATTTTTATTTTTTCACCATCTTCTGTTTGTTCACATAATCTTTGCCACTCCAACGCTCACTACTTCCTGCTACCCTTACCAAACCTGGATCTGGTGATTTTGTCCATATATTCTGGAACCCATATCGCAACGCCATGTTTGTGGAATCATGTTGGCATGGTCCTTCGTCAACCAGTTCTTGATTGTTTTTTTAAATTAAATATTTTATTTGTATGTGTTGTATTTGAGATTATCACTGTTTTTTTGTTTTGGGACTGACCACTTTGATTTCTCATTTAAGTTGTGAATAAATGTTTGGAGAGTGAAATGGTCTTCCTTTTTTTGGACGTTAACAGCAAGTGTAACCAGGTTAACACACCTTACAATTGACTAAGGGGTAATCCAGTACTGACACCAGTTGATGTAAACTGAAATATGTTTGCAGGTTCCCAACCCACACCAAAAGGAAGCCTGTCCAAACCTTTGGATTTTGAAGATTGGCCTAAGCAGCTTGCACACCAACTAGGAACCTGTAAAATGGCGAAATATCTAATTGACACTACACCCAAAAAGGGAAATGACATTGTTACTGTTATGTGTTTCTTGTGGCTGTTTAAGATACAAATACAAAATACAATCTAACTTTTAAAAAATGGAAATCCGTGCAGGAACAGTCTACTTATGTCAGGGAAAACTATTTGTGTTTTAGAAAAAAAGAATGAGCCAGAACGTATATTAGAACTACAAAATTTATTTACAAAACGAATCAAAAAAAAAAAAACTACTGGCGAAGGATGCCAGACAGCCGGTCAAGGGCCACAAGAAGGCCAATTATATGTTGCCGCATCTGGCCAACACAATCCTCCACCTCTTGACGACGCCTCTGTTCCTCTGTGGGTGAGAAAAGTGTGTGGATTAATAAAACAATAGGGAATCCACATTAAAAAAACAAAAACACAACGAAATCACTCCTAAACCGAAAAAAAAAAAGGGGGTGCTGGCAAAAATACAAGGCCTATGTACAAATTCACACAGGTGTGATATGTGTATGTTGAAATCAGCAGGAAGAGGTAAAGGCAAACTGCTAAATCAACAAAAGTAAACCAAACAAGCATGAATAAAGGCACGACACATGATTACATACAAACAGTTTGTGGTTAAAAAAAATGAGAAAGAAAAACATACCGGGAGCCAAAACGGGAGCTCCGGAAGTCCCTCCATGTTCGTCCTCGGAGGAGCCTTCATTCCCCAAAGAACGGGGAGGGGTAATGATGGACTCCGGGGAGGGGGTAATTGGAAGAGGGGTGGGTGGAGGAGAGGGGGAAGTGGGACGGAGGGGAAGGAGGCCCGACAGTTCCGGGAGAGGGTCTGGGAAGGCTGGGGAGGAGTGGGGTATAGGGGAAATATTTGGGGTGGAGTGTTGGCTGGGGGTTGGGGATAGTGGCCGGGAACGCCGTCTGGCCGGACGGTGATGGCGTAGTCTTGGCTGTCCTCCTAAAATATGTCAAACAAATTGAGGTTAGTTTCTGGGCAAATCCGGGGCCCAAATTAAAAAAAAAAAACCAGCAACAAAAAACATGCAAAAAGGAGTAGAATGAAAAAAACAGAAATAGAGGGAAAACAAGCACACGCAGATATGAGGACAAATAATTAATAGGACAGACAGGAAAACATGCACACGCAGATATGAGGACAAATAATTAATAGGACAGACAGGAAAACATGCACACGCAGATATGAGGACAAATAATTAATAGGACAGACAGGAAAACATGCACACGCAGATATGAGGACAAATAATTAATAGGACAGACAGGAAAACATGCACACGCAGATATGAGGACAAATAATTAATAGGACAGACAGGAAAACATGCACACGCAGTTTGCCCCACAAACACAAACATGAAAACCACAATACATAACACTTACTTTCAACGATCTGCATGCGAAAGCATGCCAGCAAGCGGGGCGTTCGCCGTTGCAGGTCTGACCACCTGCGCTCAAGCTGCCCGATGTTGCGGCGTGAACCCATCGACCGCAGGCGGGACCGTGCCTCCGCATACGCGGAGCGCTTCTGCCGGTTGGTGATGGGTGGAGGCTGGCTGGTGATCCGCCTATCCATCACCTCCGTAAGCACCAGCAGCTCGCGCCTGGTGAATGCGGAGGCTCTCATGATGGCAATGGAGTTTTTCATACAATACATTTTTGATAAAGTGTGGCCAAAATTTCTGATTGGCTAATGTATTTTGGAAATTAACAGGAGCAATTTTATTGGTTAGTGTATGAGTCATGTGTTCAACAGGGCCAGAAATCTCTGGAGAGTTATTATAGGCTTGATGCAGTGACATGCGTTTGCAAATTTAAATAAAGAAATGAACCCCGGAAAATATGCGGGGATCCACAGCAATAGAACAATTGTTTAATTGTGGTTCACATGTTTTTTGAACAATAAAAGCGAATGTTCCATCCGTACGTATTCTGCGGGTAAACACAAACACGGACAAGAGTAAAGTTTCTTGCATTGTGTTGAAAAAAAAAAAAATTGAGCTAATTGATACATTGATTGGCATGATACGATTGAGGGAGGTAGGCTGAATAAAGGAGCAGGTAATCGACATCTGACAAGGCCACTTCCGGTTTCACTTGTGCGTGCGTTCCCTTCAAGCCATTTCGGGGATGTACGCTCGCTATTTCGCACGCTCGTTAGTTAGAGGAGGGGTCGCCTGAGTTTAGGGAGGAATTTTAGATGCGAACGAAAATACGAGCGAGCCATTGAATTTAAATATTTTTGTACGTACGCCTAACGTACGTGCGCCCGCTTGCGAGTGGGTCTGAATGAGGGCCTAAGTTGCTTATAGCGCAGAGGGTCATGCCATGCGTGGCGCATGATGACTTCCCGTGACCGGGAATGCGCAATAGCGTCTCCATTCAATCCTATGGAGATGCACTCTCCCGATTGGGGATGGCCGAGTGTACCTCAATAGGTTTGAATGTAGACACAATCCCACGATGGGGGACGCGCCATAGTGTAGCGTGGTGCATAGCGTGATTCGCGGGCATGTTTGTGCCGCGATCGATAACAAACTATCTGGGTGCATCTGTATCTCACATTTGGGGGTGGTGCCAAAAAAGGAGCCGGGTAAGTTCAGGTTGATACGACACCTGTCTTACCCGGAAGGAGGATTGGTAAATGATGTGCTTGATCCTTTGGATTGCTCTGTCATTTATCAATCCTTCGAGGATGCTCTGATTATTGTGCAAGGGTTTAGGATGGTGGCGTTGCTAGCTAAGTTGGATATTGAGTCGGCTTTTCATCTGCTTCCCCTTCATCCTGATTCCTTTAAATACATGGGGTTTAAAGACGATGGCTGGTATTAAGTGGACAAATGTCTGGCATTGGGTTGTTCGATATTATGTTCCTTTTTTGAATGTTTTAGCTCTCTTTCTTGCAGTGGTGCATCCAGGCGGGTACAGGTCAATCAGGTATTGGCCACTACTTAGATGACTTTCTGTTGGTGGGGCCGGCTGATTCAGCAGTCTGTAAAAAAGCTTCTTTTTTCAGCAAGGGCGCTTTTCTCAGTTATGGGGGTTCCCTTAGCGAAGGAAAAAACAGAGGGGCCGGTTACCAGATTATCCTGCTTAAGGTACGTAAACACTTTATTGCAAACAATGCAATATCATGAGCGATTTCCCTTGAACTCTCCCCAGCAGTCTACTGGCACTCCAGGACATAATATGGTGCTAAAAAGTGTCCAATTGACTAAAGATCTATTGTGCACAAAATGTATCTATTGCACAAAATCGTGTATGAGATTGGCAAATCTTGCCTGCAGTAGGCAAGATCTGAAGATGTGATGTACAATACGACCAGCGGGTACGCGCATTGGCATTGTGATCGTGAGGGGACACTCATTATTAGGACATGTTTTACACGATTTGTCATTCCAATGCATCGAAATCGGGCGAATCGTGTAAAATATCATCTAGTGTGTACGCATTTTTAGGTATCAAGATAAATACGGTCTTAGGTCTGTGTAGGTTACCTGGCGATAAAGTGTACCGATTACATGAATTATTGGTTTATTTTGTTTCAGCTAAGAAAGTTTCGCTGAAGCAGATGCAATCACTGTTGGGTTTATAAAAGTTTTAATGCAGGGTCATCCCAATGGGGAGAGTTTTCTGCTGTAGGTTAGAGAGGGCGACTGCAGGGGTGAGGACGGCACACCATTTAATAATTTTGTCTTTTGAATTAAAAGAAGATTTACGGGTGTGGTTAGCTTTCAATGGGGTTTGCATTTGGCTGCTGCAATCAGTTGACAACTTCGAACTTCAGTTGTATACTGAGGCTTCCGGCTCAGTAGGTTTTGGGGCTTATTTGAGTGGTAGGTGGTGTGCTGCAGCTTGGCCTGAGTCTTGGAGGGCTGAGGGTTTAATGGATAACTTGTTGCTTTTGGAACTCTTTCCAATCATGGTGGCTGTTGAGCTTTGGGCATCGGAGCTCAGCAATCATAGTATAGCTTTCTGGTGCAATAACTTAGGCATCGTGCAGGCCATCAATAACCAGAGGACAGAATGTCATCAGGCTCTGCAGTTGTTGAGGCATAAGGTTTGCTTTGCTTAAAAAGAAATATAGAGTTCACAGCCAATCATGTCCCTGGTGTGGAAAATGATATCGCAGATGCGCTCTCTAGTTTTCAATAGATTTAGGTCACTGGTGCCATTGGCTAGCGAGGTTGGTTTAGCTTGCCCTAATTATATCTGGCAGATTATCAGGACGGCATTGAAGGACTAGCTGTGAAGGCTTTGGCTCCAGGTACGAAGAAGTCTTATGCTGCAGCTTGGAGGGATTGGCAGGGTTTCTTGGCAGCAATAGGTGAGGGTAAGGAATTGCATGAGGTGATGTTGGATTTTGTTTGGGATTGGCATGAGAGCGTCCATTCTTGGGCAGCAGTGTCAGCTTCATTAGCAGGGATTTCTTATTTTTTCTCAAATTCACATGGCAGCCGATCCGACAAAATCATTAATTCTTGCTAAAGCTCTAAAAGATTGGGAACAGGTTCAGGCAGGGGATTTGCGCAGGCCAATAGATCTCAAATTACTGAAAGATTTAGTTGTGGCATTGTCAGGTATTGCTTTGTGGCATTATAAAGCTGTCTTATTTCATTTAGCTTTTTCTTTAGTATTCTTTGGGGCACTTAGGGTGGGAGAGATAACATCATCTAGTAAGAGTTTACGTAATACCGGGCTTATAACTTCTAATGTAATAGTAAAGATGGACCTTGTTTTATTGAAAATTCATAGGTCAAAAACTGATCAATTAGGGAAGGGTCACTGGATCTCCTTTGCTACATATCCGGATAACAGCATTTGCCCAGTGAAATTAGCTAGCAGTTTCTTGCAGCAACGTCCTAAAGGGGGTGTTCAGTGGTTAATACATGATGAGCCATCCCCTTTATCTAGGTTTCAATTTACTAGTGCGTTTCACAAATGTTTGGTTGCACTAGATTTGACGCTTGAACACTGTGGGACGCATTCTTTTAGAATTGGGGCAGCAACATGTGCAGCAGCATCAGGCTCTTCCATCAAAGCTATAAACAGATTAGGTCTTTGGAAGTCTTCAGCATATAAAGGGTACATTTGGTTGGAAAAGTTGCATAGTGCGTAACACTCCATGCAAGTTGCTTTTTGGGAAACCCAATGCCTTAAGTTTCCCGCTGCATAACACAGGAGAGTGAAGATCTTTTCAATTTTTGTCCTCAAAAATTAATTATAAATACAAGGGGTTTTTGTGTTTTTCATCTTCATTTGGGACACACAAACAGCTTGTTACCCGCTCCTTGGCCAGTTTTAATTATTATTTTTTTACACATACTAATATTTAGAGATCTGTATTGTTCTTACAGGTGCTCTGGGGAAATCTTGTCGGGAGTAGTTTATAGGGCACTCCTATATTTTTTGGGACAGTAGGCATACTTGGCTTTTCAGGCCCTCTTTGATGCTCATTAGTTTGGGGTGAAAGGTTTGAGATGGAGAGGTTTGTTGGACTTGGACTGATGAGAAGTGGGGTGCACCTGAATGCTTAGTGATACACTTGGGGGGAATTGACTTGGACACTTGTAAGGGCATTGAGTTGATAAATGCTATCAAGAGAGATTTTGAGGACATTGCAGACTGCTGGCTGAAATTATTATTTGTTTGGTCAGAGATGATACTACGCAGGTTTTGGAGGGGTGACCAAGGAAGGGATGCTTTGGATAGGGTCAGAAGGAAGCTTAATGCAGCAGTATCCAGATTTGTTGTGAGCCTAGGAGGGCGTGTTATCGAGCACCTCAGTATTCATTTTGAGGAGGTGGATTTTTACTTGCCGGATGGCGTACATTTGAGGAGGGGATTTAGAACTGATTGTCACAGCCCTTACCTCATTTCGTTAGTTGGAGAGGTTTGGTTGGCTTCTGGTGGCAGTACTTGGTCTTTGACCTGTACATGGCAGAAGGCTGTTATCCTCATCAGATCAGTTTTTCCACTACAGGGCTTGACTAGTATTCCCCCTATGAAAGCGGCGATTCAGTCACTACCTTAAAGGGTGGGACCAGATCAACATCTCATGGAGGAAAGAGGAACTGAATCTACCCAAGTCGGTTATGTACAGGGGGTGGATATTCCGCCCCCAGCTGTTATTTAATAAATTAATTATCGGGCTGTGGCCAAGGTGCAATGCCTTTCACCACCATTGCTATGATCAATCAACAATTTCAATTCGTATAAATAATTTGGATGTGACCTCCTTTTTGCAAACTTATTCAGTTGTCCATGTCATTATTCAATTTAGTTAAGTAAGTCAAGTGTAAATAATAAAACCTAAAGGTGACTTAATACCCTCGAGTGCTTGCATAAGCTGGAGAGAATACAAGCACCTGTTTTTTTATTGGAGCAAAGAGGATGATAATTGGTTGATTTGTTGTAGTTGATGATTGGTTTACTGGGTCATCAGGGAGTAGGCTAGCCAATCAACAGCTCTTAGTTGGCGGGGTTTTTAGGTGGAATATATGTGCTGGTTGAGGATTCATCTTCCTCTTTCCAGTTTGTGATCCTCCCACCCATCCAACAAAGTTTGGTCTCTTATAATCAATAATTTTAAATTGATTTGTTTTAATGTAATTATATGTTCTCTTCCAACATGGGAGGAACAGCAGGCGGAAGACTGTGCTGCTCGGCAGCTCAATTTTTGCACAACAGGGATTGACTAGCATTTCCCCTATGGGAGCTGCAAGTCAGTCACTACCTTAAAGGTGGGGACCAGGTCATCATCTCATGGAGGGACCAGTACTGGGACATTTAAGTGAAACTGGTTCTACCAAAGTCGGTTATGCTCAGGGGTTGGATATTTTGCCCCTGTCTCTTATTTAATAAATTAATTCTCGGGCTATGGCCGAGGTGCACTGCCTTTCACCACCATTGTTATGATCAATCAACAATTTCAAATCGATTAATACATTTGGCTGTGACCTCCTTTTTGAAAACTTTATTCAGTTGTCCATGTCAGTATTCAATTTAGTTAAATAAGTGAAGTGTAAATAATAAAACCTATGGGTGACTTCTAGGCTGTGGTTACACAAATAACAAGTTAACCCACTGAAATAAGACCCAAAAAATAATTAACTGTGACAGGTGAGATAACAGAATTTGCAGCTATCTTGTCTGTCATACTGATAAAAAGCAAAACAGAAACTATCTTTCCCCCTTCTGAATGGGTAATGATACATAGTATCCATTCTGATATTTTAGAGGGGCAACCTTAATTAATAAACGTGTTTTCTGTGTTCCCTTAGATAATGAAAGTTTGATGTGTTCTCTTACTTAATACAAGTAATATCTAAACCCCTTTAATGAATTAAAATAAATACATTGTCCACTTAATTATTATAATATTGTTCCTGAATAAATTAAAACTATAGCATTGCACCTCAAATCTTAATAATTAATAATAATTAATATATGCGGCCCCATAATTTCTCTTAATATTTGCTATAAAATAATAATAATAATAATAATAATAATACATCATATCCTCAAATATTTTCTATAGTTAGGAGTTATACTTATCTTTCTACATCTTATTTTCTTGATCTAACATAGTGTAATGAGTATGGAAGTGGAGACAATAGCATCATTAAAGGGTTGTTGCGGACCACACTGGGTGACACAATCCAAGAAGGTGACACCAAAATGACAGAAGCAGGTCACTGAGGAGGAGCTGGCAGTGTGGGAAAAATCTCTGGGGGTAGCTCAGCATCTCCAGGGGTTCTGGGCACATTCCCAAAGTATTGAAAATGTGGTTGTTTCATTACATGGTCACACCCCTTCCCTACAAGATCACACCTATTTTCATGTACATGTGCCTTTGGCACAAGTGGGATCCATTTGCCACACTCGGTGACACCAACACTATGCCACTGACTAAAGATTCCCAAGTGACAATCTATCCACATGCCATATAAAAGTCAATAAATATAGATTGGGTATAGAAGTTGCAGACAGTACAGTGAAATAAAAACTAATATCAATACACAAAAAAAATGCTTAGCAAAATATTCTCAGTCAACTCAACAAGAAATATATGGTTGGGGTTGAATTCACACAAGTTCAAATTGCATTTGGAATTTATTGCATAGGTAACATATTGGTGGGATACATTCGGAATCCCGGTGGTCGATGTTCTGACGCTTACATTACCGGCATCAGAATCCCGATGCCAGGGTTGGGGGAGGGCTAGGGTTAGGTTTAGGGGTTAGGATTAGGCACTAGGGGGAGGGTTATGGTTAGGCACTAGGGGGTTGGGTTAGGTTTAGGGTGCAGGGATTGGGAGGTTAGGTTTAGGCACTAGTGGGGGAAGTTAGGGTCAGGCACTGGGGAGGGAGTGCTTGGGTTAGGGTAGGGAGAGGGGGAGGGTTAGCATATCGACCAACAAGTGTCGGTATGCTAACCTTGTCGTGATGCCGGCATCGGGATTCTGACTGCCGGGATTCAAAGTTTCGGCATCTCGTACCCAACCCATCATATTTATCATATACGTATATTGTGTTGAGTGAGAAGAAAATAAATATCACAGCGAATGGTATAAAGAAATCGAGTAATTGCAGGCAGCAATGTAGGTATCAATAGCACAATTTCCCAAAATGTAATGTTACCAGTGAATGAATAAAAATGAATTATCAACTCTTCCAGGGAGACCAGCCTCCAGAACGTACAGAGGGACCTGTGGTGGTGGATTCCAGCGGGGACGAATTAATACTCTGTGAGGATGAGGATGTACACAACACTGAAGAGGGTGAGGAATCGGTGAATGAGGAGGTTGAGGACGACATCTTGCCTCCGTAGAGCCAGTTTGTGCAGGGACAGATTCATCGCCAGCTTGTTTTGTGGGGGCCCAAACGAACCAATCATTTCAGCCACAGTCATGTGGCAGACCCTGGCGCTGAAATGATTGGTTTATTAAAGTGTGCATGTCCTGTTTATACAACATAAGGGTGGACAATTCCATCTTGCACCTCTTTTTTTTCTTTGCATTATGTACTGTTTGCGGCCTAGTTTTACAAACTGCCATCCTGTCTGCCACTGCAGTGTCACTCCTAGATGGGCCACGTGTTTGTGCCGCCCACTCGTAGTCATCCAGCTACCTTTTGGACATAAAAACACTATTGTGAGGTGTTCAGAATAGACTGGAAATGAGTGGAAATTAAGGTTATTGAGGTTAATAATAGCATAGGAGCAGAAAAACCCACAAATTCTGTGATTTTAGCTGTTTTTATGCTTTTTTCAAAAACTAACTAACCCTAACCCTCCCCCAAGTGCCTAACCCTCCCTTCAACCTCACTACTTACCTCTGGAATGCAGGCGGTTGGGATTCCAGTTCCGGCATTTTGTCAAGTGTCGGGATTCCAGCACCGGTATTCTAATCGCTGGCATTACCTGTGCCAGAATACTAAATGTATCCCATTATAGACCATATGACCGGATCCCTAATGAAGCAGATATGTATAACAGGTACACAGTACAGTATATGATATGTGTACCAGAGCTAGCCACAAGCGTAAAAGGGAGCATAGGTGATGTGCGACAGGTGTCTTTATACAGTGATTGCAGTGGAAAATACACGCTGGTTCTGTACATGCCACGGTATAGCAGTGGTGGTGCAGTGCAACTATCAGGGGTCATTGGCCTACATAAAGCTGTCTCACGCGAGTATAAAGGAGACTCTCAGGGAAATGTCCTTCCAGTATGTATGACAGAGAAGACGACGCGTGGAAATGCCACCCATATACAGAAGCCCACATGGGTTAGATGTCTCGCCTCCGGCAATCCGGGGGTCCTAGTGCTTGGATGGAGAGACAGCGCAGGGCACTCATTCCTAACTTTCAATCTACTTGAATTTTAATTGGACAACGTAAATTTTATTTTGACAGAAGTGATAAAACTATAGAATGCATTTTGGAGTTCCTACAGTATGTTACAGCTGTCTGGTAAGCAGGACATCACTGATGGGAAAAAAAAAACTGATAATTCAGATATTCTATCTTGGTAAGATTCAATAAAGTGTGATTACAGCAAATGCATGTTTAATGGCATTTTTACCAAATCGTATAATTTAAACTAGAGATAAGCAGGTTTGGTTTCTTGAACTTAAAGGAAACATGTGGGTCCAAGTACCCACCAAGTTCGGATCCAAAAATGAGGCAAAATGACATGTTCCTGGGATCCGATCTTGTGTGCAGGAGATTGCATATAAAAGTCCCTCCTTCGTGATCGAGCGCCATTTCACACAGGAGACCAGAGGGTGAGGGTGTAGGACTGTGATATTTACTGAGAGATTTAGGAGTGGAGATGATGCCCATAGCAACCGATCAGATTCTACTTAACATTTAACTAGCACCTTCTAAAAGATAAAAGCTAGAATTGCATTGGTTGATATGGGCAACATCTCCACTTCTAAAAACTCTCACTTTAGTACAGTATATATACCCCTAGGGGCCAAATGTAATAAGTTGAGAGTTTAGAAAATTTGAGAGTTTAGCAGTAAACTCTCACATTGGTCGAGATTGGTCAAAATGGGAAACATCTGGATGAGAGTTTAAATCGTGAGTTTTTTTAGTCTAAAAACATGCGAGTTTGCATGTCCTCAGACTATTACATTGGCCATGTTTAAAAAGTTTGAAAGTTTCTGCTAAACTCTCACATTTTCTAAACTCTCACCCTATTACATTTGGCCCCTGGTGTCTAAGAAGTGTGCCTGCAGGCATCATTGGCACTTGTCACTGTTGTCACTGTACAGTATGTGTGTTTGTCACACTCACTGCAGACTCACACACGGGGCGCCGAGAGGAGGGGAGAGCCGGGTACAAATTACCGGGGCCCGGGCTTGCTGCAGGGGCCCAATAGGGGCCCAGGTCTGGTACTGCTCCCCCTCCCTCTAAAGTCACAGCAGCCCAGCACACGCTGCTGTGTGCTGGGCTGCACTGGAAGGCTGCTCGTGGCTGCTAAAGCAGCAGCCGAAGCAATCTACCTGTTGAGGGAGTGATCACGCTAGGTGGCGCTGGGGAGGGTGGCGCTGTGCCCCGGGCTGAGGGGCACACATTGCCACCCTCCCCAGCGCTGAAATTATTTTTTTTTCTAAGGGGGCGAGGCCACACCTCCCACAATTAGGCCACGCCCCCTGTAACCTGGGCCCAGTTCGACTCTCGTCGGCCCTGCTCACACACTGCTGTGCAAACAAACAGGCTAGCTACTGTCTGTGTTATATGTTGTTAAGATTATTTATTGTTTCTTAAACTGAACCTGCATTTTTTTCCCTGCAAATACTTATTGTTAAACTGTCAAAAAATTCTCTGTTTTGAGGCGGCATCAGCCCAAGAAGACCTCTTTGTTTTGAGGGTTTTTGCCTAGTTATATATAAAAAATATATTATTTCCTGTTTAAAACCAATATACCTGCAGTCTTTTATAATTGAGTTTGCATAATGCGTTATCCTTCCAGTGTTAGTGAAGGTGTGTGGTGTACCCCAAAACAATTCTCATGAAGACCTATTCCTCCAAGTACAAGTAAACATTTGCCATTGATTTTTGGGTATAAAAAACAAAGTCTTTAGTGCAAAAATATTGCATAGAGCAGTGGTTCCCAAACTGTGCGCTGTGGCACCCTGGGGTGCCTCGAGACACTTGCAGGGGTGCCTCAGGTTGGTGGTCCAGCACCAAATCAAATTATTTATGGTCAATGTAATGTAAATATGTGGACAAACAGAAGCGCAAACCTGTCCCCCACCACATAACTGAACCTATGGATGACAGGTGAGCACAATTTACTTCACTACAATTTTTTTCTGAATTTCTCAATAACAAACTTAAACTTAGGGGTGCCGTGAAAACAATGCTGATACTCTAGGGCGCCGTGATTCAAAAAGGTTTGGGAACCACTGGCATAGTATGTTATCCTAAGGGTAAAGCAACCACAGATTCTGAAAGTTGTTAGTAAGGTCACTCAAACCAGTGCAGAAAATTGTGATAGTAAAAATAGCATATTTATTACAATTAATAAACAGAACAAATATAAATAATGTATTGTGTAAATCATTCAAAAGCATATATCAACAGTAATGACGTATGAATAGATATCCTGAGGCTAGAGCAATCTTTAAAAATATATATTAAAAAGTCCCAAGCCGGAATCACTGAAATGTCAATGGTTAATAATAAACCCTTTTGGAAGCGTCTTGCTTATTTGTATAGCAGCAATTGTAATAGTAATGGTGCATACACACGGTCAGATTTTTCTTCAGATCTGAACGATAATGATTTAAAAAATCGTTCAATCGTTAATTTCTTAAGAAAAAAATCTAACATATCTGACATATCTGTCAGATGAACGATGCGCGTTCCCGATGGTCAGATAACGATATCTGACATCTGATGTGCTGCAGTCAGATTTGGACGATTTCATTAATTTAATGCAGTCAAAAATCATTCAAATCGTTCAAATCTGTGGTAAAATCGTTCATCTGACAGATCTGACAAATCTGACCGTGTGTATGCTCCATAACTTTAAGTATTATCCGGCAGCAGTACAATAAATGAATAGCAAACAGTCAAGTAACAGTTGCAAAGTTACCTTCCAGGCAGGCACATCAAACTCGTCTGTTTTTACAGTTATCCAATTGTAACAGTAAAGTTAGCCGCGATCACGGATGACCTCCAATACTCAGCCTGACTAGCGAGGATCTTGTAGGTAAAAGTAAAGTGGCCGCTCCAAAATTCCGTATTTGGCGGATGGATGTCAGAGAGCGCCATGCTTTGTTTTGATGGAAATATGACCGCTCCAACCAGTATCCACGAATGGCTGGCCTTCAACGCTCGACCCGTCTAGCGGGGAGACTGCAGATGTAAATGAGGTGGCCGCTCCAGGGATCCGTGGTGAACGGATAGATGTCAGGGAGTCCCGTGCTCCGTGATGATGCAGAGGTGAAAATGCTGCAAGTGGTCAGCAATAGCGTGAGTGGAGGGCTCAGGGAATATTGACTGTCCTTCCTTTTTAGAGCCAGAACACTTCCAGCAGTGAGTCCAGGGGCCAAATGAGAGAACAGTGACTGGCACCTACGTGTTTCAGTGTCCTCCTTACGCCTTTTTCAAGGTGAATAAAAATCCCCTGGTCTTATGGGTTTAAATAGTGTCAGCAATTAAGATCATTCTACACAGTTGATAACAATTAGCTGCAGGTTTGAGTGAGGTACAATTATATCTCTGTAGGAATATACATAGGACACAAAAAGTCACAATCAGTATAAAAATCTTTTATACATCAATTGTGACATGAGGCCAAACAAGAAACCATAAAAGATAAACGTAGATAAGTATAAATCATAAAAAGCTACGGACTAGATACAATTATATAGTTAACATCAGACACTTGAAATTCACAATAGGGAGTGAGTAACAATGTCAGAGAGAGCATTTGGAGCAGAGCAAATGTTTTTAACCCCCTCCCTTCTCCCCCATATCCAGACAGATGTACATATCACACACATTAAAAAGGTTACTGATCGAATACTAGTACTGTTTTACATAGTGTGTTATCCTTCCAGTATAAGTGAGGGTGTGTGCGGTGGTGTCTCCCCATCATGTGTACCGCAAAACACTTCTCACACAGATGACACAACGATATATCCTGCTTACGTTTTTCTGGCAAGTGCTGCTGCCAGGAACAAACTGACCTTTCCCAAGAGACCCACTGGTGAGGAGAATGAGTCAACTCAGCACACCAGAGTAAAAGGGAAAATTAACCTATTCAGTATTCACTGATAGCTACACATCTTGGTGCTTATGTAGGTTTAAAATGTATATTGTACTTGTGTTAATTTATACGCTAATGATTATATTCCAATCACGCTAACACTGCAGCTTGTCCAATTAAAGCCCTGTACACACTGGACGATGTTGGATGCGGCAGGCCCAGCGGGGGTGCTGGCATCGGCAAATGCATACACACTTGCCGATGCCAGCGACAAAAAATGACGGACGGGGGGGCGGGGAACTCGGCAGCATGGCATTGCTAACGATATCCCCAGATTGGACTGCATCATTCGTCGGTAAGTGCATACACACTGGTCAATTTGAATGATATATCGTTCAAACTTTCAAAGATATAGTTATTGTTGATATCGTTCAAATTAATCGTCCAGTGTGTATGGGGCTTAGGCTGAAATACTAACCACCATAAAAAAATTCAATAGAAAACTGAGAATTACAGATGGTATAATAATGATAATAATATGTGCTTGATTGATTGCAATAAAGCAGGCTTCTCTAAGATCTATATCTGAAAACAGAAACCTTTTACTGATAACTATATTAAGTTATGAGTTTGATTATAATCATTTATTTATTTATCTATTTACGTATTTAATTAAGATGTGTCCTCAGTTTTCTCCAAAGGAGAAAACAGGAGAAGAAGAAAAGAATATATATTATGCATATCACTGCATATACATATATAAAGAAACACAATCATGCATATATATATATTTCCATGCCTACATGTGTATGCGATCTATATAAGTACAAAGGGGATCGGTATAAATGACCGCCAGACCTATGTCTGTGGGTTCAAATCCCAACACCGGAAGACCGGCATCAGTGAAGATCCCGACAGGCAATTAAGGTAAGTATAACTAACCCTCCCCATAACCCTAACCCTCCCTTAGAGGTGCCTAACACTAACCTCCCCCCTAGTGCCTAACCCCTCTGTAAGTGCCTAAACCTAACCCCCTATCCCCGCAGCCTAAACCTAACCTTCCCGGGGGGTGCCTAATCCTAAGTCCCCCCAGGAGCCCCTAACCTAACCCTCCCCCCCGCAGCTGTCCATGCCCTCCGCCTGGCTTACCTCAGTTTGATATGCTGGGCGTCGGGCTCCTGGCATAGGGACAATGATAGGGGGCGGAATTTCGACGCCTATCTTAGTCCCCTGTCGGGATAGCACAGTCAGGAAGCCGACGGTTGGCATTTCGACCGTCGGCTTCCTGACTGCATACCGTGTAAAGTGCATAAATTGGAAGCGAAAAAGGAGGACCAAAGCTCAGATGATATAGAACAAAAATTGTAGGAAAATTAGGGAAAATTAAATTATGGAAAATATACATATATGGGGGAGTGAGGGAATATGAAGCTAAATCATGCATCATGTATATCATAACTTGAGTAATGAAGATGGAAGATCCTCCCGATAGTTATAACGAACTGGGGAGTTAATAATGTATGTGACATGATAACTGAACTCACTGCAGTGACGGACGTCCACTTGCAGTGGTGCGGTTATTCAACAGTTCCCTACAGCATATCATTTTAATTTATCCCCTTTATCTCCAAGTTTAATACAAAATTAGGTAAAATAAAAAGTATAATAAAATCTATTTACAGTATAGTGAAACAAGATCCAGTTTTATCGGAATGTATTCAGGATAATCCTAGAATCATTTTTAGAAAAAAATGTAAATCTGAAAAGTATATAATATGCGCCCCTAGTGAACTTAAACAACAAAAAAATAAAGAGTCCACATCTAATAAGTAGTTGAGCTCCAGAACCCCGGGATGTTTTAGGTATGGGAGACAGATTGCCTTACATGCATACACATTCAAAATAAACATATAAACATAGTGTCAAACTCCAATAATCATATATTATCTATAAAACAGTTTTTAAACTGTGAGTCAATTTATTGTGTATATGTTCTGGAGTGTCCTTGTACCCTACAATACGTGGGGAGGACAACCAGATCAGTAAAAACAAGATTTAGGGAACATAAACGAAATATTATTAAAAAAGTACAAAATCATAGCATGTCTAGACATTTCTCCTTAGTACACCGAGGAGCTCCCATGGGTCTGGTGCTCACGGTGGTGGAACATTTTGAGGGAATGAAAAGAGAAGGTGATAGCTTTAAACGGTTACCTCTGGGTGAGTCATCATGGATCTTTAAATTAGATATATTACATCCCAAGGGTCTTAATGTAGCTTTTGATTATTACTGTCTGGATTGATATGTTGTTGAATACCGCACTACAGCAAGTGGACGTCGTCACTGAAGTGAGTTCAGTTATTATGAGACATACGTTATTAACTCCCCAGTCCATTATAACTATCCCCCCTTCTTCCATCTTCATTACTCAAGTTATGATATACATGATGCATGATTTAGTTTCATATTCCCTCACTCCCCCATATATGTATTTTTCCATAATTTAATTTATTCCCATTTTCTCCTATTTTTGTTCTATATCATCTGAGCCTTTGTCCTCCTTTTTAGTTTCCAATTTATGCACTTTACACTTATATAGATCGCTTACACATGTGTGTGTGTGTATATATATATATATATATATATATAATTATATATATATATATATATAATTATATATATATATATATATATATATATATATTAGGGGTGAGCACCGGCCACTTTTCGTGTTTTGTGTTTTGGTTTTGGATCTAAAAAAAAAAGTTGGGAGGAGGGTGAACTCCTACCCAGCTCTCGGCGCTGATGATATTAATATAACCCTGTCAGTTAGGATCAGCTGCAACTGCTTGGAGTTTAGTGTGAACCCCTATGACAAATATTGGAAAAACAGCATGGGCAATGCGCTATGATCACATCTGACTGCAATGGAATGTGTTTATAAACAATGTAACACACATTGATTGAATAAAAAAGAGAATATTTTACTTCTTAAAAATGGAATAGATACATCACACACAGTACATTACACACAATACATATAACATATAAAAATTGTAAAAATTGGTTTTGGATCTGGATCTTTCTTTGTGTTTTGGATCTGGATTGGTTTTGCCAAAACCACCCTTCCGTGTTTTGGGTTCTGGGTTTTGTGTTTTGAATCTGTATTTTTTTTTTAAAAAGCATAAAAACAGCTAAAATCACAGAATGTGTTGGTTTTTCTGCTCCTATGCTATTATTAACCTCAATAACCTTAATTTCCACTAATTTCCAGTCTATTCTGAACACCTCACACCTCACAATAGTGTTTTTATGTCCAAAAGGCTGCACCGAGGAAGCTGGATGACTATGCTAAGCGACACGAGTGGGCGGCACAAACACGTGACCCATCTAGGAGTGACACTGCAGTGGCAGACAGGATGGCAGTTTGAAAAACTAGGCCCCAAACTGTACATAATGCAAAGAACAAAAAGAGGTGCAAGATGGAATTGTCCTTGGGCCCTCCCACCCACCCTTATGTTGTATAAACAGGACATGCACACTTTAACAAAGCAATCATTTCAGCGCCAGGGTCTGCCACATGACTGTGGCTGAAATGATTGGTTCGTTTGGGCCCCCACAAAACAAGCTGGCAATTAATCTGTCCCTGCACAAACTGGCTCTACAGAGGCAAGATGTCGTCCTCATCCTCCTCATCCACCGATTCCTCACCCTCTTCAGTGTTGTGTACATCCTCATCCTCACAGAGTATTAACTCGTCCCCACTGGAATCCACCACCACAGGTCCCTCTGTACGTTGTGGAGGCTGGTCTCCCTGGAAAAGCTGATAATTCATTTTGATGAACATCATCTTCTCCACATTTTGTGGAAGCAATCTCCTACGCCTTTCGCTGACAAGGTTCCCGGCTGCACTAAACACTCTTTCGGAGTACACACTGGAGGGGGGCAACTCAGGTAAAATAGAGCCAGTTTGTACAGGGGCCTCCAAATTGCCTCTTTTTCCTGCCAGTACAGGTATGGACTGTCTGACATGCCTACTTGGATGCTGTCACCGATGTAATCCTCCACCATTCTGTCAATGGTGACAGTATCATATGTAGTGACAGTAGACATGTCAGAAATTGTTGCCAGGTCCTTCAGTCCAGACCAGATGTCCAAACTTGGTCCTGCCTGCCCTGCATCACTGCCAGCGGGTTGCTTAGGACAGCTAAGTTTTTTCCTGGCAGCCCCAGTTGCGGGAGAAAATGAAGAAGGAGCTGTTGACGTGTCACGTTCCGCTTCAGCTGACAGTGTGTTCACCAGCAGGTCTTTGCACCTCTGCAGGCTTGTGTCGGCCGGAAAGAGAGACACCACATAGGCTTTAAACCTAGGATCGAGCACGGTGGCCAAAATGTAGTGGTCTGATTTCAACAGATTGACCACCCTGGAATCCTGGCAAAGCGAATGAAGGGCTTCATCCACAAGTCCCACATGCCGAGCAGAATCGCTCCATCTTAGCTCCTTCTTCACTTTCTCCAGCTGCTTCTGCAAAAGCCTGATGAGGGGAATGACCTGAGTCAAGCTGGCAGTGTCTGAACTGACTTCACGTGTGGCAAGTTCAAAGGGCTGGAGAACCTTGCACAACACGGAAATCATTCTCCACTGCACTTGAGTCAGGTGCATACACCCTCCTTTGCCTATGTCATAGGTGGATGTATAGGCTTGTATGGCCTTTTGCTGCTCCTCCATCCTCTGAAGCATATAGAGGGTTGAGTTTTACCGCGTCACAACCTCTTGCTTCAGGTGATGGCGGGGCAGGTTCAAGAGTGTTTGCTGGCGCTCCAGTCTTCGGCACGCAGTCGCTGAATGGCGAAAGTGGCCGGAAATTTTTCGGGCCACCCAAAGTGTCTCCTGCACGCCCCTGTCTCTTTTCAGAAAATTCTGCACCACCAAGTTTATTGTGTGAGCAAAACATGGGACGTGCTGGAATTTGCCCAGATGTAATGCCCGCACAATATTGGTGGCGTTGTCAGATATCACAAATCCCCAGGAGAGTCTAAGTGGGGTAAGCCACTGGGCGATGATTTCCCTCAGTTTCTCTAAGAGGTTGTCGGCGGTGTGCCTCTTACTGAAACCGGTGATACACAGCGTAGCCTGCCTTGGAACGAGCTGGCGTTCTGAGATGCTGCTACTGGTGACGCTGCTGCTGTTGCTGCGTAAGGTGATACATCTACCCAGTGGGCTGTTACAGTCATATAGTCCTTAGTCTGCCCTGTTCCACTTGTCCACATGTCCGTGGTTAAGTGGACATTGGGTACAACGGCATTTTTCAGGACACTGAGGACACTTTTTCTGACGTTTCTGTACAGTCTAGGTATCGCCTGCTTAGTGAAGTGGAATCTGGATGGGATTTGGAACCGGGGACACACTACCTCCATCAATTGTCTAAATCCCACTGCACTAATGGCGGATACCGGACGCACGTCTAACACCAACATAGCAGTCAAGGCCTCAGTTATACGTTTTGCTTCAGGATGACTGCTGTCGTACTTCATCCTCCTCGCTAAGGACTGTTGGAGGGTCAATTGTTTAGTAAAAGTAGTGGTGTTCCTACTTCCTCTCTGGGATGATGAACGACTCCCAGCAGCAGCAACAGCAGCAGCGGCAGCAGGAGGTGTAGCAATGCAGGATCCTCCAGAGGAATCCCGGATAGGAGAGTCAGTCATGCCAGTGACATGGCCTGCAGGACTACTTCCAATCCTGACTAAGGAGGAAATTGACGAGGAGGGAGTTGACGGTGTTTTTTCAAGGCGCTTGGATACAACAGGACAATGGGATTTAGGTGTCCCTGGACTGCTTACGGTCTTAGCCAAAGTTTCTGAACTTGACAGCAACTTATTATGAACACGCTGCAGGTGCCGTATAAGGGAGGATGTTCCTAGGTGGTTAACGTCCCTACCCCTACTTATTCCACCTTTACATATCGTACATATGGCAAGACAGTTGTTGTCCGGATTTGGATAGAAATATTGCCAGACCAAAGAGGTGGAATGTTTGGTCTTCTGCCCAGGCATGACCGTGATGGGCTTTTTCATCCCACGGACAACAACTGTCTCCCCCGGAGCCTGATTTAAACAAACCACATCACCATCAGAATCCTCCTCGCCAACTTCCTCCTCAGCGCCAGCTACACCAGTATCCTCAGCCAACTGGCTCTTTACTTATGGGACACAGGCGCACACTTGGCACTGCTCCTTTGTTGATGCAAGTGCGGCTACTGCACACACAATTCACAAACACAGAAAATATTTTTTTATTTGGTTTGGAGTGTACTTTGGGGGTTACAGCACCCTTTAATGGTCAAGCCAGCCGGCCCTTTACTTATGACACAGGCGCACGCTTGGCTCTACTTTGTTGATGCATGTGCGGCTACTGCGCACACAATTCACAAACACAGAAAATATTTTTTTATTTGGTTTGGAGTGTACTTTGGGGGTTACAGCACCCTTTAATGGTCAAGCCAGCCGGCCCTTTACTTATGACACAGGCGCACGCTTGGCACTACTTTGTTGATGCACATGCGGCTACTGCGCACACAATTCACAAACACAGAAAATATTTTTTTATTTGGTTTGGAGTGTACTTTGGGGGTTACAGCACCCTTTAACGGTTTTCTCCCTTGGAGAAAACTGAGGACATATCTTAAATTAATAAACAAACAAATAGATAAATAAATTATTATAATCAAACTAATAATATAATATAGTTCTCAGTAAAAGGTTTGTGTTTCCGGATTTAATAAACTCTACAGTATATTAGCTGTATATATCTGTTTTTGAATATTTTAATATAAATATTGTGATTTACATCTCAGCTACTATTTTCTATACACATACAGTATATATCTTTATTTATCTTTATCTGTATATATTTATATTTTTCTTCTATATATTATACAATATTTATTATTTGTATTATTTATTTTTTTATTATTTATTACTATTATTTCTGTTTCATTAATTTATAAATAATAAAAACATTTTGAGTGGAGGTTTTACACAACTCATGTGATTAGGTGATATGTTTACTATGAATGTTTCTCTCTGCAGACACTTTTGGACTTAAATTGAAATTGTAACAAATAAATTATTCATTTATCCAACAAACTAAACTTATATTAAAAAATTGTATTGTTGATGGACATATATACAATATATGTATACGAGTAAAATTCCATCATGCTCTGTATGTGTGAAATACGAACAAAGTATGCCATGTTATAAACTTGAGCTGATTATATTATGTTCTAGTAATTATTATAATTGTAGTATCTAATTAGATAAGTTTACAGAAAAGGGGGGGATACATCGCTCTAAGTTAATGTGTCAGTGTCCTTAGCAGCTCAACATACAGAGGTATCCCTGTCTCTGTTTAGACAAAATTCTATAAATAAATACAATGTGGTGCGCTCTGGGGCACTTAAAGTTATCTGATGATTTAACTATGTGTGGTATCTTTGATTATTTTATCAGTGTGTAAAGGTGTTACTGTCCCATATATATCCACAAATTATCCGCATAAAGTCCAGAAATTTACTGTAGTAGACAATTAATCCTTAAATGTCTTCAAATATCTGTGTGTAGGGTGTTCATATAAATCCCAGAACAAACTGATGTAACTATTGTCTTTGGTTCACGAAGTCTATTGGATGGGTGTTCTTATTAAGTCTCAGGCCTCTTCGCCTTTCCTCTCCACCTCAAATGTAATATTATGCACAGTCTCAGAAACTTATAAGGACACTATTGATGCAGTTTAGGTAAGTGAAAATGTACTTACCCGGATATTGTGATATTCCTCCTGCTGGTCCTCTCAGTCCCGGTGCTTCAATTGGTGGTGTGTGGGGTTTACAGATGTTAATAAAGTCCAGCACATAAATGTTCCATGATGCAAGTAGGTAAGGGGCGTGTTCCAACATGTATGTGAAACTTGTACATTTGTCTTTGCATACCTTGTGTGCATATTATTTTTTACGTATATGTTTATAAATAAGCCACTTCTCTGGAACAAGTTATATGCAATAATGTTGTAACATGACAGAGGCAATGAGGCACGACAGAGGCAACGAGGCAGGTAATTGATCTCATTTGATGGACATTAATTAATTAAGACCTGAATAATAGGAAAGAGACGTGGCCAGTTACCCTTGTCTTGAAAAAGCTTCAGGATCAGAGCAAAACATGTTTCAAAGGCTTACTATCCAGCCTTTGCTGCCTCGTGGATGATCTCACTTTACCTTAGACCCGCTGCGGGAGCAGCCTTTACCTAATCAATCAGGTGAAGACTGCTCCACTCCATGGGCTACACAGATACTTTCAGCTGCTTAGCCCGTGGAGTGAGCAGTTGCATATTGTGGACTAGCCTAACAGCGGAGCACAGACTGTCACTACAGTGGACCGAGGTGGGATCACAGGACGCTGTGGTCTATGCCGGCTATTGGGAACTAACAGCACCAGATTATTGCACCGGCACTGTAAGTGTAAATTGCTCCATTACTAACAGCACATTGAGGATTTTTCTACTCTATCCACATCTTGGAATTAACTACTGCTAGCATGACAAAAGGTTCCACAGGACACAGCCCCCCAATTTACAGAGGATATTTTTGGGAGAGCGTGCTCTATACACTGATAAGCACCAGAACCACTATTAAAACACCCAAATTGGTACGCAAGTGGAAGTAATAATTTATATCACACCTCTCATTTATATGAACTTGGGTTATTAACCTCTGCCCGATATTCATTTTCTTATCAAGTGCGGCAAATAGCTAGATATAATTTTGCAATAACAGTGATTATATGTACTATCAGTTTTATTATATTCATATGTATGTTAAGTGTAATGTGTCTTTGTTATAATAAATATTCATATTGGTCTTAGAGAAGCCCGCTTTATGTCAACAATCAAGCACATATTATCATTATTATACCATCTGTAATCTAACACTAGTGGAGTCCATCATTTCTATCGCACTCAGCACACCAGAGTAAAACATCATTATGATATCTGGTCAGGCTTAAAATAATTGTCCAAAATTACTAGCACCTTTACAGTAACTCAATATGATACAGTAAGCATCAACAGAATGATGGAGGATTACAAATTAGCATGTCACACAGTCCCTTTGATTACTGGGAGGAAAAATAGGGAATGTGTACAAACTAGCTTTGCTTTACTTAAGCTGCCGACCCTCCAGTGTATACGTGTCTCCTACTGCAGTGCCATTATGTGTCCTAGATGTGCTATATTCTTTTAAGATGCCATGTATTTGTGCTGCTGCCAGTCAGCTCGCTGCAGCCTTTGGCCAATATGAGTGAAAACTGAAAATGGGAGCTGTGAGGTGGTCAACATTTACTGGAAGTGACTGGTAATTAATGGTATTGTAGCTAATATTACTGTAGGAACAACAATAGGCCCGCATTACATGATTTTAGCTGTTTTGATACATTTTTAAAGAAATCCAGATCCAAAACTAAAACACTTGAGGGTGGTTTTGGCAAAACCAAATTCTTTGAGGGTAGTTTTGGCAAAACCAAAACACCGGGGTCTGTGCACAGCTCTAATTTAAACCAAATTTCTCAAACCATTTTCAGGAATTTTACACATAGAAATAAATCAAATCATGCAATATATTAATCTGCAGTTGTAAAACCAAGCTAAAAACTGCCAGATAAAAAGGCAGACATTTTAGATATGGATTTGATAGGAGAGACTGTTCTAATCACATGCCATTTCATTACAATGCCTTTGAAAATAAATGTTTCTTCCATTGAGCAATTTTATTAATTCTGTATACTGTAGCTAATATAAATATTTTTTTTATTATATGGTTCTCAATGAGCTTTCTGTTTATAGTTAGATCTTGTGCTACAAGAAATCAAAGTAAACTCTTCTGATCAATTAAATGCAGTACAACTGCTTGAGCACCCCAACAGTTCAGGTATTAGAGATATCCATGGTTAAGCACAGGTGGTTAAATCAAATTGAGGTACTAATTAAGTCACATATGCACAAACATGGATATCTGTAAAACCCGAACTGTTGGGGTGCCTTGAGGACCGCGTTTGGGAACCACTGGCCTGAGTAATAGAAATTGTGAGAAACAAGGGACAATAGGGAAATAGTTTACCTCTCTTAGATTGCCTTGTATTTGCACATTAACAGTTTGTCAAATCTCAATGAAGCTGTCATAGATTAATTTTAATTGTTTTTTAAAAATTTCAGTGTAATATATAGGGGGAGATTTAATTAGCTGCAGTAATTTATCACAGGTTAATTGATTGCCGAGGGCTATTAAGTTAGCCCCACTTAATGGGAATTTCTTTTCAGGACCAGAAAATAAATCTTCAGTAAGTGTGTTGTTATTGGGGTATATTAGACACTTAACGCCTGAATCCGTGAACTTTTCACAGATTCCGTGTGATAATGCCCAATAACTTGAGTTAATGCACTTTAACCCATTAATTTAACAGGCATTAACACAGGTATCGGGAGAAAAAGATACAGTAGCACAATAGTATAGCCTCGGGCGATAAAGCCCGAAGCTATCTCTCTTTTTCTCCCCCAATAATTTATCGGGGCTAATTGAAATCTCCCCATAGAATGCAGAACTTTACAAAATGGAGACGTTATGCAAAGGCCCTTCTAATATTTGATGTGTAGTTTGAAGTGCAATATGAAAATTAGTAGTTTGCTCTAAACCACATACTGGGCCTGCTGAGTGCAAGAAAATTTACTGCTGATCGCAGATTCCCAATTCTAGGGAATCAGTGCATGCGCATGACCCATTCTGCGCATGTGCAGAATGAGTCCGGCATGATCGCACGCAGGCTCCCCTTTGAGTTTACGGAGTGGTGCGTAGATGGAGATGGCCAGCGTTCCCAGAAATGGGGCATGTTGCCCCCATTTTTCAGGATCTGTGTACATGATTCCTGGCCTCACATGCCGGCCTGCCTGCGTAAGCTGAGGCGCCGTCCAACATCATAACCGATGGTCGTGATGGTGATCCAGGCTGCATTTGCATTTTAGCAAGGATGGAATCGCAGAGCTGCTTAATCAGGCCCACTGTTTGCACTGAAGGACATGCAGCTTGTTCTAATGTGCACACAGTTTGAGGCTTTGCAAACCATCACACATTGGATATGACTTCATACAAACCGCTGGTTAATAAAGACTGTGATTTCTGTTTAAAAATCTGCATCCAATATATTTACGTATGGTGGTTTTAAAACCACATATACAATCACTATTTAGTAAACCTCAATTGTCGCCTGTTTCAACATATCTGTATATGTTACTAGGTGATACAAAATAAAAGAAAGATGTAATAATGCATGACCAAAGTTTCAACTTTTAATAGGAATAGAAGGGGATGGGGATGTGTGGGAACATTTGTTCTTACATTTGCAATCCTCTCAAGATGTAGGTGCTTTAACATAAATCCCCCTTATACCCATAATACTGTAAGACACATGTAGTTGTTCTTCTTTCCTTTAAGTGTTGGTTCTTTGTTATACTAATTTTCATGTAATTGCCATGAAAACTCCAGTCACATGATGCAGCAAGCAGAGAGTTTGGAATTATCACAGCATTAAACCCTGCCTCTGTGCACTACTCTTACATAGTCAATGCAACTTTAGACATTCAGGATAGTATTTAAAAAAAATTTACTTATATTGTCAGTGGGCATTTATAAGCATACACTCATGCATAACTTTATTTTATATGGCCAAGAAAGTTTATCACAAACAGCATTCAAGAGCAGCAGGAGACTTCTACCAGCCAGATACACACAAGGAGGATATGAATAAATTAAGTTTGCTGGATTCTGATGTACAAAGAAGAACTAACACATTTCAAAACTAACAAACTGCTTTCCTCCGAGCAAAAAAGTTCACTTAAGCATATGCAGCTATGGGTGGCCAGTTTATGACAACAACATTAAACTCTCCTTTCCTATTGAAGAATTTGCCTTTTCTGTGTCTGTTAACATAGAAATGTGAAAATCAACATATCAACTTAGTGATAAAACAGATTATTCATCATTTCTATATTAAACCATTCTAGAATGTTTAACGTGTGAATATATAACTATTGTAATAAAAATGAACAATTTAACTAACAATTCAGATGTGTCCTCTACACTGGGCATCTTTATGCCATACACTATACACCTGGCGTGATTGAGATATTAAAATTGACTTTGTTAGAACAAGAAAAAACAATTGATCCCCAACCGAAATATCAGATAAAGCAAATACTGTTGCTCGATTGATAATTTTCAAAAGGAAGAGAGACTAATCATAATGAAATGGAGGGATCCCTTGCTACCATATCTAACAAATACCAAGAGGTATGTTGGAGGGGATGTAGTTAATATCCCGACAATCGGCAGGCTGGCTGCCGAAGTCCCGGTGTAAGAATCTAGATCATTGAGAGAATACAGCTGCCAGAATCCTGACATGACTGTGGATGTTGACACCAAAATCCTGGCAGCCAGCATCCCATTTGTAAGAAGACCGGGACAAGGTAAGTATCAGCTGCGGGGGGGGGTTAGGTTTAGGCACCCCAGGGGAATTTAGGGTTAGGATGTGGTAGGGGGGAGGTTAGGGTTAGGCTTCAAACAGGGGGGGGTTTAGGTTCAGGCACCACCGGGGGGAGGTTAGGGTTAGGTTCTAAGGGGGGAAGGTTAGGGTTAGGCATAAGGCGGGAGGGTTAGATTTAGGCACTTACCGGGAGGGTTAGGGTGCAGGGTAGGGAGGGTTAGTATAAGGGTAGAAAAAAGGAGGGTTAGGGGGTAAATAAGATAGGGGAACATTACTTACCTTTCCTCTGTCGGGTTTCGAACCATATGGATGCCGCTGTCATTGTATTGACACCTGGCATCTCCTCCATCAGTATTTCATACCAATTCCTCGTTGGAGACATTGATTAATCGGATTCCTCCTAGAGGGAAGATTTATCTAACCTTGGAGAGAGATAAAGTGGAAAGAGATAAAGTACTAACAAATTAGCTTCTAACTGTCATTTTTCAAACACACCCTATAAAATGACAGGAGCCGTTAAGTTAGTACTTTCTCATACTCCAAGGTTTGATGTATCTCCCCCAGAGTTAGAAAGACTATCTATGTAACTCTCCAACATCACAAAAAACCAATCACTTTTATTTTCCTTTTCCTCGGCAACCTTTACCCATTCCATTCTAAAAAGGCAAAACTTGTGGTATATCCAAACCTGAAGGACTGATTTGCAGGCTGCTGTCGTTATAGCCAAAAGTAGTGTCTTACTCTCTTTTGTGATTCAAAAATGCTGATGGAGGATGTCGAAAATCACCCACTCAGGTGTAAAAGGCAGATTAGTAATTAATTGAGCCTCTGAGTAATCATGAACTTGCAACCAGAATATACATATCAATGGGCATTGCCAAATGCAGCGATAAACTATAAATCAGCATAAGATTTTCTTCATGTAAATCAGTTATGTTTAGAGGATCTACCTAGAAGAAAATGTCTATTTTTTGAGACATAAGCCCTGTGAAATATGTTTGAAAGCATTTCTGTCTATAACGTAGAGGGCAAAAGTCGACAAGATCTGATATGTGCTTTAAGTGCATCATCTCTCTGTAATGTAGGGAATCTTGGAAGCCAGAGATGCTGAAAATAAATAGAGGGCCCTAATGCTGAAGTTGCTTACAACTTATGTGTATGAAGTGCATTCTGAAAGAGAGGCAAATACAATAAAACAGTAAAAAGTCATGGCCACTAGGCAAGCTCCAATGGCCAGTATTATTTTTGTATTAAGTGATGGAAAGAATACTTAAAAAATAGATATTGATGGAAAGAATAATACAGTATACTGTGTTTTTATTTTCTATAGGTGTTTTTTTTGTTATTAGCATTTACTTGTATGGCTCTACAAAGTTCCACTGTGACATACAAAGCATTGAAACATTGCCTAAATATATATATTGACACGTGTAGGCATAATTACGTGCATACGTCTATGAGCTTAGTTACATGAGCATAGGGGGGGTGTAACATGAGGAGAGAGGACACTCTAAAGTAAGGGTAGCCAACCTGATCCTCGAGAGATACTAACACCACAATTTCCAGATCACCTAGCTGGTACACAGGTGTAGTCATTACTAACTGTCACATTTTCAAACATGTGGTAAATTAATTCCTACCCGACACATTCTACAGATCCACAGGTGGCCTGGAAAACATGATCTGTTGGTAGCTCATGAGGACCAGGATTGGTTACCCCTGTTCTAAACAATATTATTTATGGACATAGAAAACACATAACAACCCTATGTTGCCAGGATATTAACAGACATTGACAATTTAAGAATGCTCAGTGCATTTCTGAGATGGTACTCAATGGTAGCGAGTACCTGCACTTTTTTTAGTCCTGGAAACAGAAAGTTCTTCTGCTATCATTACTAGTATATATTGAAACTCTTTCCTAGCACTTGTATCACCAAACTAGGCCATTTGAGCTAATTAAGAGACCAAGGAGACACTAGCACTGAGAATGCCTATAGACCCCAATTCCCAATACTTTGATCTTTTCAAATATTCAAAATATGTGTGTTTTAGTAAAAAAAAAGATTGTCAAATTATTTTTTTATAATCACATCAGTCTGGGAATTAGTGCCAAATTCATTTAGCCCTGTTAAGTTAGCGGAGGCGAAAAAGGGTGATAGCCTAGGGCTTTAACAGCAGGGGCTATTCAATTAGGGTCCCCTTTTCACTTGAGCGGCTTAATAACGTCCATTAAATCAACGTGTTAATCGGTGTTGGCATGTGTTAACAAGCATTAACAAATAGAATCCGTGATAAGTTCACTGATCGCTTCACCTATCAACTGGCTAGTTATCGGGGATTTTTTTGGGTCTGATCAGCCAGCTGTCTTCAGGGCTAATTGAATAACTCATGGGGGATTGATTAGCACACGGTAAATTGCTGCAGCTAATTGAATTCTCCCCTTAGTAATAAAGGTGTACAAGTGTTTATTCACTATAAACACCTTGACAATAGTCAATATATAGAGGAGGAATATATAAAACCTTTATATTGATTTTTTTTGTAAGTGAGCACGTGTGAAGTGGCTGTAGAATATAATAAGACAATTATGTGGATGTCAGTACACCATAAATCCCATGTTCATGTTAAAAGGTTAATATTAGGTATTTAATAAGAATCAGTGAAGTGTACTGACTAATTTGATTTAGGATGTAGGCGTATTTACATATTAGTATAACTGCCAGAACTGTGGTACATATACAACTAGTGCCGCTTTTTGGCTGCCTGCACTGGTCGGCATATGGGTTCATATACACTACTGATGTCCTTGTCATTAATGTGGCATATATGCTGCCAATGCACAGAGGGATGCATTTTGGAATATGCTTTGCTTTGCATACTGTATGTGTAAAAATATTCCACTTTTATATATTGCCTTTTATATAAATTACATTCATTTTGTGGTCTAGTCTGCAATAGCCCCTAGATGTATATCATTGTTAGTCATAAAAAGAGAGACATCATTTAAGATGTTCTATAAAGTATATTATTATTAGAATACATTGAATGAAACCAACAGGCCTTTGAAGGTAAACAGACCTAATTAATATTTTCTAGGAATTCTTACATGTAAGTTCATATATGGAACTTACGGTATAGAAATGTATGTACAAATCAATATATTTTTTTATTTTAGAAAAGTAATTAAAAAAGTTTTACTAAAAGTTACTATATACAGTAACACACATGCATATAATCATTTGTATAAAAAAGCACAATTCATACAAAAATACATTAAGAAAAAACTCGTAATTGTAAAAGACAAATTCTAGTTAAAAAATAGATACTCAAAAAATCACGTGCACTAGGTAATTCTTCTAGCCTGGACTATTTCTTATAACACATCCTATAATGTGCTGTAGCATATATTTGCAATGCAGGTGGAGTCAGTACATTTATGAAGGAACAGATAAGGTAAGCATGTGAAAAAGATAATAAAATATTTTCTGCATATTCATACAATTCAAAAATATTTGCAAACATTTTTTTTTCAACAAATAAATTAAACATTTTCAGGATGACAAAGTTTAATAACTTATTTGAGGCTACATTGAAAAATGTCAATTTATGTGTGTTTTCTAGAATACCCATTGTATCATCAGCACATGTTAAACAGAAGGAGAAGGATCTGCCTCCTAGTACACTTTGGCTCTAGACTGCAGTTGCTTCCTGGAAATACACAAAAGAAATCTGAAGCTGTCCCAAAATTTCTTCCTTACGCCCTACTACCAGCTGTATATCTTTTCTTGTGATCAACGCCTCCAGCCGCACAAAGCAAACCAGTAAAATGAATGGTGCATTATGGGTTACTGGTATTAATATACTTTAACTCTTTAATACTTTTTAAAAATTCTCTGATGAGTCCACAGTCTTGTAACTTCGTAATTTACCCTTATTGTATCTTCAGAGACAGAAAAGTCTCTTGTAGAATAATATACTGTATAAATCACTGTTATTGAGTCATAGAATATCATTCCTACCAACAAGTATCTATCTATCTATCTATCTATCTATCTATCTATAGGTAGAGAAAGGACATGCACCTATTAGGGTAATATTTAACAGCATAAAAGTGGTATATGATATTGCTCATACCAAATAGAAAAAATAGTAATGCTTATCTATCAAGAGATTCCTTGATTATTAAATACACTTCAATGGTGTGTCTGCCATGTGTCTCATTTGGACATGCATGATGTCATCACGGTTCTGGTATAACAATACATATAAAAAGAAAAAACTCACAATAATGTTATTAGATCAAAGCTAGTGGGGCAAGGTGTATCAAACCGTCAAGCACTCTCATATGTAGATAGATCGATAGATATAGTGTATAGAAATATACAGATGTGTCCTCATACGTCTATCCTTGGTGCACTACAAGTCACATTACACACGCGTGAGCCGAGGGTCTTTTCATGCAACTTTTTCCCCTTCAAATGTGTCTTATTTGCAAAGCAAAATGGAAATGCTACATTACAGTGTCAATGGCTGTGACACTGTAATGTAGCATTTTGCATGCAGGTACACCCGCAGTCGCGCACAGAATATAAGTATGCCGCATATCATTTTAATCAGCATTAGCTGCTTGTGTGTCCTATTTGCATCACTTTGCAAATAAAATGCTTTTGAAGGTAAAAAGTTGCACGAAAAAATGCTCACCGCTACTGAGTCGCGCCATGGCACGGCACAACTAGAAGGGCTGTTTAATGAGCAAACAGGCTAAATGTATGTGGACACATCTGTATATTAGTATGGGTCACCTCTGCCCCCTCCAAACCGCTCCTTGTGTCCCCACCCCCACTTATCCCAATCCCTCCTGTCCCAGACGCGTAGTGTCACAGCCGCATATAGGTCATCACTCAAACATGCGTAATGACCTAATTTATATCAGGGTCCAAATGTATAGTAAAAGATATTTATGCATACAGTATGTTTATACGTGTGTGTGTGTTTTGCAGGGAAAGACTCCTCCTGAGAATATGAAAATGCTAATGCACACAGTGTCAGATTCCAGAGCAGGACGGAGGACTCACATGAGGGATCATAAGATCCCTCTCTTATGAATATGCCTCCATAGTCAAAAAGCATTTTACTCCATCTTTCCGGAGTCTAGCATAGCTTTGCAGAGTTTGGTTCATAGGGGTCAGACTGTAGTCCCCATTGATAATAATTGCAGTGCTAATTAGCCTTCTGCAAGATATTTCTGTGACATCTCCTCTATTTATTAGGTTATTCGCACATAGCAACAATTAATACAATTATGCAGAAGCTGCTGTTTCTACATAATTTTATGGAAAAAAATGCTTTACAAATAGGCCCCTTAGTGAGGTCTTAATCTGGCTCTGGATGCAGTCATTTCACTCTTTTCCCATTCTGTTACAGTCAGAAACTAATGGTAATTTGTGTACATATTTCTAATGTATTGGCAGATTGTTTCACCACTGGAAGTGATACTCTGTGTGCTTCTGTGTGGGTGTATGTGAGAGTGCTGAGGGTTGAAACATTATCCTTGTATTTGCTGTAGACTGTTAACTACTTATATCACATGTAGAACAACAATGTATGCTAGCAGAGCAACTGACTGAGCCTGGATCTACATTGATGTTAAGGAGCATTTAAATAAGATGATATGTAACATTCACTGTTGCTTTAATATGATTTTTTTTGCTTTAATATGAATTTTTGGACATAACTTGAAAAACCCGTCACAAATGTGTACTGGTCTGTTACTGGCCCATTCAAAATAATAATTCATACTTATGACTAGAGATGACTCAGTGGAATATGATAGAATAGAATTTTGGGGAACGAGTCATGGCTCTGTTGGGCCTGCCAAACTATCATATCATTACAAGCCAAAATGTAATCTTCCTTTACTCGGTCAGCTGCCATTTTACACCAGCAATCATGGAGAGATATTGTCTTCTGGCTTGATGTTTAGGCTCAGTCCAGCAAAAGTGAGTGACAGGCAGAGTAAGACAGGGACAGTGAGATAGGCACTGTTAGACATAGGTAGAGTGAGACAAGCAGGGAAAGAAAGAAACATGGCGCTTGATTCATAGTTGCACACTATGCTGATATGTGTGCAGTTGGCCAATGTTTTCAGTACTGCGCATGTATTTGAGGTGCACTACACATGTGTCCTGATTGTTGCAGAACAAATTTGGATAGAGGGACATTGGATTTTAGTAGTCATTCCTAGGAGGTAACAGGTGGTGGATAGGCAAATTCTGGTGTGTAGCTAGTGTGTCGCAAGCATGTCCCTGGTGTACAGCTGCTCACACAGCCATACTCAGACAGAGAAACAGCACCTGCTGTTAGGACCATTGCAAGTTTTGATGGTGGGTCTGATGGTGCACTAATGGTGCATCTAAAGGTGCACAGAGATGGATTTCCATAAGCACAAGATGCTGTAAGTGTGCATCCCAGTATTGAAGAAATCAGCTGTGACATTAGCATAAAGACACAGACAAGACTGCGTGTGACTCTGAATTAGACCTAGGATGAGAGAGAAATCAATACATTGTGTGCTGCAGTGGTCAGGGCCACCGAGAGCTGAATGCTGCGGGGGTGTGGCCAAATTTGGGAGGCATGGCCATGCCCCCTCCGAAAAAATGAAAAGATACTATGCACGGCGCCGTGAAGCAGCACTACAAAGAGGGACATTTGTTCACCTCAGCAGCTGACCCGGGCCCCTCCTACAAGCTTGGGTCCGGGGTGTCAGTACCTGACCCTCCGTCTTGGCAAGCCCCGGCAGTGGTTCAAAACTCCAGTACCTCCGACAGGTGTCTTTAGATGCACCAGCAGTGTACCAACAGGTAAAAGGGTATTTTGCATAAAAATTAATACAATAATATTCAGAATTAAAAATTTAAAATATATATATAAAAAAAAAATGTAAACAATGAATGAGTGGCGAGTGCCAATGAGTAGTTTCCTAGCAATACGTTTCACAGAGCCAATGTCTGCTTCCTCAAGCTTTTTAATTTTTAATTGTATTGTATTACTTTTTATGTAAAATATACTTTTATTTTTGTGAATTTTTACTTGGTGTATTTTTTGACCACACCACAATAGAATAATAATTACAACTTATTAAGTAACTGGATTTTATGAGAGTATTTAACTGTGGATCCAAGGATTATTACTGAGATCCAGGAATTCTTCCATCCATATTACTGTATACCGACGGACATTGGGGTCTGAGAAATAAATTTCCAAGGCTTTCACTACACGCCATTCATGGTGAGTATACTACATAATCTTGTAGTACCTTGTCTTGGGTACACTGATTTGCAATTTGAAGGTTGTTATATGTATTTCCCCCATTAATATACATCGAGCCTGGAGCAATTCACCGACAACATTGACCATGGTGAAAATTGTGTCCAACGTCTATTTATCACTTCAAAAGGGTTAGTGCACATTTGTCGCTTTTGAGAACAAAATTCTTTTACGTTATCACACAATATTGTTGTTTTTATTTATTTTATTTTTTTCACACATCTCTGAACAAATCGAGAATGTTTTCAAAAAGTTTTGATTTAGAATAGATCAAAGAAAATGGCAGAACTATCTTTCAATTCCAAATATCTCTTCATAGAGTCCTTGTCACGGCCAGGGTATTTCAGCATTGTGCTAGGCGGGTATTATCTGTGAGGTCGTTGTGGTGCGGGCTGTCTGGTGGCGGAGCTGGTGTCTGGCGGGGGGCTTTGGCCGCGCGCGTTGTTATGCGGCCCTGTTGTCACTCTGCGCTGGTGAGGCCTGGCGGCGTCTCCGTTCCGTTTGGCATGGGCGCCGCCATCTTGCCTTCTGGCCATGTGATGCGGCTGGCCAATCCCAGTGAGTCACATGTTCCCTCCGGCCAGTAACAGCACGGCAAACCTAGTTTTTATTCAAACCCGCTTCTGTGTTCGCTCCTGCTACCACCCCGGGTCCACAAACAACCCAGAATGTAACAGTTTGCACTGGCCCCATGGAGCTGGCCACGGATCAGGAGTCAGGAGTGGATTTGTTCCGGAGCATTTCTGGTCATTTAGAAAATCTGGAAAACATGCAGCATCAGATGGCTCAATTTCTGCAAGAGATGTCCCAGCGACAGGTATAATTTACAAACTTCCTTTTCTACCCCTGTAGTACCAACATCTACATCCATATCAGCATCTGGGAATACAGGAGGCAGATCATCTCCTCGCTTACATCTTCCTCTACCAAGTAAATTTGACGGCAACCCTAAACTCTGGCGAGGATTCCAAAATCAGTGTGACATACATTTTACCCTGCAGCCTGACATCTTTCTAACTGCAAGAACTAAAGTGGCTTATATAGTCTCTCTGTTATCCGGCCAGGCCTTAGAATGGGCTTCCCCACTCTTGGAGCGCTCAGATCTGCTGCTGGATAATTACGCAGGCTTTGTGTCATCTTTCAGGAGGATTTTCGATGAACTTGGGTGTACTGTATCAGCATCATTAAACATCATGACACTGAGACAAGGGGTCCGTCCTGTCAGTCAATATGCCGTGCAATTTAAAATTTTAGCATCAGAGCTCAAATGGAATGAGGAAGCCCTCACCTCGGCCTTCTGGCATTGGTTGTCAGACCGACTAAAGGATGATCTAGTCACTCAAATGATTTCGTTGTGTATCAAAGTTGACCTACGCTTTAGGGAATGTCAGGCTGAAAAACACAGAACTGATCGGCAAAGGTCATTTGCCCCCTCCATTCCTACCCGTCCCATTCCTTCCCCTATTGAAGAGGAGCCTATGCAGGTGAATCATACACACCTCTCCAAAGAAGAACGTCAGAGAAGAATGCAGAGAATGCGGAGAGTCTGGTCACCTGCTGATCTCCTGCTCCCGTAAACCAGGAAATGCCAAATCCTAACTGACCCTGGAGACATCAAGTTAGGAGTTATGAGCCCATCTCCAAAAATTAAAGATTTCACGATTAACCTAGCGTTGGATCTTAAACCCAAACCTGTCTTTGCTACTGCTTTACTTGACTCGGGAGACGCCGGAAATTTCATAACGTCTAGTTTCATAGATAAATTTCAGATTCCCTGTTCGCCTCTCAACCATGCCATCTCTCTGACCTCTATAGACGGACGCCCTCTAACTAATGGGATAGTCACCAAGGAGACTCAGCCAGTATTGGTCCGTATTGGGGCACTTCATTCTGAGTCCTTAAAATTTCTGGTGATATCAGAGGCCTCTCAAGAAATTGTTCTTGGCCTACCCTGGTTGCGTCAGCATAATCCCAGGATTTATTGGAGTTCTATGCAGATTCTGTCATGGGGTATGGACTGTCAGAATCCTGTCTTCCAAAAATTCGACCTGTAAGAAAGACAGTTCCATTAATTTCTTCCGCCATTCCCAAGGAATATCAGATGTTTGCCGACGTGTTCTCGGAACAGCAAGCAAATACCTTACCTCCTCATAGGGAATGGGACTGTCCAATTGAATTAGTACCTGATTAGACACCACCTCGTAGTCGTACCTATCCGCTGTCCTTGCCTGAGACTCAAGCCATGACCGAGTACATCCGGGACAACCTGGCAAAGGGGTTCATTCGCCCCTCTACTTCACCTGCCGGAGCTGGGTTCTTCTTTGTTGGCAAGAAGGATGGTGGTTTAAGACCATGTATCGATTATCGAGGCCTTAATGACATTACTGTGAAGAATCGATACCCTCTTCCCCTGATTACTGTTGTTTGATAGGGTCAAGGGCTCTGTAATTTTTTCTAAATTAGATCTGAGAGGGGCTTACAACCTCATTCGTATCCGAGCTGGCGATGAATGGAAGACCGCTTTTAATACCCGAGATGGACATTTCGAATATTTAGTAATGCCTTTTGGATTGTGCAATGCCCCTGTTGTCTTTCAGAGTTTCATTAATGAGATTTTTCGGGATCTGTTATATGTTTCGGTTGTTGTCTATCTGGATGACATACTGATTTTTTCACCCTCCATGGCTAAACATCAAGAACATGTTAAAGAAGTTTTGACCCGTTTGAGAGAAAATCACCTTTACTGCAAACTGGAGAAGTGCGTCTTTGGTGTGCCCAGTGTACCTTTTCTCGGCTATGTTATTTCTGGCCCCAGTTTGGAAATGGACCCCAAGAAGGTACAAGCAATTCTGGATTGGACCCGACCTCAGACACTGAAAGCCATCCAGAGATTGTTGGGCTTCGCCAATTATTATAGACGCTTCATCAAGGGATTTTCTACATTGCTGGCTCCCATCACAACCTTGACCCGCAAAGGTGCTAATCCTTCCCAATGGTCACCTGAGGCAGAATCTGCCTTTCATCTTCTGAAACAGGCCTTTATCACAGCACCAGTTCTTCGACAACCAGATCTGGACAGGCCTTTTTTGTTGGAAGTAGACGCATCAGCCGAAGCTGTGGAAGCAGTCTTGTCTCATTGTTATGAGGACAACCGAGTCCATCCTTGTGGGTTCTTTTCTAAAAAATTTTCACCTGCCGAAAGGAACTACGCCATAAGTGAGCAAGAGCTACTAGCTGTTAAGTTGGCGATGAAGGAATGGAGATATTTACTAGAAGGTGCTAAGTTCCCATTTACTGTATTTACGGACCATAGAAATCTCCTATTTCTCAAAAACCTTCAATGTGTGAGTCCTTGTTTAACCCACTGGACAATATTCTTTGCCAGGTTTCAGTTCACTCTGACCTTCCGGTCTGGAGCACTTAATCAGAAGGCTGATGCCCTATCGAGATCTCTCCACTGTGATGATCAATCTGAAAATCAAAGCAATACCCCTGTCTTGGAATCAAGAGTCTTCGCCGCATTACAGCTTCAGCCTCCTACGGGAAAATCATTTGTGGCCCCGGAATTAAGGAAGCGGCTTCTCACTTGGGCACATTCCTCTCGCTTCGCAGGGCACTCAGGCACTTGGAAGACCTTGGAGTTCCTGAAATGACATTATTGGTGGCCATCTATGAAGGCAGATATAATGTAGTTCATCTCTTCCTGCTCCTCCTGTGCCCAGCATCAATCATCACGACAAGCTCCAGCTGGGGAATTGCTTCCTCTACCTACTCCTTCACGTCCATGGACGCATCTCTCCATGGATTTCGTCACAGACCTGCCAGTCTCTCAAGGCTTCAACACTATCTGGGTTGTAATAGACCGATTCTCTAAGATGGTCCACTATATACCGTTGAAGAAGTTACCTTCTGCTCCTGACCTGGCACAGTTGTTTGTTCAACACATATTTCGTCTACATGGCCTTCCTGCTGAAATTGTCTCTGACCGTGGTGTGCAGTTTACTGCAAAATTTTGGAGGGCTTTGTGTTCTGTTCTTCAAGTGAAGTTAAACTTTTCCACGGCCTACCATCCGCAAATCAACGGCTCTACCGAGAGAGTTAATCAAGATCTAGAGACTTTCTTAAGAATTTTTATGTCATCTTCCCAGGACAATTGGGCTGTCTTGCTGCCATGGGCCGAGTTTGCACACAATGCTTCCTACCACTCGTCAACTAACCAAACGTCATTTCAGGTGGTTTATGGCCTTCATCCTCGTGTTCCCGAATTCAGAAGCCTGTCTGTTTTTGATGTTCCAGCCGTGGAGGACACGGTGCGGAATTTTGCTGCCATGGACTCAAGTACGGTCTGATTTGTTGAAGGCATCCTCTCGTTATAAGACCCAGGCCGATAAGAAGCGTATAATTGTTCCATGCATGCAAGTAGGAAACCAGGTCTGGTTGTCTACTCGGAACCTTCATCTAAGACTTCCGTCTATGAAATTTGCACCCCGCTTCATCGGTCATTTCACCATAACAGAAGTCATTAATCCAGTGGCCTACCGTTTACTGTTACCCCATACCTAAAAATTCCTAATTCCTTCCATGTTTCCATATTAAAGCCCCTAGTCCTGAAAAAGTTCCATAATGCTCTACCTGCTTCTCCTCGAGTCCAGATGGAGAGAGGAGTTGAGTTTGAAGTCACCCAGGTCTTGGACTCTCGTCTGCGCAGAGGTCATCTACAATATTTGCTGGACTGGAAAGGTTACGGTCCAGAGGAACGTTGCTGGACCAATGCACGTGATGTCCACGCTCCCACGCTCATCAGGAGATTCCATTCTGCTCATCCGGAGAAGCCTGGTGAGTGTCCTGAGGCCACCCCAAAAGGAAGGGGTACTGTCATGGCAAGGGTATCTCAGCATGGCGCTAGGCGGGTGTTACCTGTGAGGTTGTTGTGGCGCGTGCTGTCTGGTGGCGGAGCTGGTGTCTTTGGCTGCGCGCGTTGTTGTGCGGCCCTGTTGTCACTCTGCGCTGGTGAGGCATGGCGGCATCTCTGTTCCCTTTGGCATGGGCGCCGCCATCTTGCCTTCTGGCCATGTGATGCGGCTGCCCAATCCCGGTGAGTCACATGTTCCCTCCGGCCAGTAACAGCACGGCATGGGGTATTTAGGAAGGGTCAGTGCCTTCCTTCTTTGCCAGTGCAACGTGTATCTCAGCCTAGCTGAGAGGGAGTTCTCTGTGCTTACTCTGTTCCTGTGAATTCGCGTGTCTGCCAGTCTGCCTGTCAGCTCCTAGCTTCCGCTGGACTACCCTGCTTCCACCATCACCCTTGCCCATACCTGAGTGCCTGAGCCTGCTGACATCCTGCTCATTGTCTTAGTTCACTACCTGCATACCTGGCTATTATTTTCCTGCTTCACTACCTGCATACCTGGCTGATTATTTTCAGTCTCATTACCTGCACACCTGGACAGCTCTAATTGTTTCTACTTGGACATTAACCCATTACTCCCACCACAGAACTCTTGTGCACATTTATATATTCCTGGACTTTTATTTACTGCTATAGTTTATGTCTACTCAAGCACTTATTAAAAAACCTAGTTTTTAGTCAAACCCGCTTCTGTGTTCGCTCCTGCTACCACCCCGGGTCCACAAACAACCCAGAACGTAACTGTCCTTATTGAAAAGCTCCTGCTGTTCCCGGCTGTACATCTGGATCTACTATTAGATCTTACAGAGAACTTGGCACCAATCACATGCATTTTTATTCCATTGAATTTGGGGTGTCTAAGCTAATGAAAAAGTTGATTTTGAGGTAATTTAAGGCCATTTGTTTAATACCCAAAAATGACATGTAATTATTGGGCCAATTAAGCTAATTGAAAACTTCTAGTTACCTAAAAAGTAATTAGGAAGATAGGTGTGGTTCCACTTGCAGTGGCGCAGATTTTTGGCACATTTTGACAGATTATCGCATTAGCATGTGAAAGTAACTAGAATGTTATAGGCATTTGCAGATGCATTCAACTCGGAATCAACCCTAATGAATAAAAATATAAACCCTGGCTTGGGATCCTGGTGAAAGCACATCGGAGATTTATTAATAATCATTAATACATTTGTTTGATGCTGTGACAAACACCCATATATCTAGATGGTCCTCCTTGTGCACGTAATGGAGCATGCAAATGCACTCTCCATTCCTGGTAGATGACAAACCGGAAGTTAGAGATGTTCCAAACATTCTGAAATGGTGCTTGAACTGCAGATCTATGTAACAGTTAGAAAAATGTAATCTTGTAAAATTTGACCATGGTTCAAGCTGGTTCAGGACTGAAAAATCTTGAACCTGTCAGTTGCATTTGTTATGATCATTATGTGGAAAGCCCAATGTACCTGGAAGACATTTGCAGAACATCAAACAAATGTGGGCCAAGCATGTTCAAACATCTTACACATATGTTAAGTGTGTTCAATGTTTGATGCATGTTCCAACATCTCTACTACAACTGTGTCTCAGTGTATGTTAAGGTGGAATAAAGCTAAAACTAATTTATTTGGTGACATATTTGTGTTAGTGATAAAGCAATAATTATTTTTCTTCTATTCTGTATATCATATAGATACATTGGGGTAAATGTAATAGGTTGCGATTTTTTTTTTTAGCAAGTTTGACATTAAATATGCACTTTTCCGGAACTCTCAAATGTAATAGTGTGTAAGAACAGGCTTTTTTGCATGTTTCTCTTCTTTTTCAAAATCGCCATTTTGAAACTCGCATCCAGATGTTTTCCAATGTTAAAGATACAACTCTCCAAATGTAATATAATGCGAGTTATGAATTCGCAATCCAAACTTAACCAAATATCGCAAAAACATTAGACGTCTACAGATAGATGAGTTTAAAGTCCATTTCATAAATTTAAAAAATCTGAGCCAAATTAACTCATGTGAACTCCATAAAACTTAATCACATCCCTATATAAACCACACCTAAAGCCATTGCACCTGTGTGGGTTGGAGAAATGGAGATTGTACAGTCTTCATTGGAGCTGTATGCTTGTAGGCTGCTTTCTATGGAGGAGCTGTGCAGGAGGAGGGTGCAGGAGCATCACCAGATCCAGGTCCCTATTCTGCTTTGTGTCAGGCAAGGTTATCGACTAAAGATTGACCTGGACTCCCTCTCAGATCATAAGGTGGTTCAGTTAGTAAGATTGAACTGCACAAACCTCATGACCCTATATGAGCAGGTGAGAGACGATTTGGAGCCTTTGGCTGGTAGTAACTATGCAGTGCCTGGGCTGCATAAATTAATGTGTCCCCTGCATTTTTTTGGCACTAGCCCATTTCAGTCAGTGAGCACTAGTGTGCTGGGGATTACACAAGCCACTTTCTCTAGGCATTTATCTCAAGCGTTATCTGTCCTGAAGAAGTTGTGGCAAACATATATCTCTTTCCTTTGTTGTGAGTCTGAGTGTCTGGACCTTAAGGTAGATTTGTATCAGCTCTCAGTATTGCCTAATGTGCTGGGAACAATAGACTGCACCCACATTGGGATCAGGTCACCGCACTTGAGGGGGTATGTCTATGTAAACAGACATGGCTACCACTCCCTCAATGTGCAGGTGATTTGTGATACTATCCTCAAGATTCTAAATGTGGTTGCAGGTTACCCAGGGTCTTGCCATGATGCCTATATCCTGGCGCCAGTCAGCCCTGTGGGAGAGGTTTCAAGAAGGACACACCCGAAGGGCTGGATACTTGGTATGTTATTTTTCAAGTTACAAATAGTTTACATTCATTTTGAATAGGTGTGTGTTTCTCTCTATTGCTGTACTGTTTTTCTTTTGGCATTGTTTTTTATAGTACAAAATGCCAGGATTGAAATTAGTACTGAATCTTTACATGTAATTAAAGTGTTTGCATTTTAAAAAAGCTATTTGAGTAGGTTTAATGTTAGTTTCTAAATACCCTCTATCATCATTTAGGTGACTCTGGATATGGGTGTCAGACTAAGCTCATGACACCTCTGTTGCGACCACGAAGCCCTTCACAGCACCGGTTAAACAACACACACATTGCTACAAGGTGAGTACCTTTGGGGTTTTGAAAAACAGGTTTCATCGTTTGGACTGGTTGGCTGGCATCCTACTTTATGATGTGCGTAATGTGTGTGACATCATCCAGTCATGCTGCACGCTCCATAATATGGCTCTTGGCAAGGCCATGATGACCTTGGAGACATTGCAGCAATTGTGAAGGAGCTGGACCATTTTCCATCAGAGGGCATTGTCAATACAGTGGGTGGGAATGAGGTTCATCAGTGGATCATACAGCAGCATTTTTCACATAAGTATTTGTGACACAATGTTACAGAATGTGTATCTGTATATGTGTTCAAGTTGTATGCCTACAAACAGATTACTTAAAATGTGTGTACATTACACAGGGGACTGAGCTGTAACTGTGGAAGATGCTGCATGTTATATATATATACACTGTTTGTGTGTGTATTTTCATCCACAGCCATGCCAGGATCTACTGTGACTAAGACGATGTCTTGATCATCATCTTCATCCTAACGATGGAGTTGTGGAGTTGGTGGATTTGGATGTGATGGACCAAAAAAAAGGTAAGGATAATTATTTTGACTTGTAATGGTGGGGGGGGAGACAGTTTTACTGCTTCTACATTGTTTGCAGATTGTGACCACATTAAATTATACTAAAATTATGTGTATTTAAATCTAAGGATAATGTCCTCATTAAAACATGTTTGCTTTGGGTTTATTTTGTCATTAAATGCTCATGTACATGCTATTTTGATGTTTTTCCTAAATTTCTATTTTATCACAAACCTGCAGCGTGTTCTTCTACACGTGGACAAGCCATTTTTGCAGTTAACAATAGGCCATTGATATAATGCCACGGACTATTAAAACCACTTTCTTACCTCTCCAGTGCCTGTCCATGACAGCACAGAGGTCCGCTCATGCTGCACATCGCTCCCGGATAGTGCTGAGGTCTGTCTGTGCTGCTCCTGCCCCGTCCCCTCAGTGTCCTGTCACTGAGCATGGAGATGGCTCTCAGCAGACTCTTGCTCACAGCGTGTATTCCCAGCATGATGACACACATGTTGCATGCCAGTGTTCCCTTCTAAACAACAGCATGGGTGTACCCATGTTGGACTCTGTCACCTGATGCTCTTCCTCCACTCAAAGCGCTGCTCCCAGACCAGCTGTCACAGAATTCAATCCCTGGGGATCATCCCCTATAAATTAATTTTCCTGACTGGCCTCTGTTGCCAGTACAACGTTGCTTCTTGCTGAAGTTACTGAGCTCCCAGGTACTCTGTATCTGAATGGTCCCAGTCCATTATATCCAGTTCCTATATCTGGTAAACAAGTATTCTATACCATCTTGCACACCAGTCTGGTTTTTACCACTGAGACTTGTTCTTACAGCCACCATCGGTTCCAGCCGATACCTCCAACCATCTGTCTCATCCAATGCTTCCAACATTGGACTCTTATCAATGAAGTTCCTCAATTCATCAACATCGGTTCCAACCGGTCAAGTTCATCAATTCATCAACATCGGTCCCAACCGATTAAGTTAATTAATTCAATAATATCACACTTATATCAATTAAGTTCTTCAACATCGGTTTTAAACCGATCAGGTTCATCAATTCTTCAACGTCGGATTCAAATCCATCAAGTTCTTCAAATCATCATCATCGGTTTCAAACCGATCCATCTCTCAATCCAGCATCTTTGGTCCCAATGTGATTCTGCTCATTCATTCAGTATTATTTATCTCCTGTTATCATTCCAACCCGCTGTTTAATAAAGATGTTCTATTCCTGTCCTCGCCTTTAGGCCCATCATCCACTGCCATATCTCTATCTCCCCTTCAGCCTCCCATGCCTGTTCTTACCCAAACTAACCCTCAGACGTGACACTTGATCATTTTCAGCCTCAGGCCCATGCGGCCTTCAATATGACCCTGGATACATGACAGGTCATTCAGCTCTCAAGCCAATGAATTTGTGGCTCACAGCTGAACCTACATCCAACTCTAAATCAAGCCCAGTGTGAATATCCTGTCATATACATGGTAGTATCACATGAACATGAAATGGATACATTCAATATTCGTGTATGTTTTAATATACATGCAAGGCATGGATGTTAAATATGACTGTGTGCGTTAAAAATAGAGTTGCATTTCTTTAAGGAGCCTTTTGGTGTCCATGCATATAATTACAGTTCTAACAAAAAAGAAAAACAATCATACTCACTTTGAAGGATATGTATCAAATATGTGGTAAATCCCAGAGACTTTCCATCAAACATCATGTAAATATTGTTAAATCTATCGTCATATGAACAGGATAAAGTATACAGTATTTCGGTGGGAATAAGAAAACGAAAAACATTGCATTTTAGTTTTACAATTCTGATAAAGAAAAAGGAACTGTGCATGCTCTGCTTGTGCGTTAGAGATGCGCAGTGCATCAATATTGACGTGTGAGGCATATTAACAGATGGAATAGCTGGGGTAAATTTACTAAGCTACGTTTTGGTCCGATTTTGCTATTTTTTCAAACATGGAAATTTACTGTGGCAAGAAGGGCGTATTTTCTGTATTTTCAGAGGTGAACATGGCCGAATCTAAAGTTAAAATACACCCAAAAATACAAATAGAAAAGAATCAGGCTTGGACTGGGCTGCCGGGGAGCCGAGTAATTCCCTGGTGGCCCCACTCATTTTAGGCCACTACCCTTTCTGGGAAAGGGTGGGGCTTATCGGGGCCACGATCGTGGAGTGGGTTGCAGCCTAGCCTATGAGTGGGCCCCATGCCCCCCCTCCCCACAATCCTGAACAAGGCATTGCCTTCTGAGTACAATACCTGCACCTTCCACAGATCCATTCCTTACCACATGCTGCTCTGAAGCAGCTCGACGATGTGGGCGGAGTCTAATGCAGGAGGCGGAGCCTAACTCCAGGAGCAGATCTGGGAGGTTGAGTTATCCCTGCTGCAGTATGCTTAAGTATGGTTTTAGTGCCCCTTGCCCCCTCTCTCAGGGGCCACTAAGCCAGGTTTGGCTGCCAGCAAGTGCCCCTTGTCCCCAGACTCTAACAGCACGCTGCTCTGTAGCAGCTATGTGACATGGACCAAGCCTAATGCTTAATTATGGCTTTAAAGTGCCCCCTTCTCCCTCTGTGAGGGGCCCCCTAAGTTTGGCTGCCAGCAAGTGCCCCTTGTACCCAGATTCCTACTGCATGCTGCTCTGCTTTCTACAGTGAGAGAGCTCTAGAGTTGATGGACGTATCAGCAGAAGTGGGGAAAACTGCCCGGATATCTGAAGGAGACCCGTGTGTATAGGAGAGCCGTGTGTATAGGTGACTACAGCTGACCAGGCATATTAATCATAAGTAAAAATCTAAATTCACTATCACAAAGGACTTTAAGCTAGGAAACACTAGATGATATGCATCGTCCACATCGGGCAGTGTGCACCCGCTATATCTCTGGCGATGTGTGCTCCCACACGTCATCAGCGACATTGCCTGTTGGACCTGCATGCTAACGCTTGTCCTGGTGTACACCCATGCTTATGAATGTGCAAGGACAGGGACCCCCATTTAAAGCATCTCCAAACACTGCAGTTGTGCTTTGTGCGTCCTGGTGCATCGAAACTTGCAGTATCCCCATGCTCAGTGCAGAATCTCTGTCTAAGTATGGGCTCCAATGTGAGCAATTAAGGGGTATACTAAAGTGGGGAGGGTTTAGAAGTGGAGATGTTGACTATAGCAACCAATCAGATTCTACCTAACATTTATTTAGCACCTTCTAGAATATAATAGCTATAATCTGATTGGGAGCTTTGGGCAACATCTCCACTTCTAAAAACCCACACTTTAGTAAATATACCCCTAAGTGTCTGTGTACAGAACCATTTCAGCAACACGCTCAGGACACACCCATAACATGCCCGTAAGGTGGACCATCTCCTTGTGTCTGAACAGCCACCTCCCTGTCACTGCCAAGGAATGCCAAATCCAATTTCAATACACTTCTGCATCAGTGCATCTCAAATCACTACTGCAACTCTATATCGGAATGTGTGCACAACTAAAAAAAAGGTTTCAATCGCTCAGCCGTGTCCTGCATTGTCATAGTGTAGTGTCTGACTCAGAATCAGGTCCTAAAGGCTTTCCCACTAAAGCTGGGTACACATTTAGACGACCTGTACACACAGCTGATGGCAGATGAGACGGACGACATATCGTGTGGTCCATACACATCACACGATTTGGTGAAAGATCGTATGATATGTAATTCCCCCGCTGCATCCACATGCATGGCATCGTCAGTCACATCTTCATTTTGAACTGCATGTAGGGCCGACCTAAAGATGCAATGGTCGCCACCGCAGGAGTGTGCATAGTGCGTACACACTTGATGATTTGAATGGTTTGTCAATCTAATCTGTCAGAATCGGGCAAATCATTCAAAATATTGTCTAATGTGTACCCAGCTTAACAGAGCAGGATGGTCACTCCTTCTCCTGGTTGCCGCTTATCCTACTACATCTCTCTATTTCCCTCTCCAACATTCTTGGGCACTTTCGGGAATGCTAGATCTGCCTGCAAAAAACTGCCCTCCATTCATAATATATTCATCTATGATTTCCTAAAGCTCTTTGGCCACACCTCTCCAGTTAATGACCACACCTACCCAGTTTCTGGTCATGCCCCTTTAGCGGGCCCCTTCTGTTGCATTTCCCTGGTGGCCCTTCATGCCCCAATCCGACAATTTATTATTATTATCCTTTATTTATATGATGCCACAAGTGTTTCGCAGCGCCGTACATAGTACATAGATCTAATAAGTGAACCAGAAATAAGTAACTTACAGTACATTACAGTGCAGAACAAGGACACCATTTATATACATTGCTGCAATAGCGATTAAAGCACTCACAATAAGCAGCCGGGAGTTGGCAGTCAAGTGTTAGGTGCCCTTATGGGGAGTAAAGAGTAGAAGAAAATGTAAAGAGAAGCACATGAGGGAAGAGGTCCCTGCTTGTGAGAGCTTACATTCTAAAGAAATGAAAAGAATACACCATCGTCTGAACACAGCAGTACTTTCCAGAAAAAAAAATACAACACAGGAATTTACCAAGAATCATGATTATAATAATGGGTGTAATCTAGGCAAACTCAGTAAAAAAATAGAAGTTTAAAATAGACCCCCTACTGAGCAGCATGCCTTGCAGAAAATTACACAGATCAGTGTGATCATTGTATGTTTCTGCCTCTAATGACTTAAATAAAGGGTTCAATTTAGAAACACATTGACATGGAGTAACCCCCCCAAAAGCATAACCAGCCCCGGGCTCCAGGAGCCAGTCCTAGTTCTAAAAATACGGGGTACAAAATGTGTAGGGGTCCCCTGTATTTTATGAACCAGCACTGGGTTCTGTGAGCCAGACCTGGTTTTAAAAATAAAGGTAAAATGGCATGGGGTTCCCCATATTTTTAAAACCAGCACTGGGCTCTGTAAGTCAGTTCTGGTTTTTAAAATATGGTGGAAAAAATCGTGTGGTGTTTCCTGTATTTTTGAAACCAGCACCGGACTCAAATTAGCCGGATTGCCTATTCACTGGGTCCCCTGGCCAAAACATTAATAACCCAAACTAGTCAACCCAGGCTAAGGAACCCAAGGGAGGTTGGGACCCCAACAATAAAGAAGTCCCCCTCTTCTGAGAACCCCAGGCCTGGGCTGAAGCCCGGGAATTTTCCCTGCATCCCTGGCTGGAGGGTGCAGAGGTAAAAGTGTTAATAATAGATGTATACTATTGTTTTTACAGAGGTACTACAGGTGCCAGGAGGCAGCTGGCGCTGGTACCCCCACTGTAATTAAAATTGTAACTAAAGACACTACCCACATACTGTTGAATGTACAAGTTTATTACACACTAAACACACACATACTCACCTTCTTCCTGGTGATCAGTCCAATTCTCCAGTAGATATCCACAGTTATCCCTTAAAAAAAATGTAAATACTCGCCTACCTCCTGGGTGCAGGTCGGTCCTCTTCTCCAGTAGAGTCCTGTCTCGACCTCATGGGTTACATCAGTTGCTGGGCTGCCAGCCAATCAGAGGCCTCTCTAGTGTAGGAGGCCACTGATTGACTGTGAGTCACGTTCTGTTCTGTATTTCAAGCACACAAAAAGGTATCATGTGAGGCATATTGTTATAAGAAATATAACCACTCATTGCTTCAAATACTGAATATCTACTAAAGAAAGAGATAAAGTGCAATCATGCTTCCCCTCAAAAATCTATAATTATTTAACACTGCATCTGGTTTCTAACCCAAGCAAACACTGTCATTGTAATCCAATACTGCAAAAAAAACTGCCTAAAGCCTCAGATCTCTTGCAAATATTTAGAAAGACTGTTAATAAAGCCTACTTATGAATTACTATTTCACATTGCTTTTATCATCCAATCTAAATTCATCAAGTGCACCACCCAACAAACTTTTAAATATTTGTTCTGCTTAATTGGTCTATAGTTTGATATATGGATAAGTGATGGTTTTTGTGTTCTAATAACAGTAAAGATTACTGTTACTCTGTATGTTTAATATGTATGTTTAATATGAGCTAGCAACTCTCATATACAGTATATGAAAGAGGAAATAGTGATTTGCAGTATTTACAAATCTTGCCAGTAAGTTAAACCACAGTGCTTCACTTGCAAAACACAACATAAAGATTACAATCCAGATTCAGGTGACATACTACAACATGAATTATATATTATCATCTGCCGGGGGCCAATAACATCTGCAATGCTTGGATGATACTGAGGAGGTGTGACTAAATCCAGGAGGCTGATAGAAGGGTGGGTCAGGTGTGCTTTCTGGATGTGTGGGAGAACTGGATTGTGTGTGTGATGTGGTGATTTCGTGGAGAAAGAGAGATGAACAAGGAGGTATACTGCCAAAACTGTTCATTGAGTAGGCACAGTGCTGCTCCAGAATGGTCCCAGGTGTTGTGGGGTGGTCACAAGGTGTGACTGGCTTGAGGGGGAAGGTCGGTGGACCCTTTTAGGGGGCTCCTTACTGTGCTGTTCTTGACCAGCACATCTTCCCTCCTGAACCTAAGGTCTAACAGTCTTATGAGCAGTTGGATGGGCAGTGGAAGTCAATATGGCCTTATTGTTTGCTGTGGCGGTGTCCTGCATAGTGAAGCAAGCATCTGACTTACCTACCGGTAGGTTGCCTTGGGGGTGGCGTCTTGCTCAGGGGCGATGCATGGCTTGGACAAGTGGTGCTGGTGCAGAGATCTGTGTTTTGCCTGCGGGTGGGGATCCCCTAAATGCAGGTGGTGGTGGGAACAGTCTGTGGGTGGACACTGCCGGTGGCTTGCGGCCAGTGTCCCTTGGGACGGATATGCGGTCTGCTGGCTGAGGTGTCCAAGCACCGAGGTCGGAGTGCTGGTTGTGTGCCATGGTCCAGGACAGGATGACAGGATTGGCAACAAACACATCCACACCAAAACCATCCAAAAACCCATGGATGTCAATAGTTATATCCTTTCAAGGAGTGGTCATCATCCCAATAGGCTTCAAAACATCCCCACAGGAAAGTTCAAAAGGGTAAGAAGAAATTGCAACAAACTCAGACTACATGGAACAGGGGGGGACACTGAAACATCAATTCATAAAAAAAGCATACAACACAGACACCCTCCAGGGGACCCTCAGGAAGAAGACAGATTACCACTCCTAGAATGCAAAGGGCCAAAAACCAAACACACAAAGGACCACATCTCCTTCATCACACAATACAACACACATGCAAATAGCATTAGAAGGATCATCAACAAACATTGGCACCTACTACAGAAGGGCAAACAACTCGCAGACATACTACTAGCCAAAGCCAAGGTCATCTACAGGAAGGCCTCCAATATCCACAACACATTGGTACGGAACCACATCCCTCCCCCAAGACTCACACAAACCATGCTAGACAACAGCACCATCAGAGGGTTTTTTTTCCATTGCGGAACATGCTCTAATTGCAGGACCCTACACTGCAGGAGCACCAGAGCCACCACCACTTTCAAATCCACATAGACAGGAAGAACCTATAAAATTAAGGAACACATATCCTGCACACCAAAGATGTCATTTACCTCATAGAGTGCCCATGCAAAAAACAATACGTAGGTAGAACAATAAGACCACTCAAAAGTAGAATCATCGAACACTTAAGGAACATCACAAACAAAGCAGATAACCACAGCATTCCGTTACATTTTGTTGAACATTACCAGAGCAACACAGCAGGTTTACGTTTCATAGGGATCAAACACATGACAAAGAACTGGAGAGGGGGAGATCATACAAAAATCCTGAACAAAGAAGAGTTAAAATGGATCATCACACTACAGATCCTCATCCCTATGGGACTGAGTATAGACAATGAGATTAAAGGCCCCCACACATCAGAACGATATCGTTCCAACCAGCCAACTAGTTGGCTGGTTGGAATGATAATCGTCTAGTGTGTGGGAGCAAACGATAGTCAGCTGTTTGCTCCCACACACTGAAAAACGCCATAAACGGTTGTTCCAACTAGTTGGTTAAAATCAAACATGTTTGATTTTCACCAACTATCGTTCTAGTGCAGGGGGAAAGTTCCCCCCAACTGAACGATAAGTAGGCGGACATTGCCTGGCAGTGTCCGCCCACTTTGTCATACTCACCTTTTTAGCAGCATTTGGACCCATCATCAGCGCCGGCAGCAGCGGGTCCCGTCGTCAGCGCCGGCAGCAGCGGGTCCCGTCGTCAGCAGCGGGTCCCGTCGTCAGCACCGGCAGTAGCGGGTCCCGTCGTCAGCGCCGGCAGCAGCGGGTCCCGTCGTCAGCGCTGGCAGCAGCGGGTCCCATTGTCAGCAGCGGTGGTACATTGAGGGGAGGGGCAGGCTGCGGCAGTCAATCAGTGCCGGATCAGTCTGCCCCTGCCAGTCCACGATCCATGGTGGCAGCAGCGGGTCCCGTCGTCAGCGCCGGCAGCAGCGGGTCCCGTCGTCAGCAGCGGGTCCCGTCGTCAGCACCGGCAGTAGCGGGTCCCGTCGTCAGCGCCGGCAGCAGCGGGTCCCATCGTCAGCGCCGGCAGCAGCGGGTCCCGTCGTCAGCAGCGGTGGTACATCGAGGGGTGGGGCAGGCTGCGGCAGTCGATCAGTGCCGGATCAGTCTGCCCCTGCCAGTCCACGATCCATGGTGGCAGCAGTGGTGGTACAACAAGAGGAAGCTCAGGGACAGGCTGCGGTAGTCCATCATTGCCGTTCAGCCACTGTCACATGATGACCCTGTCAGGAACAGGCTTTGTCTGCTGCTGACCCCGCCCCATATAGCGCTGTTACTGGTCTGGGGACTGACTGCCGGCGTTGTAATAGGGAGGATATTACTGGCCACAGGTATGAGACCTCCACATTGCAGCTGTCTGTGTGCTGTGCCATGTATATAGGCAGGAGACAGGCACAAGCTGCTGGATGTACAATATGTCACAGGGGCTGGCTGGGGGCAGCACAGCACAACCTCCTGCTGTGTCAAATATCTGCTACATACCAGTAGCCAGGGAGTTTTAAGTCTCCCCTCCTTGCAAACCTCTTTCCCATGCAGCACAGTTTCACTTGTCTGCAAATCCCCCCTCCCCAAACAGCAGCACAACCTCCCCTGACTGCAACTACCCCTAGCCCTCAAACAGCAGCACAGTCAACCCTGTCCCCAATGCCCCCACACAGCACAGTCTCCCCTGTTCGCACCCCCCCTTCGCGATCACCCCACCCATCTGCAATTAAAACAGCAGCACAGCCTCCCCTGTCTGCAACCCCCCTACCCCTCAAACAGCAGCACAGTCAACCCTGTCCGCAACGCCCCCACACAGCACAGTCTCCTCTGTTCGCACCCCTCCCTTCGCGATCACCCCACCCATCTGCAATCACTTCACCACGAGCACACAACCTGCGTTTGGGATCCGGACAAAATCCTGACAGTGGGGATGCAGAAACATGCAAAAGTAGGTAGACATTGCCCGCCTACTTCTGTGACATCACAAGTTTGACAGAAGTTGGCTGGTCTGATGAAAAAGTTGGCAGGTTGGCTGGTTGGATGAAAAGTTGGTTAGATGTGTGGGGAAGCATTTTAGTTGGACAGACAAGTTGGATGGTTGGTCAGTTGGTTGGTTGGAGGAAGGTTGGTCTGATGTGTGGCCAGCTTAAGTCAGTCATTGCCAAGTAACCACCCACCAGGGACATCCCTGATACTCCCACTCCTACCCGTTAGTAACCTACACACCACTGTCCCTCCATTCTTCACATCACCCCTGTTTGACCACTGCACATACACCCACTGGAGTCCTGCCACCACCACCACCAGAACGCTGTCTACACAATTATTGTATGAGTGCAGTTCACAACCATTGCCTGTAAATTCAGGAGGCTTTGCCATGCCTCCTCTGAAAAAAATAAGTGAAATTCTATTTGCACGGATGCATGCTGCAAAGGGGAACATTTACATCATCAGTTGGCATGGGACCTCCAACAGGCACAGGCACAGGTAAATAATAAACAACCCTCCCCCTTGGTGCATCTGCTTCCTCCACTATAATAGTTACACTGAGGAAGGAGTATTACATCCTCTGCAGTCGTGCATGCAGAGGGTGTTTCTGAGTACCCAAAAACCCCCCTAACAGAATCGAGAACAGGCATCATTCTCTTAAGTCCCGCCCCCTCATGGCAAATTGTCGTGATTGACGCCAATCCATTGGAATCGCATAATTTGGCTCCGCCCCCTCCCGACTGACCCAGGAATTGCGGAAGTTTCACGCTAGGGGGAGGGGCCTAATGACATGTTGCCAGCCTGCCCGGTATGCAGGGTAAGGGTGTGTGTGTAATGTATATATATATATATATATATATATATATATATGTGTGCTTAATGTATGTGTGACTTAAGTATGTGTATGTGTGTGTATATATGTGTGTGCATAACTCTTTACCATTCCAATGGTAAACAGAATACTGGCCCGGGTGCCTTCCACAATGGAAGAAATCACTGTAACATATAGGACCATAGGCGGCTCTATGGACAATAAACATACTTGAGGCACGTAGCTTAATGAAGCAACGTTTCAGCACCTTTATTAGTGCTTTTATCAAGCTTATTACATAAACATAAAACACTTAAAAAAAACAAACTTAAATAGCAAACCTCTCTTATATCAGATGTTCGCTCTTCATCGTGTATGATGCCCTAAGGCCGTTGCACTGGAAATTGCATCACAATTTTTCCCGTGTTGTCATGGTAACAAATAAACAAATGCAATAAAACCATAAATACTATGTGGTATTAACCTTAATCCAATACAAGCTAATTACTGTGAAATCTAAAGTAACTATCTTGCTCCAAAGTGATAAACTGTGCAAAATAGACATAGAAAAGTGACAGACATAAAACAAAATAGATAAAAGTTATCCTACCAAAGAGTTAATACATGCAAATCTCAGGTGATAACCATGTACAAATGCACATACAATAAAAAAACTAATTGTGGCACAACTCATTATGATATAATGAAATTAATGAGATATACAATATATTCTGAACATACTATTATTCAGAGCTGGCATCCTAAAAAGCACATAGGCCCTCATTCAGAGCCGCTCGTTAGCGGCAGTACGCTCGTTCCGAGCGATGTTTGCACATCTGCGCATGCGTACGGTTTTTAGTACGCATGCGCGAACCAGTCAGTGCGGCCGAAAATCGTTGGTACGCAATATAGCGAGGGCCTGCTATTTTGAGTGACAGAATGAGGCGTATGTGGGTGGTAACAGGGGAAGGTGCTTGAAAATGGGGAGTGGAGATCCGAACGCAGGCGTGCTTAAAGGTCAAAACGGGCGTTTTATGGGTGTGCATATTTAAAACAGCAGCGTCATTGACCACGTCACTGGGTTATTTTATAGCCAGAACTGCTCGCAAATTTGTGGTAGCAAACACCAACCACAAGAATAGCGAGCAGTTCATACGCTGCTCGATGTACTCGATTAATCTAATAAATAGCGGACATGACGTAGGATGCGAGCGGCCAGGGGGCGTTTTTAACAAATAAACGAGCGTATGTTTTGCTCGCTCGTTCAGTCTTAGAGGTGTGAACAGACTGCAATGTGCGTACGGATCATTTGAATAGCCACCCCTTGTTTTTAAACGAGCGACCACAAATAGCGAATGGCTCTGAATGAGGGCCATAGTACCATATCTAATGAGGTCGAAGGTAAATTGCAGCAACGTATAAAAATCACTAAATGGGCGACCCTTACATCTGCAATCTAGGCTACTCTACAAAATAATAGGGGTGTGCACCGGACACTTTTCGTGTTTTGTGTTTTGGTTTTGGATCTGGATCTTTCTTCGTGTTTTGGATCTGGATTGGTTTTGCCAAAACCACCCTTCCGTGTTTTGGGTTCTGGGTTTTGTGTTTTGGATCTGGATTTTTTCTTAAAAAATAAAAAAAACCCGCTAAAATCACATAAATGGGCCTTTTTTTGTTCCTACGCTATTAATAACCCCAATAACATTAATTTCCACTCATTTCCACTCTATTCTGAACACCTCACACCTCACAATATTGTTTTTAGGCCAAAAGGTTGTACCGAGGAAGCTGGATGACTATGCTAAGCGACACAAGGGGGCGGCACAAACACGTGGCCCATCTAGGAGTGGCACTGCAGTGGCAGACAGGAAGCCAATCAGCGTTATGGTGCCCATTTGCATGTAGCACGAACCCGGGAGATCCGTGCTACATGCATCTGTGTGATTGGCACAGAGCAATGACAGGTCCGTGAGACCCGTCTGTGCTGCTGTGGTAAAAAAAAAAAAAAAAACCTGTGTAAAAAAAGAAAAAAATGGCGTGCACCCCCCCAAAAAAGAGCAACCAGCCCCGGGCATTAGTAACCCAGTGCTGGGTGTGCTTAAATACAGGGGACAAACGACGTAGGGGTCCCCTGTACTTAAGCACAACCAGCACCGGGCTAGTCAGAACCAGCGCTGGTTGCCAAAATACGGGGGACAAACGACGTAGGGGTCCCCTGTATTCTGCGCAACCAGCTCTGGGCTCTGATCCGGTCCTGGTTCTGGAAATATAGGGGACAAAAAATGAGTAGGGTTCCCCTGTATGTTCCAGAACCAGCACTGGACTTTTTCTAGCGGGGGGCTGATGCCACAGCCAGGGGAGCCCTTTCACCGGGCCCCCCAGCCGCAGCATCAACCCTGACCGCTAGTCAGCCCAGGCCGGGGATCCCTGGAGAGCTGGGGACCCCCCCAATAAAGGGGTCACCCTCTCCAGGGCACCCCAGGCCCAGGCTGATAGCCCGGGGCTATCCCCGCCACCCCTGGTGGCGGTGGGTGGCGGGTTGATTGTGTGGTGTGGTGTAAATAAAGAATATCAAACATTGTCTTTACAAGTAGAACTGCAAGTCCCAGCTAGCCTGCCCCGCATGCTGGTACTTGGAGAACCACAAGTACCAGCATGCAGGGCATTAAGGGCCCACTAGTACCTGTAGTTCACCTGTAAAAAAAATGTTTAAAAAAACACAGGACACACACACCGTGACAGTATAAGTTTATTAAACATACATACACACACACACATGTACACATACTCACCTATGTAACCTGTAGCATCGGTCCACTTGTCCGGTAAAGTATCCCTAGGGGACCTGTGAAAAAAAACATACTCACCATCTCCTATGCGAGGTTCTGTCCTCTTCGTTCCAAAGTAGGCATCCCCGGACTTGGCAAAAAAAAAAAACGAAAACGCGATCCACGAACTTAGTACCGTTCTATAGAACGGTACTTCCCGAATGAGAGCTTAGCGGCGGGGTATCACCATGGAAACCCCGCTGCTAAGCGTTCATTGGCTGAGAGAGGTCATCTCCCGTCTCTCAGCCAATGAACGGCTCCCTCCATTGTAGTCAATGGTGGGAACCGCAGGGTAAACTTTAATAACCTTGCGGCTCCCAGCATTGACTACAATGGAGGGAGCCGTTCATTGGCTGAGAGAGACGGGAGATGGCCTCTCTCAGCCAATGAACGCTTAGCAGCGGGGTTTCCATGGTGATACCCCGCCGCTAAGCTCTCATTCGGGAAGTACCGTTCTATAGAACGGTACTAAGTTCGTGGATCGCGTTTTCGTTTTTTTTTTTTGCCAAGTCCGGGGATGCCTACTTTGGAACGAAGAGGACAGAACCTCGCATAGGAGATGGTGAGTATGTTTTTTTTCACAGGTCCCCTAGGGATACTTTACCGGACAAGTGGACCGATGCTACAGGTTACATAGGTGAGTATGTGTACATGTGTGTGTGTGTATGTATGTTTAATAAACTTATACTGTCACGGTGTGTGTGTCCTGTGTTTTTTTTAAACATTTTTTTACAGGTGAACTACAGGTACTAGTGGGCCCTTAATGCCCTGCATGCTGGTACTTGTGGTTCTCCAAGTACCAGCATGCGGGGCAGGCTTGCTGGGACTTGCAGTTCTACTTGTAAAGACAATGTTTGATATTCTTTATTTACACCACACCACACAATCAACCCGCCACCCACCGCCACCAGGGGTGGCGGGGATAGCCCCGGGCTATCAGCCTGGGCCTGGGGTGCCCTGGAGAGGGTGACCCCTTTATTGGGGGGGTCCCCAGCTCTCCAGGGATCCCCGGCCTGGGCTGACTAGCGGTCAGGGCTGATGCTGCGGCTGGGGGGCCCGGTGAAAGGGCTCCCCTGGCTGTGGCATCAGCCCCCCGCTAGAAAAAGTCCAGTGCTGGTTCTGGAACATACAGGGGAACCCTACTCATTTTTTTCCCCTGTATTTCCAGAACCAGGACCGGATCAGAGCCCAGAGCTGGTTGCGCAGAATACGGGGGACCCCTACGTCGTTTGTCCCCCGTATTTTGGCAACCAGCTCTGGTTCTGACTAGCCCGGTGCTGGTTGTGTTTAAGTACAGGGGACCCCTATGTCGTTTGTCCCCTGTATTTAAGCACACCCAGCACTGGGTCACTAATGCCCGGGGCTGGTTGCTCTTTTTTTGGGGGGGAGGACGCCATTTTTTTCTCTTTTTACACAGGTTTTTTTTTTTTTATTTACCACAGCAGCACAGACGGGTCTCACGGACCCGTTAGTGCTCTGTGTCAATGACACAGATGCAAGTAGCACGGATCTCCTGGTCCGTGCGTGCATCTGTGTCATTGAAATACACAGCAGCACAGACGGGTCTCACTGACCCATCTGTGCTCTGTGTCACTGTCAATCACACAGATGCATGTAGCACGGATCTCACGAGTCCGTGCTACATGCAAATGAGCACCATAATGCTGATTGGCTGAGAGCCGTGACAGACGGCTCTGTCAGCCAATCAGCACTTTGCCCATTAAAGGCAAAGGCATTTTTTTTTAAATGGCCGCTCGAGGCAAAACCTCGAGATCCGACAGCAGATCTCGAGGTTTTGCCTCGGGAGAGGGATCCGGGGCAGACAGGGAGATCCGAGCTTGGGCTCGGATCGCCCCGGATCCCCGAAGTTCGGGTGGGTTCGGTTCTCAGGGAACCGAACCCGCTCATCCCTACAAAATAATAACAACTAAATGATGCTGTATACATAAAAGGACTGTGGAAGATTTTCATATCACATAATCATACCATGGGAAAACAGACATACAGGGCCAAATGTAATAGGGTGTCTGTTTTGGTAAATTGCGAGTTTGGTGCTAAACTCACAATTTTTCACAACTCTCCAATAATAGGGTGTCTGTTCACTAAAACTCGCATTTTTCAGAGATACTAAAATTCCCCATTCTCAAACTCGCATCCAGATGTTTTCACATTGAAAACAATCAACTCGCCCAATGTAATAGAGTGTCTGTTTCAGACTCGCAAAAAAAAGATTACCAAAAGTCCCCAAATATTAGACCTGCTTCAGGCTAGCGAGTATATCCTGAGCAGGTCAGATTAACACAGAAACATGCACATATCCATGAGATATGTATATGTTTCTGTGTGTACTTATGTAAAATGTTTTTGAATTTTAAAAAAATTATGTGCACCCCCTCCCCAAAAGCATAACCAGCCCCGGGCTTTATAAAGCCTGTTCTGGTTCTAAAAATACAGGGGCCAATATGCGTAGGGGGCCCTTGTATATTAAGAACCAGCACAGGGCTTTGTTGAGCTGGTCCTGGTTCTGGAAAATCAGGGGACAAAACGAGTAGGGGTTTGGCCTCAGCAGAATGACTAGCCACTGGCTGTTCACTTGTGCCAGTGGCAATCATTGCCTGTATTGCTGATCGGTGTTCAGGCTATACGAATTTGTAAGGTGCACTCAGTTTTCCCAGTTGTACATTATAGAACATGGGCAAGTAATTGCATAAACTATAAAACTGGGGGTGCAAGTTAAATGATAATGTATATTGTATTTGGCCCCAGTATACGGATGAAAAAACACCGACCCTGTTTGTAAAAAACTGCAGGTAGTACAATTGGGGCATTTGAAACATCCCAATTTAGGGGTACCCAAAAATGAAATTTTCTTATTTTTACCAAATTGTGAGATGTTATTACGCACCAGGTAGTCTCTAAGATTCTTTCCTTTATGATAGCAGAACATTAGTGAGGTATTGTGTAAAGGTTTAAGGTCCTTGTCTGATGTAATAATAGGCCACAGTGTCTTGGCCTCACGATTAATAGTAGTGCTCATATGATTAAACTTCTTCACCCGGATATGACTATTCATTTTATTTTTAGGTTTAGCAGTATTAACGGACAACAATTTATCCAAAGGAACCGCCAATGCTTTACTTCTGGCATGTTCCAAATCAGGAGGTTTATAACCTCTCTAGATGAACTTGTCAAACATAGTGTCGAATTGTCTGATACCTTCTTCACGATCTTTGGCAATTCTCAAAGCATGTAGGAATTGTGAGAATGGGAGATTACATTTTTAGTGGAGCGGGATGTGCCCTGCTAGCTAACAGGTTGTTGTTTCTGTAAGTAGCTTTCGGAAATAGAGATGGTAACAACTTGCCCTCACTTTTAGTTGTTGTCACATCTAGAAAATTGACCTTGCTGGAATCAATTGTATAATTACTTTTTTTTATCTTCTGTAAAAGACTGTGCACTCCCACCCCACACAATAAACAAATCGTCAAACTAATGAAAGAAATTGATCACATATTTTACAACATCTGGATTCATGTTCGATGGTAAACATGTAGGCGTTTGCATAGGATGGGGCCACATTGGACCCCATCGCACAGCCAGAAAGCTGTAAAAAATATGTCCCATCAAACATGAAGTAATTATGGGTCAAGATCAATTCCAATAATTGCATAAATAGCTTAATACATGGTCCCTTGTACAAGGTATTAACGAAAAGCAATATCCTTGTAGCCTGCATTCCTTATGCATGTGGAATGCAGGTATACAGACCGCAAACGTCCACAGAACACAACACGCAGTCATGAGGCAAATCAGAATGTTTAGCCAATTAAGCTAACAAACTGCTGGTGTTGTTGGTATTCTTCAAAAATGTAGGTTTGGCCTAGACAAAAGGTTGCAATAAAGCATCCAAATATGTCGATACAGGTTGGTAAAGTGAGCCTTGAGTGGCTATGATAGGCCACCCAGGTGGCTTCACCACATCTTTGTGTATCTTAGGAATCAGATACAATAAAGGTTTGATGGGAAATTTAACCTCTAAAGTTTTTTTTCTTCGCAGGTGAAAATAAGCCTTGAGCACAGGCCACATCTACTAATGTACCTAATTCTCTCTTGAAAGTCAGGGTGGGGTCCTGGACTAATTTCTTATATGTGGTGTTGTCACTCAACTGTCTGACAGTTACATCTTTATAGTCTTGTAAGTTCAAAACCACAATGGCGCCCCCCTTATCCGCCTGACGAAACACAACATCTTCATAGGTGGTTCATTTTTTCAGAGCAGTTTGTTCCTGTTTGTTTAAATTCCAAAAATTAGTTTTTTAATGTTGGGATTCTCACAAATTGCTCTGTCCAACAAATGAGAAAAAGCTTTAATCGATGCATTATTACTGATGGGGCCGAACGGAGATTTTTCTTGCAATTGAGGAGCTGTGAAGATACGTCAGATGAAAAGCCTGGATTGTCTGCAAAATATTCCTTGATCTTCAAACTCCTATTAACTATTAAGATTCAATTTTCCACTGTGATTTATCAAAGGGAACCATGGGAATGTATGACAAACCTTTTCCTAAACTTGATAATTCACTGTGAGAAAGGGATCTTTATGATAGGTTAAAGACTAATTCCTGCACCCCCTGGGTGGTCTTCCCCTGCCTCTTATTCTGTTGCCCAATGTGGGTGCGCTTGTGCCAGAATCTAAAATACGTGCCCTAGTATGATTATCTACTGGAGACTGTACCTTCTGATGTATCTAGATGAAATCTGTTTAAAGTACGTCTAAAATGCTGTCCATTATCTGTTTTGGGGTGAGCCCCTGTGAGCCAGTTATAAACCCGTTGTTGGTCATAGTCTAGGTCCACTTTCTTCCTATTTTCTGTCTTAAATTTCAACAGTCCAGTTTTATAAGATTCCACTGGCATGTTGAGGGCCTGATGTAGACCCGTTCGTAAGGCTGCGTTCGCACGCAGCCTGCTGATGTTTGCAATCTGCGCATGCGTACAAGACGCAGTGCATGTGCGCGAACCAGTCACTGCGATCAGGAAGCGTTCACAGCCAGTACATAGATGCTCCGCAAGCATGAGTGACAGGACATGACATTTGTGGGTGGTAACAGGGGGTGGTCGATGGTAACGGGTGTGTGGTAGTCCGAACGCAGGCATGTCTGTGAGTCTGAACGCTGTTTCAGGAGTGTACATAATTAATACGCATTGTCAGCGGCGATGTCACATGGCTGAATTAAACACAGCAGCACTCACAGTGGGGTCAGCCACAAGTGCTGCATATGGATCCGATGTCAGCCGATGGTACCAGTTGTTTAATACACTTCCTGGAGGTAACGTGTGTTACTAAGGGAAAGTGGGGGTCTAGTGTAAGGCTGGTGGGCGTCTAAACACATACCGCGATCACACGGCAAAACATAGTGGGTGTACTAATATCTTGCTAGCGAATGCGGGATTTGCATACTTTGCGGGATTTGCATACTTGCAAACGGGTCTGAATAAGGCCCTGAGATTGGTCATCCAGTCATTTTGTTTGTCTGCCATTAGTGAAGATAAATGGATGGCCTCAAATGCTTTAATTTTTTTAGAGAAATATTGATTTCTCTTTTGGATTCTTCAATAACTAACAATAAAAGATAAAATGAGCATTTGTTGAGGACCGAAGTCCATTTTTTGCTAAATTCAACATTGTAGCATCCAATCGTGGGCACGTTCTTAATCCTAAACCCACGTGGGACTTTTTATCCTTGTAATAATTCAACAATGTAAGTCCGTGGTAGAAAAAATCAATTTCCCTCTTTTTTAAACGTAGCAAATCATTGTACATTTCCAATGATGAAGGTAAAGTCACATGGTCAGGCAAATCCTCAGTGAATAAAATCGCATCTGCCTTGGATTCTGAAAAACTTAATACTGCCCTTAGTTCCAGGGTAATCCACTGAGGCAAACCTTCTGTACTTTCTTATGCCATGATGCACACTCTGATGACAGCTAATGTCTCTAGGATGGGTATCTAGGAAACTGTATGGCGACAACCAACATCCACTAAAAACTGTAAACCTCCTTGTGCCACATTGAACAATAAGCTCAAAACAATCCACATGAATCTGACAGAGCTCTGCCAAACAAGTAGTTTGCTCATAAATAATCCATGTTGCCTTGAAGGATAACTAAGTAATTGCAGGACTATGGTGAAAACCCCAGTACCACAAACTCAGTTATACATAAAGATCCACACTTCGGTATTCCAATGGTAAAAAGAATAATGGCCCGAGCAGTGTCTTTGCACCTGGTGCGGGCTGTGGTGGGGAGCTTGTACTGCGAGTGCCGTGCACTGTCAAATAAGGGGTGTGGTCTTGTGGGTGGGGGTGTTGCCTTGCAATGGGGGGGCGTGTCCAAAACACCCATTTTTTTGTCACACCGAGGGTGCCGGAGGTGCAGACTGCCCTTGGGGACTAGCCTGGGTGAAGTGCCGGCTCCCTCACTGTGCTAGGAGCCAGGTGCTGCACTTAATGCAGCACCCGGCTCCTGTCACTGAGGGGGAGCCAGCACTTTAGTGTCACCCCTCGGCTGGTGACACCCGGGTATGGCCCGCACCCCCCGCAGCCCCCTTGTGACGCCAGTGGGCCCGGGTGCCTTCCAAAATGTGCCTTGCACAAGGAATCACTGTAACATATCGGACCATAGGCAGCACTCCGGAGAATAAACATACTCAAGTTACATTGTTTAATGAAGTGACGTTTCAGCGCCTTTATTAACGCTTTTATCAAGTTTATTACAAAAGCATAAAACACCAAACAAATAGCAAACTACCTTCATAGCAGACATAGGCTCTCCATCGTGTACAATAGCCTAAGGCCATCGCACCAGAAATTGCGTCACAATTCCTCCATCCTGAGACCATTTATGTGTGGGGTTGCTTCTCAGCCAAGGGAGTCTGCTCACTCACAATTTTGCCTAAGAACACAGCCATGAATAAAGAATAATACCAAAACAGCCTCCAAGAGCAACTTCTCGCAACCATCCAAGAGCAGTTTGGCAATGAGCAATGTCTTTTCCAGCATGATGGAGCACCTTGCCATAAGGCAAAAGTGATAACTAAGTGGCTTGTGGAACAAAACATCAAAATTTTGGATCCATAGCCAGGAAACTACCCAGACCTTAATCCCATTGAGAATTTGTGGTCAATCCTCAAGAGGCGGGTGGACAAACAAAAACCCATAAATTCTGACAAACTCCAAGCATTGATTAGGCAAGAATGGGCGGCCATAAGTCAGTATGTGGCCCAGAAGTTGATTGACAGCATGCCAGGGCGATTTGCAGAGGTCTTGAAAAGGTCAACACTACAAATATTGACTCTTTGCATAAACTTAATGTAATTGGCAATAAAAGCCTTTGACACTTATGAAATGCTTGTAATTTTACTTCAGTGTACCAAGGTAACATCTGACAAAAAGGTCTAAAAACACTGAAGCGGCAAACTTTGTGAAAACCAATACTTGTGTCATTCTCAAAAATTTTGGCCATGGCTGTCGACACTATGTTGTTTTTTTCTGTAACCCCTTCTGATTATTCTGAGGAACAAATGCCAGAAGGTTTGAAAGCCACCAGTGCAATCTGCAATCACCAGCGGGTAATGGTACAAAACTACCCATGGCTCAGTTACATTAAAGAATCGGTGAGCATACAAATATATTGAGTTATGGTTTTGGACTCGCACAGTGGGCCTGATTCAGACCCACTCGCAAGCGCTATGCGCTTGCAAGAGGGTCGATGGTGGGGCACTGTGCATGTGCCGCGTGCGTGCACAACCCCTGCAGCGAGTGAGAAATTCACTCGCTCCAGGGCTTGCTACAAACGGGGCGGTTGTCGATGTTGATCGACAGCTTGCCCCATTTTGTAGGCGGGGAGGGGGGTGGCTGGACAAATGGAGGCGTCCTGAAGGAACACCTGCCATTTGTGGGCGGCCCTACTGACATCACTCGTGATGTCAGTAGTGAGCTTCCTGCTCTATTAGAGCAGGAAGCTCACTGGGGCTTGCGGGAACGAGACCCTACCGCAAGGGTCTAGTCGCAAGCCTGATGGTCGCGATGGTCACGACGATCGCGACCATCACCTGGCTGCTCGCAAAAGCTGTGGGTGATCTCCCACAGCTTAGCGATCGACCAGGAGGCCGGGTAAAAAAAAAGCGGCCTCCCTGATTCAGAGCGAGCGCTCACTTTTTTTCGAGTGCCCCTGAATCAGGCCCAGTGTACACTGTATTTGTTTTCCTCTTTTTTTGGTAAAATAACCCACACATATTCAGAGCAAAGGTTGGAAAAGTGCTCGAACACCCATATCCCCACACCCATTCCCCATTTAATTTCACTATCTCCAAGAAACTTGTCTGTTTAGTTTCAAAAGTTCTAGCTGCATATTCCTAACATATGTTGGACTTTTTTTCATAGGGGCAAATTATCTTCACTTCTTATGTAACAATATCCAGTCTAATGTCTCTTCACTCTCATTGTGACATGTTTGCTGTTTTCACACTGTCAGTAAAAACACAGGTGCACATATGGGGTGTTTCAGAGCCTGAGGAGTTCATGTTTACCTTGTGGACAGCAGGATGCTCTAATGCAAATTATGAAAAAAAATATATTTTTGCAGCTGATACTGTACTTTAATATAGTAGGTGGGGTATGTAATTAAAATTCTCTAAGCACACTATCTCCATGATAAGGGATAAATCATTGGACATGTCTAGGCAGCTACTAGGAGTATGTAATCAGTGAAGACATCGAGTGGACAAAGCTGATGGACTGGCATCATCCCTGCCTCACTGGGATCTGTATTTTGCTTGCAGTGTATCTTGAAGGGCACATTGCAGCCTATGACCTCACCCCCCACCCCACACATACTTTGGGATGTTGTAACATCTTGTGTGCAAGGAGCAGGGTTACGGTGCTGGGTCTGGGAACAGGAATTGTCCAGAGAGAGCAAACCTTGAACCCACAAATATGCTACATCTCAGCTTTACCCTTACATGGGCAAGGTAGTTTCCTTTACCTAATGTTTATCTGCCCTGTTATGTATACCTACACCTAATCTCTCATTGGAACTTCTTTCCACTACTTCTTTATTGTTGTGACTGGATTTTTATTTACTATATATCATCCCTTTCATGTTCCTTTCCCCCTCTCTTATACTCCTTTCTGTCCCTTATTGCTCCATCTCATTCTGTATTGCCAAATTCTCCCTCTCATTGCTGCACTCCTTTTTCATGCCTACATAAACCGCCGTCATTGCTCTATCATACCTCTCATTGTATCCTATAGCACAGCAAATAGAGTGATGTCAGTAAAATGATTGACAGGACAGCAGTATCCTTGCTGGGAGACTGCAGAGCTATAGACTACAACAGGATCCAAAAGGATGATTCTCAGAATGAAGTACCAGACAACTGTTCTCCAGGATTAAAAGAAGCAGTGCTATACTTGTGATCCAGATGGAGAGGTGTGGAAGTTGATAAACAGAGTTTGATACACTGTCATCTGTCACCAGAGCCTGCTCATTAAGCAATAAGTTCTAGAGCAAAGGTCCACAGTAGGAGCTGGTGCAGCTGGGCATTCTCAGCAGAACACTTTTGGCCATCTACTTGTATACTTCAGTGCACGGAGAGTTCTGCCAATGAGAGCTTGTGGTATGAGGAGCCGCCACACAGCAGCAGCTCCGATTCACAGCAGATGCAGAGACAAAAACAAAACTGTCTCAGTCTAAAAAAAATTTTTTGTCCATTTGGGTGGTTTCCAATCACTCAGAACCCCCCCCCATGTGTATGCCACTCAACATGGTCTCATTTCTTGTTTTATGCAGTATTACTATTGTCTCTGTTGACTGTTTAAATTAAACAATTACAAAAAGAAGAGGTTTAAATTGAAGATTCTTTCAAACTGTGGGCTTGATTCAGCTTCAGACGGAATTGCAAAGCTACTCGCAAGCAGCTTTGCAAATCCGTCTGTGCAAATATGGTAATTCCCTCCCCTGCAACGGCGACGACATGCTGCCATTTTAGGAAACAGAGTCCATCGCCACCCTCTCCCCACCCACAAGCGGCAGCAGACTGACAATCAATGACAGTCTGCTGCCAGTCCAAGTGCGGGATCACACATGGGTCAGGCTCCTGCGCAGACTCCCGATCATCGGGAATCTGGGTTCAGCAGTGGTCTAGCGTGCACTGCTGAATGAGGACCTATGCACAATGTCCCACTCCTTTAGACCTAAATGATGACCCAAGTAACATTCCTGCAATCACATGTTCCCATCAGTACAGATGACAGAGCAGACAGGGTCCTTACGGTTTGCAGCCCCAGCTATGGGTCCAGCTATGCTTCTTATTCCAGCTGGGCATTAGCAGAACTACATTCTTTATAATTCTCAGCCACCCACCAAATAAAGCAAAACTATTGTGCTGTAAAACTAAAGCATCACAAAACATTTTACCCTCTTAGAAAATGTATATCAATATGTCCCTATTTCATTTACCAATAACCCCAACTAAACGTATGTTTAGTTAGGATGAACTTTTCACACATGTGCATTACAGAGTTGACATTCGTGATACATATTGCATACTTGCCTAATCTCCCATAATTTCATTGAGTCCTTTCAAACTCCAAGTAGAGTAGACCATCTTCCCAGTAAATTGATTTATTATCACTGCCCCAATGAATGATACAGCAATTTGCAGCCATATGAATTTTTGGGTAGGGCCACTGGGATGATGCAACCCACATTTCCATGTCCTCCCCCCAAAACTTCACATTTGGACTTACACTCCAGGCATCTCTTTGAGGAGAGGCATACAAAGTTGATAAGCAAGCATGGTACATGCCTACATTGCATCAGATTTCAATGTAGTTATAAAGCATGTGTAGGCTTGATATAATATCCCTTTAATCTGGGACACCTATGATTTACACAAGTTATGTGGCTGATTAAAATAAGAGATGTGTGGGTCTGGTTCTCAGAGAACTGACAACAATGGAATTTAGGGTGTCACAAACTCTGAGATGGATTATGGATGCTACCCATATTCAGGGAATTGGCTAGACCTATTCCTGAGGCGTGGAGTCTAATGTGCCGGCGGTTTTCACCAGAGACCCTCGCAAGAAGGTATGGACTCGGCTGCGTCTGACACACAGGTCATGGCCCTCAGGTTAAGTTTCCCTATACAGGTGCTGGCGAACTTGGTTGGAATGCAGGAGACTTTAGCGTAGTCGACTAGCCGAGATCTGAACCAAACAGACGAGATGGTACCAGGGAGCAGACGTAAATGGGTCACCGGGAATAGCCGAGGTCAGAACCAGATATCAATGCAGAACCAGGGGTCACGCAGAATCGGAGTCACGAACAAGCCAAGGTCAGAACTAATAGTCAGGATATGCACAGGAACGCTGGAGTATGGTAATGGAGCCTATACTCTGGCACTGGAGTGCTCCCAGGAATTTCCTTATATAGGTCAGTGTTCAAACTCAGCACCAATCACTACTCCCTATTCTTGCACCTGCCCCTCTAAATCCTATACAGAGCGGCATGCGCACTCCTATGGGAGCAGCAGCCACCTGCACACAGCCGTCGGGGGAGGAGGAGAACAGCTGACAGTGGGCGTCGGGGATCTCCTGCATGCTGTCCCATGCCAGCCAGGACCCCAGCATCACCGGACCAGGTAACAGAGACCTGGATTCGGCAGCACTGTGACATTACACCCCCTTCTAGGGGTGGGTACCGAACACCTCACAAATGGCCTGTTAGGAAACTTTGATGGAGTTGAGGTGCCTGAATATCCGAGGTCTTAACCCAACAATATTCCTCCGGCCCGTATCCCTTCCAATCCACCAGAAATTGAACGGAACGTCAAGACATTCTGGAATGTAACATCTGTTTAAGCTCATACTCCTCTTGGTGGTCCACTGGAATTGCAATGGGAGGGTTGCATTGTCTCGAATATCGATTTAAGCACAAATGGTTTTAGAAGAGAGGTATGAAATGCATTGGGAACCCTAAGAGTACCTGAAAGTTTTAAGCAAACAGCCACCGTATTGATGACCCGAAAAATCTGGAAGGGGCCAATGAATCTGGGTGCAAACTTCATGGTGGGAACCCTTTTAATGGGACAAAGTGAGTGACCTTGGAAAACCTGTCCACCGCTACCCAGATTGTATTGAACCCCTGGCAGGAGGGTAGATCTGTTATAAAGTCCATGGATATATGAGATCAAGGATTATCAGGTAGTGAAAGTGGACATAAAGACCCTGCAGGGAGTTGAGGAGGCACCTTATGTTGAGCACAGATGGTACAAGCTGCCACAAAGTCCTTGACATCACGACGTACTGTACAGTTGGCCACCAATAACTCCTGAGGATCAGTTCCAAAGTTCTCCCCACTCCCGCATGACCTGAAAAAAGTAAAGAATGGGCCCACTGGAGTAACTTAGATCGGAGTTCGGGTGCTACAAATGTTTTCCCTGGCAGAATCTTGACCTTGGTAACTGCTACAAAGGACCCAGGTTTTAAAATTGATATGTCTTCCTTTACTTCATCCTCCTGGGCCAAATTGAATGCTCGAGACAGGGTATCAGCTTTTACATTCTTGCAACCTGGATGATAGGTAATAACCAGATTAAAACTGTCAAAAAACAGTGACCACCTGGACTGGCGATAATTCAGGCAATGAGCAGTTTTGAGATAAGTGAGGTTCTTGTGATCCGTGTAAACTGTCACCGGAAATTTTGCCCCTTCCAGCAGATATCTCCACTCTTCAACTGCCAGTTTAACAGCTAGTAACTCCTTATATCCAACTGCATAATTCTTTTCTGGAGCAGAAAACTTACGAGAAAAGAACCCACAGGCGTACCACTTGCCCCACTCATCCTTCTGTGACAGTACCACTCCAACTCCCACCATGGAGGTATCCACCTCCAAGAAGAAAGGCAGATTGCAGTCAGGTTGTCTTAAAATAGGAGCTGACATAAATCACTGTTTTAAAAGAACAAAGGCCTCTTCAGCTGAAGGAGACCATCTCCGTGTATCTTGTCCTTTTTTTGGTGAGCGCAGTGATTGGAGCTGCTATGATGGAGTAGTTCTGGATGAACTGGTGATAGAAATTGCAGAATCCCAGGAAGCATTGTATTGCTTTCAACCCAACAGGGCGAGGCAAGTTAGTAATGGCAGCTAATTTTGCCGGATCCAACTGAAGGCAGGAACCAGAAATAATGTATCACAGAAAAGTTAGCTTTTTTGCTCGAAGGAACATTTTTCAAGTTTGCAAAACAGCTGGTTGGCCCGAAGTCATGTCAGCACTTCACACACATGTAGGCAATGAATTGCTAAGTCCTCTGAGAATATTAGGATGTCATCTAAATATACCACAACGTATTTATAGAGCAAGTCCCTGAAGATGTGATTCATATATTTTTTGGAATACAGCTGGAGCGTTGCTTAACCCAAAAGGCATGACTAGGTACTCGAAGTGACCATCATGAGTATTGAAGGCTGTCTTCCACTCATCTCCAGCCCAAATCCTCATCAAATTATAGGCCCCATGAAGATCTAGTTTGGTAAAAATTTTGGCTCCCTTAATTTGGTCAAAAAGTTTGGATATCAGAGGTTATGGGAACTGGTCTTTGATGGTAATAGCATCCAGGCCCCGGTAATCAATGCATGGTCTCAGACCTTCGTCCTTCTTGGCAAAGAATAGACCAGCACCAGGGGGTGATTTGGACTCCCTGATGAACCCGCATTCCAGATTCTCCTGCATATACTCAGACACTGATTGGGACTTGGCAAGTGAAAGAGGAAACGTTCTCCCCCGAGGTGACTCTTTCCCAGGTAATAGATCAATAGCGCAATCCCAGTCTCTATGAGTAGGAAGTTTCTCCTCAGCTTTCTTACTAAAGTCTTCTCAGAAGGACCGGTATGCAGCTGGAAGCTGAACTTCCGGAGAGATGACTGATCTCCGAATGGCTTGCTGCATAGATTTGATAGATGACAAACAGGAACCATGGCATCAAGGACCCCACAACAGGATTTGAGGTTCCTCCCAGTCTAGCACAGGAGAATGTTTACAGAACCAAGGAAGAACCAAGATGACAGGGCTCTCAGCTGACGGAAGTATGTAGAATGGTATTGATTCTTGATGTAGAGCCCCTACTTCTATGATAATCTCTGTCATCTGAGAGTGGATGGTCACTGTAGGAAGTTTATCCCCATCCACCCTGATGACATTGAGAGGTGTTTGAAGTGTCATAATTGGAATTCCTAGCTCTTGAACTTTTTTGGCCGTAATGAAGTTGCCATCGGCACCTAAGTCCAGGAAAGCCCTAATGACTTCAGAGAACTTTCCCAGGACCAAGGTCACATCAATGGAGAAATGAGGAACTACATGGTTCTTTGGGGTGTGTTAAAATGTACCTAATCTGACCACCCCTCTATCAGTTAGGCCTTTCCATTTCCCAGACGATTTGGACAGCTGGAGAGAAGATGACCTGATTCACCATAATATAAGTAAAGTCTGTTTTTAAAGCTCCTTTCTCTCTCTGCGACAGGATGGCGAGATTTCCAACCTGCACGGGCTCTTCTGGAGGTTCCACTGGTGCCGTGAAACGTGGAGTTAGCTTACAGTTAAACCAACGAGACTGCTCATTCTCTCTTGCTCTCTCCCTATGGCGAAGATCCACCCAGATACACAGGGAGATCAAGTCATCCAAAGAAGTTGGCAGTTCCCTGGATGCGAGTACATCCTTGATCTGATTGGGCAGGCCCTGCATGAATGCGGCAACTAAGACTTCGTTATTCCATCCCAATTCTAAAGCAAGGGTTTGGAACTGCACAGCATACTGTCCTGCAGATTGATTGCCTTGTCTCAGCTTTAGAATAGCCAATCCTGCCGAGGATACTCAACCAGGCACACCGAAGACCCTATGGAAAACCTTCAGGAACTCTGCATTATTGTTAACCAGAGTATAATTTCTCTCCCATAATGGAGAAGCCCAAGCCAAAGCCTGACCAGGCAGCAGCGAGATCACGTAAGCCACTTTCATCCTTTCTGATGGAAAATTTGCTGCTTGAACCTCAAATTGAAGTGAGCACTGGTTCAGGAAACCTTGAAAGTCCTTTGGGTCCCCATCATACTTCGTGGGATTCAGAATGCGCAATGGTGCAGAAGCACTTGCAGCTTGTACAGTCACCGTAGGAGGTGGGATGGATTGTACCAGTGCCGGCTGAGTGGTACTGACTTGTTGCATTAAGGTCTGCAGACACTGCATAATCTGAGCTTGATCTTGTTCTTGTTTATCAACTCTAGCAAGTAGGTTCTTGAGTCTCAGGGCGATGGGTTACCAGCAGCATCCATGTTTTTGGGCCAGAGTATTCTGTCACAAACTCTGAGATGGATTATGGATGCTACCCGTATTCAGGGAATTGGCTAGACGTATTCCTGAGGCACAGAGTCTAATGTGCCAGCGTTTTTCACCAGGGACCCTCGCAAGAAGGTATGGACTTGGCTGCGTCTGACACACAGGTCATGGCCCTCAGGTTAAGTTTCCCTATACAGGTGCTGGCGAACTTGGTTGGAATGCAGGAGACTTTAGCGTAGTCGACTAGCCGAGGTCAGAACCAAACAGACGAGATGGTACCAGGGAGTAGACGTAAATGGGTCACCGGGAATAGCCGAGGTCAGAACCAGATATCAATGCAGAACCAGGGGTCATGCAGAATCGGAGTCACGAACAAGCCAAGGTCAGAAAGAATAGTAAGGATATGCACAGGAACGCTGGAGTATAGTAATGGAGCCTATACTCTGGCACTGGAGTGCTCCCAGGAATTTCCTTATATAGGTCAGTGTTCAAACTCAGCACCAATCACTACTCCCTATTCTTGCACCTGCCCCTTTAAATCCTATACAGAGTGGTGCGTGCGCTCCTATGGGAGCTGCGGCCGCCTGCACACAGCCGCCAGGGGAGGAGGAGATCAGCTGACAGCGGGCGCTGGGGATCTCCCACCCGCTGTTGCACGCCAACCCGGACCCCAGCGTCGCCGGACCAGGTAAGAGAGACCTGGATTCGGCGGTGCTGTGACATAGGGGTTCGGAGTCATACCGAGTTCGGAATCAACTTGCAGTACCTAGTTGAATAGAGTCCCAGTTCGGATCTTCACACATTTCAGAACTGTATTTTAAATTCAGAACTCTGTTTTTTGATTGCATGCTATTACATCAAAATGACATAAGTTTAGCTTTTATTTATTTATTATTTTTTAATAAAACAGAACAAAAACCAAAACATGTGAAGATAATTTTTCAAAGCCAAAACTAAAAGACAAAGCTGAATCCAGATCTAAAACCAGAGCCAAAACATAGGGTTCAGCGCAAATCTCTAATTAAAACAAGGTGTAATCCAGGCTTGAATTTAATTAGCCACAGAACCTCTGTAATTCATATGTGTACCAGATCAAAGGCATATTATTGCAAGTCAAAGCATGTGCCTCTCATAGATGTAAGTGGCCACTAATTCCATTTGTGTCAAGCCCCTTCATTCCAAAAAAAAAAAAAAAAAGAAATGGCAAAATTAGACAACAGAGTCTCATTTTGTTTCCAATATAGATGATCTGTGATATTTCTGGCAGATCTTTAAACACGTACTAATTCTCCGACCCTAGCAGCAATTAAAATATGTTGACTCATAGACACTGGTCTATACCTGAATGCTTATTTACAATTATTTCTTGGTCTTTAAACCAAAGATAACATAATTGTATTCACTTAATTTTCTTTTTAATGTAACTCATATCAGCTTTGTGTGCCGCATACAAGAACTTAATTGCTATTTTGAGCCCCACAGTAAAACAGAGTTCATTATTTTGATTTTAACATGCATGGAGCTGTATTTTAGATCTACTTGTCTTGGGCTAATCAACTGTGAATAATTTACATTTCAACCCTAAATGTCAAAACAAGTGAATATGTCTGCTCTCAACACTTGCAATGCCTAATCAACTTGTTACGTTCACTCATTATGAAAATATGTGTCAAAATATAATAGTTATGAATATCTTTTCCTGCTTAATATGACTGCTTGTCTTCAAAATTGACCGTGTTTAACTGAGATATATTAAAATATACTGCTGAGTGGTCAGCAGACTGGTTGTTATTATTTTATGGCAAGGTACCCACAAGCATTGTATTTGTCTATTTTATGGCTTATAAATTGTGAATGAACATGTCAAATGCAAACACATTTGTTACTAGCATTTTATGGTCATCTGGAACGGGTTGGCTACAGAATGCTGGTGCTCAGGATGCCGGCAGTCAGAATACCGACGCCGGCATCCTGACAGGGTTAGGATACCAACACTTGTCGGTAAGTATCCTAAACCTACCCCTAACCCTACCCCTCCCTCCCTGAACCCTAAATCTAACATCCCCCTAGTGCCTAAACCTAACCATTCCCCCTAGTGCCTTACCCCTAACCCTCCCCCTAACCCCACTACTTACCATCGGGATGCCATGGTCAGGATGCCGGCGCCAGAATCCCAAAAGCCAGGATTTCAACTACATCCCTCTGGAACTTACTATAAGTTTCCACTAGAGATGTGCCCTGACCCCATGTTTTGGTCTAGATTTTGTTTTGGATCTTGATTCACCTGTGTTTTGGTTTGGTTTTCCAAAAACACCCTCCAGTGTTTTTGTCTTGGTTATGGTTTTGGATCTGGATTTAGACAAAATATCTTAAAATTTTTAAAAACAGCTCAAATCATGTAATTTTTGCAATCCAAAACCTGAAATTCGGAATTAAAATCCGAATTCCAAACTGTGGGAAGATCAAAACCATGACTCCGATCTGTCTGGATTCACAAAGTTCTGGTGGGTTTGGATTTCTAGAGAATTGCACATCTCTAGTTTCCGCAATGCGTTTACCCATGGCAAGTGCATGTGGATAAACCAAGATACATTTTGAAAAGTGGAACAATATAACATCTAACAAATTCTAGTAATGGAGATAGTGGATTTGGTGATACGACAAACAATGGTTCTAGTGTCATATTCATACACTAACTGTGTGACATTTTTTTGTTCCACCCGAGTTTGCGTGAGTATCTTCCAGGTGCTCAGCCTTACATAGGGGCTGAGGATCTGATTCAGCGGTGGATGCAAATCCTGTCGCAGCTGTGATCCTGTACACAGCGGTTGTGCAAAAATATGCAATTGTCACACAGCATCGATGTTCCGAGCAACCTTATGGTCACTCAGAATGTCCGTCGAATGTAAGCCACCAATTCACAGTTGCAGACACACCCCTGAAATGGCCGTGATACACCTATGTTTGAGTCACCACCCCTCATTACCTCTCACAAATGCACCCTGACTGTCATTCTGTGCGCAAGACCTCACTGTGGCCACCATTGGTAATGAAACTTGGTGCATGTGCAGTTGAAAAATAATCTCTCAACACCGCGAGCATCAGACCTGATTCTGATTTGGGAGCAAAGCAAAAAAAGCAAGTAACTTTACACCAGGACAAACCATGTTGCAATGCAAGGTGTGCAAACACAGGTTTTTTTTGCATACAGGGCAAATACTGACTGCTTTGGCATGAAACCAATAAATGCTGAACAGCTTTATTTTTAAAGTGCAATTTAGAGTTAAGTTTGGACATGCCCCTCCAATGAGAAAGGACTGATATGAATGGTTATATATTCTCTGAACAGCACTGGGTAATATGATTTGCGATATATAAAAAAATTATAATGATAATTTCAATAAGATGATTAGGGTGAAACAGATACAGAATAGAAGATACAAATAGTCCAGAACAGACTGTTTAATTTGAATTATTTTTAATGAATACATATTTAACTAGATAACAGTGTACTATACTCACCCTCAATCTGTCTGTATACTGGTGGGTGGCGCTGGTGGTGTGACACAGGGGAAATGAGGAACCATGACATCTCATGGCCAAGAGGAGAGCTGGAAAGCCTGAGTCAAGCCCCAGCAATGCTGACATAAAGAAGAACAGAAGCAAGAAGAGGACAGGAAGAAGTAGAGGAGCAGATAAGTAAAAAGAGAGAGTGGGGGAAGGAGTAATATTCACTAAATATATAAGTGAAGGGGTGAGGGCACCACAAAAGCAGTATATATACGTTCCACATTCTGATGTCCAGAACAGAACTCATTTCCCAGGAAAAGGGGCAGATGGGGATAAGAATCCTGCTGCTTACCACAACAATAGTCTTACACACAGCTGCACTACCTGGGTGTGACTGATTTGGTGTGTGATTGTATAAAGGATTGCGAGATCCTGTGGGCGGAGCTTCTGATGCTGACTAGCAGCCAGGCGATAGAGAAGGGCTGATATAGCATGGATAGTGTCAGGAAACCATCTCATATGTACAAATGTGCTGTGTTAACATTTCTGAAGAGTAAAAAGCCACCTAACTGTAAAAACCAGTGTCGAGAGTCGCTCCATAGATTTCTACAATGCATATACTTGTGTGTGTATATATATATATATATATATATATATTATATTATATAGTGATCCATGTATTCTGTGTGGGGCTGAAGGGACCCACCCACACAGGGAAGAAAAAGGAGATATGACCACACCCAATGACTGCCCAGCGGATTCAGTCCAAGGTAGGACTGAGGCAGACAAGCATGTATACAGCCCAGGTGGGGATGATGTGGGAGACAATCAGGCTGCCTGTGGAGAGTCTAAAGCTAGCCACACACTAGACCAACTTACATCCAACCAGCCAACTTGTTGATTGGTTGGAATGAAAATCTGGTAAATAATGGAGTAAATAATGATCAGCAATTTGCTCCTAAATGCCAGAAAACAGATGAAAATGGTAATTCAAACAAGTTTGTTAAATGTTTGATCTAAACTATTTTGGTCCATTTTCCAGTGTTTGGGAGCAAATTGCTGATTGTATTCCTTACCAGATTTTCATTCCAACCAATCAACTAGTTGGCTGGTTGGACATATAATCTTTAGATGTGTGGCCAGCTTAAGGAAGACTGTGGGAGCTTTAGAGCCCAGTGTGCCAACCCAGGGCAGTGGGAGGCTAGGAGGCCGTGTCCTGACCTGCGAGGCAGGAAGGACTGCAAAATCTCTGATTGTGTTTTGTGAAGTTGTGGCAGCCAAGCCAGGCCAAGGGGCTTGGATCTGTAAAGGCCAGTCAGCTGTGTCCAGACCTGCAGGTGACAGGTATGACCACCAAAGACTGAGGCTGTATTATGTTTGCAGACTAGCTGCCCATTATAAAGAGGAGCCAAGCAGTGAGGTAGTGCCCTGAATGGGGGCTAGGCTTTTATTATTTTGTTCCTGTATGCTGACAGTAAAGCATCATTTATTTCGGCATATACAGTATCTGCTGTTCGTAGGTCCTTATGCTGCTGCCCGTATTCTCCACCATACTGTATGTGATATATCTGGGGTATTTAGCTTGGTAGATAGGTCAGTGGTGCAGTTCTAGATGGATAATAAGGGTCCAGGTTAAAATGAAAATAAATGGTGCTTTACTGTATTTATAATTCAACAAACCCCCATATTGAAGTTCATATTGGAAAAAGAAATAAAGATAAATGTTTTCTTTACTAATTAATGTTTACAAATTGGTAGTATACACAGTGTATATTGTTTTTGTTCCAGGCCAGGTCACTGCTCTCTCTTGCCCAGGGTGCTGAAATGTCTAACTATGGCTCTCCATGATGATGTTGATCCAAATCAACAACATGTACAGTATCTAGATTATATATTGTCTTAATAATTTTGCAGCAGGTGTCATATTTTAATATCTATAACACTTTTACTGTCTTTTGATTTATTATGATGTTGCCATGTCATCAATTAATCTAATGCATTAAGCAAATACGCCACTCTTATACAGTACCTTGCATGTGCATGGTGCCATGCATGCATAGTTTGTGATTGCTTCTTGCGGTGCATTTACTGTCTTATTAAAATCACAAGAATTAACCTATGCTTGCATCATGTGCATTTATCCCCCTTTTTAAACATAAGGATTATATTCACCTTTTACAGTGCTGTATGGCATTGTGTGCTGCTGATCAACTATTCCTAAATCATTTGTCATCTATGAAGAGTAATTAACAGAAAGATACAAAAAATGATCATGAACCTTTGATATTAATAAAAGGACTTAGAAGGACTTAGAAAAACTAGTTGATTACCCAGTCACAAGAGCTCTATGGAAAGCTGACATCCCCTATTGTTGGGGTTTCCCACCAAATTATTGATCATAATGATTGGATCCACCATGGCTGTCCCCACTCCAGAAGATGGAATCCAATTCCTTGTCTCCTGGAACTTGAAAGACATTTCTTTAAAAGTTTCCAGCAGCCTGCGGATTAACCGAGAATGGCCTTGAAATGGATATATTATATGAAAAAAATGTTTTGTTGGTCTAGTGTCACAATGGTAAATGTATCATAGGTACCTTATTTAAAAGATGTATGACACTGTCTGACATTTCTCTGCCTAAGTAATTATTTGGTAAATATTTACTTTTTACTACTAAATATATGTTACTTAATTTACTTAAATGTTTAGTATCTAATCTATTTGGAGTGGCAGGGGGAAGCTGCCACCCCCCACTTTTTTCTCTATGTTCCACCTTTGCAGATGGCCCCTTCTAGCCCATTGCAGGAGCTATTTAGGTTTATTTCTTTTTATTCAATTTTTGCTGTTTTTACCCTGCTCCGTATTGTTGTGTTTATGTGCCCCCATATTTTATTGTCCTTTTTCAGATAGGGCACAAAATGTATAACTTTGTTAATTTTTTCTGGGTCCATATGTTTTCAAATTATTGTCTTTGCCTTATGCAATGATTAAATTATTGTCCTTAAATTCTAAAGGTTTAAAATCACGTAATAAGAGGCGACACGCTCTGAAATATATTTCCAAGCATAAGGTGCACATAGTTACGGTTCAAGAATCACATTTTATTAATTCTACCCCTCTGTAGCGGGTAAGTTCAGATGATAATGGGAGACTGAGATGATGCAAACAAGTAAGCTTTTTATTCCAGGCTTGAAAAGGCAGAGTCAGTGTAATGACTTCTTACATAAGGCAAACACAGTTCAGGAACAATAATTCAGCTTACATGAGACAACAGTTCAAAGCAGAGATTTCCCAGCACAGTCATGGTTCAGATTGCCCAGCATAGAGGGAGCTGCTAAAGGTGCAATCACTCCCTCACATTTCCACTGACTAACTAAACTTACCTGGTTTTTATACCTTAGCTGGTCACAATTGCAACTATTTATGCCCCACATACCAAACAAATTTTATTTTGTAGGAAACATTGTACTACCCTCCAAAAACTTGTAAAGGATCAGTTATCCTCCACTCCACTCCTCCTCCACTCTGTTGTCCTTTATTTGCTGATTCTCATTTTCCTCATTCTCATTGTTATATGTCTAATGGCCTTCAGTAAAAAAGCTGGTCTGGCCTTTTTTCTTTTGCACACTTGTAATTTTGTGTTGGATGAACAAGTCACATATCCTAATGGTTGCTTCCTCATATTGATTGGGAAACTAGAGGATTGGATAGTCACGCCCCACCTTTTTAGGTTACGCCCTCAAACTACCAGAGACCATTCTTATATGTTTAGCCAAATTTTAATTGAGTATGACTTATATGACAAAAAATCCCTCATCTACACATTACACATTTTACTCACAAGTACACGGCTCCTATTTGCTGATCGATTTAGCTCTTTCACACAAATGGACATTGCAGTAGATTAGAAAAGCTTCTATCCTGCTTATAACATGGTCTGACCATTCAGCTCTAGTTTTGTTTTGGGATGTAGGTTCTGTTAAAGCCCCTCCCAGACCCTGGCATCTTGGTGACCACATATCAAATGACCTAGAGGCTAAGCAAAATATCTTTCAGACACTTACAATGTACTTAGAGAAAACATCGTTAGTTACATTTTGGTGTTGTGTGGGGCTCTGCAATTCAATCTGTGGCATGGCTTTAGAAGGCCGCTCAAACATCAGACGGACCTAGAAATTAGGTTGGTGGCTCTGGAATCTAGGCTTAAACACTCTATACAAAATGGTAAATTATATTGTGAACTTCTTAAGACCTTTGAGCAATCGAATGTCTCAGCTCTAAGGGAAGTTCATAAGCTATTTTTAAATTGAAACAGAAATTTTATGTATACGTTGATAGGATGGGGAGATTGGTAGCACTGAAGTTTGTGGGGAAATTAGTGAGGGAGAGGTTTTGAGCTACCTTTAATACTGTGGGGGCTAAAGTAACTGATCCAATGGAAATAGCGAATGCTTTTGCAGATTACTATTCCAAACTTTATAATTTAGTGGAGGACCCACAACCACAACCTACATTGGTGGGTATTGCCAAGTTTTTAAATACTATAAAGTTAGCTTCATTAGATGAACTGTCTGCTTGTTCACTAGATGAACCATGGTCAGAAGAAAAAGTGAGTGTGATTATTGATTCTCTACCGCTAGACAAGGCCCTTGGTCCTGATGGATATATTAATACATTTTATAGGGAATTTAAAGATATGCTAACACCAATTTTGGTTCGACTTTTAACGAGGTCTCAGAATGGGGGGGGATATTAGCGTTCCCCAAACCTGGGAAGAATCCTGTATTGATCTCTAATTATCGTCCAATAACATTATTGAATTCTGATGTTAAAATCTATGCCACACTTATAGATAATAGATTGAATCTGCTACTCCCTTCTCTAATTCATCAGGACCAGGTGGGCTTTGTTCTTTGCTGATAATCCCCAGACATTACTACAGTAGGCATGTTAAAGGTCTTGTGAAGGCCTTCTCGTTTATGGGTGAACCACTATTGTTGCTTTCTCTAGACGCAGAGAAGACATTTGTAATAGAGCCTTAACTTCAATAATGGCCCTATGCAGTATTATTATTATTTATTATTTATGTTTGGGAACATAAGAAACCTTGATTGGCCAGAAGAACTTCATCCCTTCCTAAACTCGAAGGAGGGTTTATTGTTCCCAAATGTGCAGTTTTACCAGCTTGCATGTTTACTGAGCCAGATAGGAGATTGGTTTGTTAAGGAATATCTTAAAACATGGGTCTTCTTACAAATGGACATGATCTCCCCTAACAGATCTACTATGGCTGCCCACAGGGCTGGATTAGGGTTTGTGGGGGCCACGTGGCAACTAAATTGTGGGGGGCCCTGAGACCCACATGGCAATGGTGGCTGCGCATATGCAGTTAGCAGTACTGCGCATGTGTAGAAGCCCCGGCAGCATCGCAGGGATGGAGCCCCTGTCCCTGCGTGTGCTGGTTGTTATTCTACAGGTATGATCGCATCTTTCAGTGCAATCATGACTGGTAATGTCATGTCCAGATCATATTGCAAATGCGATAATTAATAAATTGGCCCCCACTGCCAGGGGCAAATGCAGAATTTTAAGTGGGGGGGTGAGAGAAAAAGAAGGTTGGAGGAGGAAGGTGGATAGAAAGGGAGAGACAGAGAGAGGGAGGGACAAGGAGGGAGAGAGGGGAGGGAGAAAGGAAGAGAGTGAGACAGACAGGGAGGGGTGTGCAAGATAGAGAAGAGAGAGAGAAAAGAGGGAGAGAGACAGAGAGGAAGTGAGAAAGGGAGAGAGAGGCCATGGCTAATTAAATAACCCCAAGAGACAGAGAAGTCATGAGTGACAAAGTAAGAGAGAGAGACAGAGAGAGAGGAAAGGACAGAGGGCCTGATTCAGACTTGGGAATAGAGTGAGATATCTCTCTCAACTGTGAACCTGAACAAACCATATTGCAATGCAAGAGGTGTAAATACAGTACATACATTTTTTTACATGTAGGGTAAATACTGGCTGCTTTTGCATGTAGCCCACAAATATTGCACAGCTTTATTATTACTCTACAATTTAAAAGTCAGTTTGGAAACACTCCTCCCAAATCTAAATCTCTCTACACATTTTAAATCTGCCCCACCTGCAGTGCTGCATGGTTTCACCAAGATGATCAGTTGAGAGAGATATCTCTCTCTCTATTGCCAAGTCTGAATCAGGCCCAGAGTGCACACACATTGTACCTGCTGTAGGATCAGATCAGGCAGGCAGTGCAGTGCTTTGCTTCTGAATGATGTGGGTCACATAATTAGGCTCCACCCCCTACCCATTCAAATTGTGGCAACGAGGGGGCAGGGCTTCCATCATCAGCTATGATCAGTGTGCTCAGCTGTCACTGTAGGGGCCCCTGGATGACCGCCCCGTCCGCCCTGCATATAATCCGGCCCTGGCTGCCCCAGATTTACAAACCACAATTTTCTTTCAGCTTTGTGGCTATTTTATTCACCCGTAAAGTGTGGCATGAAGCAGTTTCCAAATTGGAGGATGTTACCATACTCTCTACTAACCTCTCCTTAGAAGGTTTGGCATCCCTCAATCCCAACTAACAATTTGACAATTTGAAAGATAAGGGAGCAACCTCCTTACATGATGTAACGTTAGACAGAATATTACACCCCTTTACCCAGATTCAGGAATTATTCACTATACTCCATTGTGATCACAGTGACTATGCAGACCCATCGCAGAGTGTTGACAGGAAGGACCATTTGAGGGTGGTGACGGGGAGGTGGTCAGCAGAATGCAGGCGTGTGAGGGTGCTTGAATGCTGTTACAGGGGTGTACATGAATTAGCCACTGCAATGCCATACACAGCCTGAGCTTCACTGTGTACTGGAAGGTTAGCAATTTCTGAGTAAGGTCTGACTTTGTGCAAGTGTGCGTGAGGCTGCGATGGTACTCGATGTTACCAATGGTTTTGCAGTCTTGCTAAGTATTACAGATGTGTGTAAGGTAAGGTGGGCATCCTGATGTTGTGCTGAGATGGCATAGCGATCACAGTGGATTAGCATATCATCACAGTGAGACTGCTTGTTTAATCGCTATTGCAATTGCACTTGTGATCCATACTGAATCAGGCCCCAAGCTGCTAATTGCTCAACATTGGTGCGCAGCTATTATTCCAGAATAAATATGAGGGCTGATTGAAAAGTAATGAGACTGCCTCTGTTTTTGTGTTCCATAGGTAGACGTGGCAATGCTATGCTGGTTATTAGGAAGTCCATACATCGATGTGTCTGAACCTGCACCTGGACTGCCGTAGTCTTCTTTATTTGGTCACAGCAGGTGGAAGATCGTCATACATTTCATCATGGCGGATGAGGAAGACGTGTCTGTGAGATTACGTCAGAGATGTGTGATTGAATTTTGTGTTAATCTTGGAAAAAGTGCAAATGAAACTTAGCCGTGCTGCAGTATTTCCTTGGTGGAAGCACTTCAAAGAGAGTAATATGTGAGTGACTAACGAAATGTGTTCTGGGAGACAATCTACCATGGTTAAAGATGTCAACATTGCCAAAGCTGCTGAGATGATGCAAAATGACAGGTGAGCTTTACACAAACGTTTGGCTTCACTTGGCATCTCATTCGAACAGGTTCAGCATATTATGACAAAGGTACCCACATGTTTGTTTCATGTGGGTACCCAGAACTTTCACAGACGAGTAGATGTGACGACAAGTTGAATTGTGCAAGAACACCATTCGAATGTTGGAGAGGATCCTGAATTTCCTGACATCGATTGTGATGTCTGATGAATTGTGGATCCATCATTATGATCCGGAATCCAAACAACAGTCCAGTGTATGGAACCATGCGAATTCGCCTCCGCCCAAAAAATTGTGTCTGATTCCTTCGGCTTGTAAAGTCATGCTTCTGCTGTTCTTTGATGTGCACGGTATGATCCTACAGCACCGGGTTCCCTCTGGACAGACAATTCATGTTGACTATTATGCAAACATCCTGAAAACCCATTTGCATGGAGCCATTTGCATGGAGCTCCAAGACAATGCCCGACCAATTATTGCTGTTGTTGCATGGGCAGCACTGACTGAAATTAATGGGACAGCAGTGGAACACCCTCCATATAGCCTGGACTTAGTGCCCTTTGATTTCTGGGCATTCCCAACCCTGAAAAGAGAACGGCATGGAAAACAGTTCACAACAGATGATGGCATGAAAAATGCCACATCTGCAACATTAAAAGTGATGGCACAAAATAGTCTACTGAATGTCTTTGAATCGCTGCAAAAATGTTATTGAATGTGAAGGATGCTACTTTGAAAAAGAATGTTCAGATCCTGTGGAGTCATCTGTTTCTGAATAAAAAAATCAGTCTATTTACTTTTCAACCAGCCTTTGTACTATTGAAACCAAGATACAAGCCCATTATGAATTTGAGATAGCAGGTTGCCCGTATTCATCTTCGGTGTCCAACCCCCTGATTCGCTGGTTTAACTAGAGTGAATATTGGGCTCATAGGCAACTGGATGCTGGGCAAAAGAGTAGTCATTTACCATCTCATTAATTTGGTGATATCAGTGAATTTTCTTTTTTCTTGATATATGTGTTTCTTATGTTTAATTAATGAACTGTACTCTATGCTGTAATGTCTTGTACTATTCTTTTTTATATATTTCATTTTATATTACTTAAAATATTTTCAAAGCTATTATGTGCTGTATATGGAGTATAAAATTGTTATTTTTTTTCTAATGGACTGCTCCTAATTTTCTAAACCGATACTTGTAGTTTTATTGTTAGGACTGGATCTTTGAATATTTTGTTATGTATGTACCTTTTCCCCTCCCTTCTTTTTAATATTTTTTTTTCTCCCCTTTAGTTTACTTTGTAGAAAACTGTAAAACTCAATAAAAATTTAATATTGGAAAAAAAATAAATACTAGTTGACATAAAGCTGTGTAATAATACACTACTTTTTCTTAGGAAGGTTAACAATACTTAGTTTGCTTATTTTATAAACAATAGGTACCTTGGAAGCAACCTAATTAATATGAATAAATACATCCAAGATAAAATCAAAGTCATATCTAATGAATGCTAGATACCAATAATTATACTTACAATGACGGTTCATCAAGTGCTAATGTACTTTAAGAAAGACTGTTTCATGCATGAGACAGTGGCAGGTGGGGAGTTTGACTGGGGCGGTACATCTGTCAAACCGTAACAAAGGTGTCCTAAGGCGAGCTCAGGGAGGACAGAAACCTCCCGTGGAGCAGAAGGGCAAAAACACCTCCTGCTTAAAACCCAAAAAGTCAGAAGGATCGTGAGGCCCCGCTTTCACGGTCTGTATTCATACTGAAAATCAAGATCAAGTGAGCTTTTGCCCTTCTGCTCCACGGGAGGTTTCTGTCCTCCCTGAGCTCGAATTAGGACACCTGCGTTACGGTTTGACAGGTGTACCGCCCCGGTCAAACTCCCAGCAATGGTTTCTTTACTGTAATGGCTGATAAGCAATGACTTTCCTTAACACATAAGGCAGTGATGGCAAATTCACAAACATTATTTAACAAAGGATTGAATTCTTATTTTACAAGTAATGGTATTTGTAGCTAGGGTTAGTATATTATATTATCTGAATGATTGAGCCATGGAATTGATTTGATTAGGAAGAAATTCTATTCCAATTAATTTTGTAATTTATTACATTATTTTTTATTATTGTACTGTAACAAGGTATTGCTTTCAAAATAAATTTATATAAAATTTACATTCATTTTTCTTTACTTGTCAAAATAAGAATGTTTGCTGTTAATATTAATGAACAGTTTGTGACATAAATAACAACTTGTCTATTTTTGTATTAAATACAAGCTATTTAGGAGGAAAAAAATAAAAATAATAAAATATGCATACATAGCCATATAAGTGGGTTTTTACAGAAAAAGCTTTAAAAATTTCATTCTTTTACTGTATTTATATAATAGGCTTTTGGGAAATATATATATGTATATATATATATATATATATATATATATATATATATATATATATATATATTAGAGGTTGTATAGTACTGAAATGTGTTTGGTCTCGATTGGAAACATCAATTTAAGCATTATTTTCAAGAATATCGGTCTGATGATATTGAAATGTAGGAATTTAAATTAGAATATGTCTATTCCCTCTAGAAAAAAAACACACAGTAATGAGGCCTTGCAAACTTAGAAGCATTAGAATCACTGACTGCAAACAGTAATTGGTAGTTTTTCCTACACTTCTTCAAAATCCTGTACTGTTTCCAAGTCCTGGAACAACCTCATTTTGCAAATGTGTTTGTTCCAAAAACAGAATATGTAATGCAGGTGAAGGGCAGAAAGAGGTTATTTTTTTCCCCGTGTTATTTATTATTGATAATCTGTCTGAACCCTCTTGTAGCTTTGTAATTCATAACTAATTCAGTTATTTATACATGGGAGGTTAATAGCAAAAAAATAAAAATGTCCTGTCTCTATTATGCAATATCTTAACTAAATGAACACACACATAGTAAGAGTCAGCGACGTTTGGTCTGTCACCACTTGAGATATGATTTTGAAAATGGAGTCTGAAAAATAATCTACAAAATAATCTTCTTTAATATGGAGTCATAGACAGAATGTAATAAAAACAAATAGCCTACATGGCAGGTTTGATCAGCTGAGCATGACTGGTTAAAGTAGATTGTAAAATCTGTCACACATAATAGTTTCACACTAATACAAAACATGCAAAGCCTGGTTTGATGTAATAAATTCAAAGGGCGATTTATTCGATTTCCTTTATACTGCTGATGTAACTTGTAATGCTTCTGTTTACAAGATAATCCAGGACAAGCGAACAAGAGAAATTGTACAAGTACATTAGATAGAAATGGTCTGAGAAAATATTCAGTAAAGTCTGAATTGCAAGATTTGCAGTTTTGCTGCATTTAGAGTAGATGTGATCCTTCTCACGCTATTTACATTTTTATAACATTTCTTGGCAATGAAATAAATCTACAGTTACTGTATAATGCCTTATTTATTGCAGAAGTTTTGAATAACCATATACAGTATCTATAAATACCAGAATCAATTAGTTGGTGCGTATTTAAAAGGTAAATAATATATTCAATTGTTTTCCAATTTATTTGTTTCTTTCTTTGTAGGGTGTTTCATTTGTAACTTGATTATTGCTTTTTCTCTTCATGTTGCTACTCTCTGGCAGCGTACTTAACTCACCTTTTCAACCTATTGCAATTATTTGACATGGTTGACAAGCTGATTCCACTATTGTCCAATAGTGTTACCTGGCTGTTATTACATTAAGCACTTTTCTATCATCATAAAGTGGGACCAAAATGTTTTTCAGAATTTAGAAACACTGTAACTGCTAATGTTATTTTGGAACAACTTCATCATCAACCTCCTCATTAGCGATTAGAGGTAGTCCTCCTGCATCCAATTTGCAAGGCAAACTGACTTCCCAAATGCAATCCAAATTGCCTAAAAGAAGCTTTGCACGCAAGGGTTGCTGCTGACGCTGGGGGTGAATCTTCATCACAGAAGGGGACCAAGAAGACTAGTTGTTTCAAACAACAATTTTCTGTGAAAGAATCATTTGCAGAAAGAACCAAGTTTTGCAGCTGCCATCCTGTTGCACAGTGTTCACTAAAGCCATGATGGCTATATTAGCAAAAGTTGAGGTCATGTGTCCACACTACCAAATTCCATCATGATTCTATTTTTCCAGAACAACAATTCATTACCTTTACCGGGACATTAAACAAAAATGTATTCTTTACCTAGAAAATGCCATTTTTATGACAATCCAGTTAACTTCAGATATGTGGTCAAGCAGTATTGGTCAAAGTAAAGATTACATGACTGTGACAGCCCACTGTGTGGGTGTATCGCCTTTAGCAGCAGTATCTAACAAACAATGCCAGCTCATTCACAGGCATACTATACTCTTAATCACCAGCTTCACTAAGAAGTTTACTGGTGTCAATTTGTTGGAAAAATGTAGGGATTTGAAAGCAAAATAGCTTACCCTGCTAAGACTCTCTTCAGGATTTGTCATTTCCGATAACGCAAGTAACATTGTACGAGCATTACAGCTGGGTGATTTTGAACATGTACCTTGTTTTGAACATACAATAAAGTTGGTGGTTCAGGTCCCTGCAGGAGATGCTGGTTGTGGTCTGGAAAATTTCAAGGCATTTTCAGCATTCTGCTACCGCATGTAGAACAATGCAAAAAAAAATAAGTTTGCCGTGCCACCATGGAGCAAGAAGTAGTAACCAGGTAGAATTCCACATTTTCTATGTTTAAATGACTGGAGGAAAAGGAACAAGCCATTAAAATATACACATCAAGCTATGAGATAGGGAGAGGAGGAATGTTAGCACACACTGTAGCATACTCACGCTTTTAAGCAAGCTACTGAACCATTTAAAATTGTAACCTACAGTATGAAGTGAGTTGAGACATTGCCAGTCTGAGTCAGGTCATACACTTAGTTGAAATACTGGAAAAACAGCTGGATAAGCTGAAGGAGGAGATTAAACTAATTTATTCCGCTAAGTATATTGGATTTGTAGATCAAATTAGATTAAATTAGCATCTCACACAGTACCTTTGAATACTGGAAGGAATTTGGACCCTCTTGTACAAACTAGCTTCTGTATGATATACTTAAGCTGCCCACTCTTCAGTGTGCATTTAGAAAGAGTGTTTAGCACAGCCTGGAACCTTGTGAGTGATGGGCGTAGAAGGCTACTTCCAAAAAATTTAAAAAACTATTGTTCATCAAAATTAATTATAAATTCTATAAGGAAAACCTTTGCCTACAATTACAAATAGAGATGGGGATGAACTAATATTGTGTGATGATAATATTAACAACAATAATGAGGGTGATGATGACAGCGATTACTTTGAGGATGATTAACACTGTTAGCCTGAAGTCTATTAGTAGCTTGGTTTAACCAAGCCACCAAAATGTTTTCTTTTCTGGGGGCCAAATCAAACCAAGCAATTTATGCAAAAAAGTGCCAGTCCCTGAAGTGCTTGTTTTTAAACTGTGCATATTTTTTTTCACATACACTATAAGGGTGGGTGGGAGTGCCCAAGGATAATTCCATTGATCACCACTTTTCAATATGTGGTTTGCTCACCTTGCTTTATATGTATAAAACAGGGGTGGCCAAAATGTTGATCGCAATTGGCTTCTGCACCCAGAGCTGACACAATGCACTTAGTCAGCTCTGCACTGCAGGGAGGCACTGGGCTGGAAAGGCGCCACTGCCTACTCCATTTGCCAGGCACCCGCTAAGATTTTGCTAGTAGTGCGTGCCCGACAGCTCCTTCCCTGCAGTGGCACCTGGAGACTGGAGCTCACTCCTGAGCTCCATCTTACAGCTCTCGCAGTGGATGAAGGGAGAGACATGATGACATCTCTCACATAGTGCTGAGCAGGAGGACGGCGGCAGGAGCAGGAGCCAGGATAAGGTAAGTGTAGTGTTGTGTGTGTGTCTATGTCTTTATGTGTATGGGCCACTACTACTGGGGCATTGTATAAGCAGCACCACTATTGGGGGCACTTCATTAGGGACACTACTACTGGGGGAACTGCTTAAGGGGTACTACAGGCATTACTACTGGGGGAACTGCATAATGAGTACTAATATTGGGGAACTTAATAATGGGCACTACTTGGGGCACTGCATAAGGGGCACTACTACTGGTGGCACTGCATAAGGGTCACTACTACTGGGGGCTTTACGTAAGGGGCACCACTACTAGGGGCATTGCATAAGGGGCACTACAACAGTGGTCACTGCAAAAGAGGATTACTACAGTGGGCACTGTAAAAGGGGCACTACTACTGTGGGCATTGCATAAGGGGCACTACTACAAGGGGCATTGCATAAGGGGCACTACTACTAAGGGCATTGCATAAAGGGCACTACTACTAGGGACATGGCATAAGGGGCACTATTACTGGGAGCATTGAATAAGGGGCACTACTACAATGGGCATTGCATAAGATTCACTACTACAGTCTGCATTGTAAAAGGCGCACTACTACTGGGGGCAATGAATAAAAGGGCACTACTACTAGGGTCATTGCATAAGGGGCACTACTACTTGGGGCATTGAATAAGGGGCACTACCACAGTGGTCAATGCATAAGGGGCACTACTACAATGGACATTGTATAAGGGGAACTACAGTACTACTGTGGGCATTATGTGTATAAAGGGTTCTACTGTGAGCATTGCATATAAAGGGCAAAAGTATGTGTCATAACGTGAGTATGGGACACTACTATGTAGTGAAATGTGAATCAGGGGCACTATGTGCAGTGTAATGTGAATAAGATTATGCTATGGTGTGTCGTAATTTGATTAGGGGATACTATGTGTGATTCTGGCAGAATAGACCCTACGCCCCTTGCTGCAAGGTCACACTCTCTTTTTGCATGACATGCCCCATTTTCACGAAAGGTTTTTAGCTTTATAAGTAGATCACCGATTTCAAAAGTCTGGCCACCCCTGGTATAAAGACTATTAGCCTTTTACTGCATCTCCCATTTATCTGATCTAGCCTGAGGCATGTGATTTTCTGGTTGGGGGATTTTGTTAGACTCTTCCTTGAATCCCTTGTATTGGCCTGAAGCCTGTGAATTGATGTTTGAATTCAGTTTCATTTGAAAACTCACATTTGTAAACTTATATTTTAATAACTTTTTCCATGTTTCAAATTTACTTTTCCTTATAGTAATAATTACTTTACTAAAACTCCACCTTTAATCACCTATACTGCCTTGGTCCTGTGGTTTGCTGTTTATAGTAAGTTTTAAGTGATCTAGTTTTCTACTAGACTTTACTCCTACAGTATTCATCTGTATTGAGCTGAGACCAGTGATTTGCTGTTATTAATACATTTTCTACTACACTTTTCCTGTAAAGATGGCCACACATCTAAAGATTATTTGTCCAACAAGCCAACTAGTTGATTGGTTGGAATGAAAATCTGGTAAGGTATGATAGCAAATGACAATCAGCAATTTGCTCCCAAACGCCGGAAAATGGGCAAAAACTGTTGTTTGAACAAATTGTTTAGATCAAACATTTAACAAACTTGTCTGACCGACCATTTTCATCTGTTTTCTGGCATTTGGGAGCAAAATGCTGATCGTCAATTACTTCCACGTGTTACTAGATTTTCATTCCAACCAATCAACTAGTTGGCTGGTTGGACATATAATCTTTAGATGTGTACCCAGCCTAAAGCTGGCCACACACTTGACCAACTTTCACCCAACCATCCAACTAGTTGATTGATTGGAATGAATATCTGGTAACGTATGGGAGTAACTGATGATAAGCAATTTGCTCCTAAATACCAGAAAACAGATGAAAATTGTTGTCGGACAAGTTTGTTAAATGTTTGATCTAAACAATTTGTTCAAACAACAGTTTTTTTGTCCATTTTCTGGCATTTGGGAGCGAATTGCTGATTATCATTTGCTTTCATACCTTACCAAATTTTCATTCCAATCAATCAACTAGTTGGATGGTTGGATGTAAGTTGGTCTAGTGTGTGGCCAGCTTTAGGCTATTAGTTCTTGATTAATGAAACATTCTATTGGGTGGGATAGTTTATTAAATTACATGCACAGAAGTAAGGCACAGATTTATCAAATATTGGAGAGAGATAAAGTATCAACCAAACAGATTCTGTCATTTTACAGGCTGTGCTACGAAAATGACAGTTAGTAGCTGTTAAGATACTCTTAGCAACTTCTCCACTATCTCTCTCCAAGATTTGATAATTCTTCCCCTAAATGTACATATTCACTCATATGCAGAATTGTATCCATCTTTGTGGTGCACCTGCCTCTAACTGTGCGGGTGCACCACATCAGTGCGCTCATACCAGCCTATTTGTGGAGCACCGGAAAACAGATGTACTGTATTTCTGCTTCCAACGTGATATGTACAAAGAGATCTCAATGGTCTGTGTGTTCAGGAGTGTATAAGGGGTGGAGATACTGTAACCTGTCTTCCTATAAACTGTAATTGTATTGTGTAACCCAAGCGCTCAACTATATTTTCTTGATGTTGATAGTAGATAGCGTGAAATATGGTGTTATATGATAATTGTATCTGCTGAATCCAAGTTCTCACTTAGATACAGGAGATACAGTACTAAATATAATAAACTCAATAATATGAGTACAATAGTGCAATGATTGGGATTATTGTAAAGGGCAATGGCATCACTAGGGGGATGTGGGCCGCACTGGGTGACACCATCCGAGAGGGTGACACCAAAATATTCAAACTGCTCTGCTATTTTGGAGTCACTCCCTCAGATGGTGTCACCAAGCAGAGCTGCAGCAGTGATGGACGATGTGTGGCCTCACAGGTACGAGACTATGTCCCTTTTCTCGCACGTACCTTCAGCCCACGAGGGGTCTGGGGTTGCCACACCAGGTGTCACCACCTGTTGTGGCTCCTCTGATAATGGGTATTAGTAGACAGCATCCAATGGATATATGATTGCAGCAAATCAGTCAACATCTAATGAATGGGATGAATACTCTTCGGATATGATAAAAATAAAATGCAGTTGCCCTCTCTAAACTTTTACACATGAAAACCCCTTGTTACAGCCTCAGTCACATATATGAAAAATGTCTGAAATGCGTACACATCTGCATAGCCCATACTTTCGTTTGCGCGATTCCAGAGTGTACGTAGTTTGAAGACACGTAAGATAAGCAGGTGTAATTTCCCTGTCTGAATATGGCGTCCTGTGTGTGCTAGTGTGCATCTTTAGATGCAGCAGCTGTCAGTGACACGCCTGAGACAAACCTGCTCCTATCTAGCCACCTCCCTGTTACCTCTGAGAAACGCCCACTAAAATCCAAACAACCTAATTCAAATTCATTCTGCTTCTCGGTGCGGTAAGAATCAGAACACATGCGCTGTTAGTGTGACTGAGACGCATGTGCAGAACTTAAAACAATGGCCAGCTGCGCTCATATCAGCATAGGACCTGAATCCGAGATTTATGCAATGCTGATATTTACGCAGATTGTTCGACTGTTAGCCATTGCGCATGAGCAAATGCCGCATTGCACATGTGCAGCAATTGTATTGTGATCAAACTCGCCTAGAGGATTCACTCTCAAAGTGAATGACAGATAGTCAGCATTTGGGAGAGGTAATTGGGGATGGATAGGCAAATGCAGGCATGTCGGGACCGTTTATGAGAGTTCACTGTGCGTCAGGAGAGTCGCAATGTTTGAGGCAGGTCAGACTTGCCCTACAAGCTGCGTGGCTGCCCGATCTGTGCTGATGTCACCGATGTTTATGCTGTTGTTCATTGTCAGACGGATATGAGAAGGCAGCAGTGGGCGACCCTATGCTTGGGGAAGCTTTGGAATCTATTAGCATATTTTAGCACCTGCGATTCTTAAGAGATCGCCTACCCTACAACATGACCCCTTCCACCCGGTACAAAATGCTCTGCTCCTGGACTTCCCACATAATTAATGATTGCAGACACCTGTGATGAACAAGTTAATAGATGAGATAGGTGTTTCAGCACAGATGTCTGCAATCATCAATTAAGAAGGAAGCAATTTGTACCAGATGGAAGGGATCATGTTGGAGGGACTGAGGGCCTGATTCAGCCCAGCTCGTGAGAGCACAGCGCTCGCAAGTGGGTCAATTGTGGGGTACTGCACCACGCGCATGCACAAGCCCCGAAGCAAGAGACAAATTCTCTCGCTCCGGGGCTCACTACCAACAGGGCGGCTGTCGATGTTGACTGAGTAGTTCCCGAAAGAACGCCTGCCGTTTGTGGGAGGCAACACTGACATCACCAGTGATGTCAGTGGAGAGCTTCCTGATCTGTTAGAGCAGGAAGCTCTCTGGGGCTTGCGACGGACGAGACCCTACCACAAAGGTCTCGTTGCAAGTCCCGATGGTCGCAATGGTCGTGACCATTGCGACCATCACCTGGCCGCTCGCAAAAGCTGTGGGTGGTCACCCACAGCTTAGCGGGCGGCCAGGAGGCCGCAAAAAAAACCCCCAAAAACACCCTGATTCAGAGCGAGCGTCCGGCTCTGAATCAGGCCCTGAGATCGCAGTTGCAATTGCATTAGCGTAAATCTCGGAATCATACCCGTTGCTTGCACCTCTGAATCAGACTCATTGCTACATGTTGAACACAAGTAAACAATATCTCTTACAGTACATGTCAGAAAGAAAAACATCAAAAGCAAAAAGGAGAAAAAAATACATCCATTATACAAAAAGTTTTTTTTCCCTTCTGTTTTCCTTGGATAACTGCACTGCAGAGGAGTTTAATGAGCTGTTCAAAACAGCTTAAAGGAGAAATAAGAATAAATGTATGTCCAATAGTTGAAACTTATGAAAGCTGTCCCTCCTGGCCTCATTAATGTCAGGGTCCCTCCCCCACACAGAGAATAATATACAAATAAGCACAGGAAAGGAGCAAACTGACAAGGGTTTAACAAGCAAAAATTGAAAGGGCAACTTTAATGCAGAAAATGCTGTAGCTTGTTAAATATAAAGCTAGATTTATAATATTTCAAATAAGTTGGAATTGAAGATGTAAAATGGCAACATTAGAATTTTTGGTTTGTTTGGTTTACCTTATTTACTTATTATTGACAGTATTATTTATTGTCTGGTATATTGTTAACTTAAGTCATTTTTCACCGCAAGGATGGAATTTTTAATATGTATTGCTGAACATAACAACATTTTAATGATATTACTTTCCTTTTTCTGGTTTAGATAACCAGTCAGAGTTTTCACCTGAGGCCTTCAGACATAGAAAAATTGCTTTTATTGCTGGGGTTGCAGAGGGTACAGCTTTGTGCAGATTGCCACTTGGGTGTTTATTTACTAAAGTGCGGATTTTAAGAAGTGGAGATGTTTCCCATAGCAACCAATCAGAGTCTACTTAACATTTATCTAGCACCTTCTAGAAGATAATAGCTACACTCTGGTTGCTATGGGCAACATCTCCAATTTTAAAAACCTGCACCTTAGTAAATATACCCCTTGGAGTCAACAAATTGTCGATGCAGGTAACTGGGTTGGAGTATTATAGGACTGGCTGAGGTTGGGGCAGGAACATAAAAGATATAATATAGCAGAGGTGAAAACAAGTGTGATATAGATTTTTTTGCAGAGAAAGAATCCCAGTGTCTCAGGTAATGATGGCAAAGAAATGGGAATGGGCAGAAAAAAGTGCATTGATAACCAAACCAATGGAAAAAGATAATGAAAACAGGTTAGAGAGACCTGAGTTCTGGCTGTGGGAGGGTCTAGCACCTAGTTTTACCTAGTACATGTACTACTACAGGTTGAGTCTCCCATATCCAAATATTCCAAAATACGGCATATTCCGAAATACAGAATTATTTTGGCATGACTGAGATAATGAATCCTTTGATTTTTGATGGTTCAATGTACACAAACTTTGTTTAAGGCACAAATTATTAAAAATATTGTATAAAATTACCTTCAGACTGTGTGTATAAGGTGTATATGAAACATAAATGAATTTAATTTCTGTACACAAACTTTGCTTGAGCCACAAAATTATTATTAACCTGCAGGCTGTGTGTATAAGGTGTATATAACACATAAATGCATTCTGTGTCTATATTTGGGTCCCATTCCCAAGATATTTCATTATGATATGCAAATATTCCAAATTATGGAATATTCCTTTATCCAAAATACCCCTGGTCCCAAGCATTTTGGATATGGGAGACTCAACCTGTACTACATAAAAGTCATGTACTACTACTGTACATGGCTTTTAACTGTTTTTCTAAAGGTCATTTTCAATGGATATTGGGTCTGTTTCAGATGGGAGCTAATGCTACAGCAGCTGCAACTTTGTACGCAATGCGCAGTACACAACAATTGGCCAACTGCGTACGCATTAGCAATATCGAATCAGGCCCATAGATCGGATTAGTGAAAAATTAGTAAATTAGGAATCCAAAGACACATGTAGAAAGATATGAACATGCAGTAACAAATTGATTTTCTTTATCACACAGGTTAAATGGGGGTGATATGACATACTGGCGGTCAGGATGCCACCCGTCAAAAGACCAACAGTGGCATTGCGATGCTCAGCATGCCGACAGGGGCTCCGTAAGTATACTAACCCTCCCACCTTCACCCCCTAACCCTCCCTTCCTGCACCCTCCCCCCTGCACACTAACCCTCCCCATTAGTACCTAAACCTAACCCTCCCTCCTTAGTGCCTAAACCTAACCCTCCCCCCTTAGTGTCTAAACCTAACCCTAAACGGAAACAGTGAGCCTGATTCATTCCGGATCACAACTGCAACAGCGTGCGCAGTTGGCTGATTTTTACGTATTGTGCATGAGTGGTTGACAGGTAGTCAGTGTCTGGGGGTGGTGATGAGGGGGTGGTCGGAGAAATGCACGTGCCCCAGTCCGCTTGAACGCCATTACATGGGCATGCATAAATTAGCCATTGTGATTGCATAAGTAGCTTGAGTACTTACTGCCTGCAACAAGATTAGCAATTTCTGAGTAAGATCAGGGCTGCTGTAATTGTGTGTGAAGGGCTGATGGTACTTAATGTTTGCAATGTGTTTGCAGGACTGCAAGGTGTTAACTGATATGAGATAATGGTAGTGGGAGGCAGTGAACATCTCTATGCTGGCAGTGTAACGGCATTGCGATAGCATTCATAAGCATATTTTTGCAGCAGACCTGCTTGCAATTATGGAGCTGTGATCAAAATAGTGATCCATAATGAATCTGGCCCTGTGTCCTCACAGTGTGTAAGTGTAATTTAGCCACTATAAGATCGATTGGGATGAAACCAACATGAGGTGGTCCAGTTGGATCCTGGCCAGGTTTTAGGGGGGTAAGGGTCCCAGTCAGACCTCCCTTTGGTGTACGCTAGGCAGCACTTTGACCCGAGTAATCTGAGCTGAGCCTTCCACTGGATTTGGATGAAAACTTCAGAGTGGTAACATTGGATCCCAGAAGACATAATAGGGGGTTGATGTCCCAGTTAGACCTCCTGTTGGTATACGCTGGGCAGAACTTTGACCCGGGGATGCTGGGCAGAACTTTGACCCGGGGAGCCTGTTCTGGCCATTCTACTGGATGGATTTGGATGAAAACTTCACAGAGGAGTGACAATTGGTCTGGGATGTCTAATGGAGTGTTTGGGGTCCCAGATTGACCTCATGGCATAGAGCGCTGAGCAGAACTTGGACCCAGGCAGCCTGTTCTGGACCTTTCACTGGATGGACTTGGATGACATCACATAATTTGGACAAAAACTTCATAGAATGGTAACACTGGATCTCAGAAAACATACCAGCGGATTGAGGTCCTGCTCAGGACTCCCATTGGTTATGCTGGGCAGAACTTTGATCCAGGGAGCCTGTTCTGAGCCTTCCACTGGATGAATTTGAATTAAAACTTCACAGAGTGGTAACATTGGATCACTGAAGACATACTAGGGTGTTGCTGTCCTAGTCAGACCTCCCATTGGTGTACACTGGGCAGAACTTTGATCCGGAGATGCTGGGCAGAACTTTGAAATGTGGAGCCAATTCTGGGCTTTCCACTGGATGGATTTTGATAAAACCTTCACAGAGAGGTGGCAATTGGTCTGGGATGCCTAATGGAGTGGTTGGGGTCCCGATCTCACCTCACAGTGTATTGCCCCGGAAAGAACTTTGACCCAGGGAGCCTGTTCTGTGCCTTTCACTGGATGGATTTGGACAACATCACATAATTTGGATGAAAAGCATTTTTTCCACACATGCCTAAAACTTTTGCACAGTACTATATGCTCATATGTTGAGTTTTAATTGTGATTATAGTCATATATTGGTTTTATTTAGTGTGTTTTAGTTTATTAAATTATTATTTATCCATTTGTGCTACCATTCTCTTCATTTATATACCTGTTCTTATTTATTTGGGGTTCAGCTCCTTATTTGTTAGGTTAGCAGCAATTGGATAGATTATCCATTTTATTAGTTTTTCTTTAGAAGCGCCTGGTTAAGTGTTATCGTATATAATGAAATGATGGCTTGTGCAACTGAGCCTGCATGCAGAACAACAAACTCCCTTAATATTACTATTCCTTTTACTAAGATATTATAGAATTCCCAGCACCAGTAAAATTCAATTAGATAAACGGACTCTTTTTACAGGAAAATAAGCATAGAATTGGGTGGAGTCACAAAATGTCTATTGGGTACTACACATTCTCTATTACCCCAAAGGTTTGTATGAGCAAATTAATAGTTTATATAAACATCAAATAAATACTTCTACACCAACACCGACATTGAGGGGATGGTGCAGTGTCTAGCAAGATGCAGTAAAAGTCATTAATAACTGAACCATGGCATATCAAACCCAAGTGGTGCATTCACTTACTCAGCACAGTCTGGTATATCTAATGCTGAATAGGTATGAAATCTATCAACTTTGTGCCCATAACCATTGATAGTAGGGATGTGCAGGCTCGGATTAGTTTGAATTTCCCGCCAAATTTGGATTTTTCCCACCAAAACTTGAGTCTCAGAAAGAAGCAGAACATTATCTTTCATGGACAAACATCATCTTTCAGGGACTTTTGTCCATGTTTGTCCATGAAAGATGATGTTTTGCCTATTTCTGAAACCCGATTTTTGGCGGGAAAAATACAAATTTGGTGGGAAAATTCAAACTTATCCGAGCCTGCACATGCCTAATTGATAGCCCAATAGGCGAAATTGATGTGTCCTTTCAAATACATATATAACTTTTGGGGCCTGCGTGCAGTGGGCCTTCCACTTCGTAAAGAGGGCCCCGCATCCCTCTCATATCTGTTATATGCCTCCATGCAGTGCGCTTGCTCCCTATGCTTCTCCTGTGGTCACATCTTTCCTGTAATAAATTTGGAAAGATATCACATGCACAGAAGAGAGCAAAGACTCTGGCACAGTGGCAGAGCCTTTGCTAGCTCCTTTATGGTGCCATAGATCTGGATACATCACTAATGAGATGGTGCCGCACAAGGAGGCACAGTGGTTGGTCCTGGGTGCAGGGTGTGCAGTGCGGGGCCCTCTGAAGCCATGGGGCCATGTGCACTGCAAACCCTGCACACTTGATAGATAGAAAAAGTCTATCAAGTGTGTCAGTAGCGTATCTATCAAGTGTTTGGTACACTTGATAGATACGCTACTGACATTTCTTTAACTTAGAAAAGTCCTGCTTGGGACATAAATTATGCTCCCCAAGAAATCATTGAATTCCTAAAACCATATAAATCCCATGGTCACAGATCGGTTACTTTTATTTTTGATGATGTGTGAGAGTGGCAAAGAACATATTTCTTTTCTACACAAACATTATTATCAGTTATTATTATTATCAGTTATTTATATAGCGCACACATATTCCGCAGCACTTTACAGAGAATATTTGTCCATTCACATCAGTCCCTGCCCCAGTGGAGCTTACACTCTATATTCCCTAACACATGCGCACACACATACACACTAGGGTTAATTTTTGTTGGGAGCCAATTAACCTACCAGTATATTTTTGGAGTGTGGGAGGAAACCCACGCAAGCACAGGGAGAATATACAAACTCCACACAGTTAGGGCCGTAGCTGGAATCGAACCCATGACCTTAGTGCTGTGAGGCAGTAACACTAACCATTACACCGTCTGTGCTGCCCTATCCACCATTCATATTTTATATGTTAATAATATTCTAATTAACAACACTAATATATCCTAATATATCTATAGTAGAAGCTTTAGATAGAATATACTGTACCCAGGATAAATAGGTGCTAATATACAGTACAGTAAGCCTTAAATAAACAAGAGGTCAATCTATACTGCTACCGTACTTCTGATTCTAGTAATACTAGTAAGTAATTTAAGATGTTATATATCATGGAAGTACATGGTTATTAACAGTTATAGTTATTATATTTAATGAGCAATTAGATACACTATATGACAATATAGCACAAACATTCATTACTTCATTACAGAGCTACATGTAAGCGATTTAACTGACATATCTGTTGTTTATATCTATAGCCTAATAAACAGACCCAATTTATTAACTGTTTAGTCCCTTTAATGATGATGTGTATATAAAAAAAAATTTGTCTTATATCAGTCAGGAATAGACATGTGAAGAAAATATAGATATGCAAGGTTTCATAAATTTGACTGATAATTATGCATGAACAGTAGGTAACTGATATGATTTACATAGAATTGAGGATTCAAACCTACTGTAGATACAAACATAAGTGAAGTTGAAAGCCATTCATTTAGTATGTCCAACCTTGTTATTTCAGGTTTAGTATGTCCAACCTTGTTATTTCAGGTTTAGTATGTCCAACCTTGTTATTTCAGGTTTAGTACTGTATGTCCAACCTTGTTATTTCAGGTTTAGTATGTCCAACCTTGTTATTTCTGTTTTTTTGCACATTTAGCAGCCATTTTATAATAAAGTGGAGTCACTGATTGCTGTTTAGCTTTCTCCTAATTAACTTAATATTATACTGCCGAGGTTCCCAAATTGGGTGTCGTGGCACCCTAGGGTGCCCTAGGGCACTTACAGGGGTGTAACAGGTTGGTGGTCCAGGACCAAATCAAATTTTCGATGGTAAATGTGATAGGCAAAACCAGTGCTGGTGGCTGCCAATTATAAAATATATGGACAAATAGAAGCAAAACCCTGTCCACCACCATACAACTGAACCTAAAGATGACAGGTAAGCACAATTTACTTAATTTAATAATGCATGCCAAATTTCTCAAGAAACTTTTGTCCTATGGATGCTGTAAAAAAAAGCTGATACTCTAGTACGCCATGATTCAACAAAGTTTTGGAACAACTATTGGTAAACTCTGGCCAAAGAGGACTTTCAACAGTATCTGTGGAGGTAGAATGTTTTTTGATGGGAATTCATTCTTGTTCCGAAAGAATTCCCATCCTCACTGTACAAGCTGCTAATGTTTGGGAAAGGAGGACTTTTGACAGAGACTTTGGAGGCTAAATACATTCTGCAAGTATGTGTTTGCTAAGTCATCTTTCTGCTTCTAGATCCTTTATATTTTATTTATCAGTATCATGATTTAATAACTTTACATCTACAGAGATTTTCCATTTTATGACCTGGCTTCTGCTGAATAGTTTATGAAGCATATGTAGCAATCTACATTTTTGGTGGGATAACTATTCCCTATTTATATATTTTTTATACTATTGCTGGTTTATATCCTCTTTGGCACTTTTTTCAGATGACATCTGCAATGAAGTACGTATATGATCTTAGTGCTTATTTAAGAATTTATATGTGCTTTCTTTTTCATTTTATATTTTTGTCTACTATGTGTGTACTCTCATTGTAAATGTAAAAATTGTTGAGACATTTTACATAATTTACAAACACAGCTATTGATTCATATTTCTGTGGTTTTATTTTTATTCTACTGTATGTTATTGAATTTTTAGGTACTTAAGTTTTTATTATGTATAGGCCAGACCTAGCAGTGCTTTTCTTTTGGTTTTGAATGTTGCTGTTTTTAAGAGATTAACAGATTCTTATAACAGCTACTAAGGTCTAGGCGATATTTTTAGTGCTTTCACATATTTTTTATTGTATTATCTATTTATTGCACTGGCCGTGAGGTTGTTGAGTTTCATTGTAGGCTTCCTCCAATAGGTGTACCTGTGGTAAATGCATATGGATAGAGCAAGATGCATCTAGGAAAGTACAATTCAAATGCACATTTGAAAGCTTATAATAATGCAAATAGGTATGGTAACATTAGACCGAATGGGTTCTGCTTTTAGACCCATTTAATTGTTTTGTACTGCAGTAAAAACATGTGAATAATGCAATTAACTCAACTCCCATGAGTAGAGGCCTTAAAGGTTATAAAAATGGTCCATAAGGTGAGAATTCAACATTTAGGTAAATACTGTAGGTGCATTGTAGTGGAATGTTGACATTTAAGCAAAATAAAAAAACTATATTAAATCAAACTATATATATATTATATGGAATAGAACTTTAATGCTATTGTTTTAAAATTGTACCTCTTTTGGTCAGCTCCCATGATTGTTAGGCAACAACATGCAGCATATTCTAAGGTGACAGTGTGGTTTTAATTCTCCTACTGTACAGTACTTTCAAATACACTGTGCTTAAGGTGAATGCAGCATGAACATCTCTTTAATTATGGATCAATGATCCTTTTGAGAAACAGTTGTATCTACTCACTAACAGTGAATGAAACCCATGGAGATGCTTGAATGCATGAAACTAGTTTATGATCTACTGTATTTGGTTGCATTCCATTTGAATTGACTTTTGTAGTGTATTGTTTTCATTGATTTCTGTCCTTACGTTCGTTTGGTGGTTATTCATTATAAGTCAGTATTGTATGATACAGCTGTCCTTTAGCAACTTCCTTACTTTAACAGTCAATGGGGTAAATTTACTAAGATGGGAGTTCTATTTAAGAAGTGATGTTGCCCATAGCAACCAATCAGATTCTATTTCTCATTTATCTAGCACCTTCTAGAAGATAATACTTGGAATCTGATTGGTTGCTATGGGAAACATCACTTCTTAAATAGAACTCCCATCTTAATAAGTTTATCCCAAGAAGTTACTTAGGGTTCAGTCGCCATATTGCTTATCTTGCCAACAAGCCCACCAATAGTATGTTTTTATTTACTTTGCCTTGTAGCACTAACCCTATTCTACATAATAGATTTCAATATATGCTTAATTTATTATGTAATGATTTCTCATTGATTCTACTGTATGTATGCTGTATACAGTAAATGTTTTATTCAAATTTTCTATGAATATATGTATAATTTTCATGTTTTACCAAAGGTGATTAAATATTAATCTACAGTATGTGTAAATTATCATATAGTAAATAGCACTATTTCTGGTTTCAGGTTTACTCCATCCTTTAAGTTAGCAATAAAGTTGAAGGTAGATTCTCTCATAGGGGTAGATTTACGAAAGCTTCTAGAACAGACAATTGGTGGTGTTGCCCATAGACACCAATTAGATTTTGTCTATAATTTTCAAGAATGCAATAAAGAAATGATAGCTACAATCTGATTGGTTGCTATGGGCAACATCACCACTTGTTTGTTTTAGAAGCTTTAGTAAATCTACCCCATTGTCTCATCTCAATGCTTTATGAAAGAAGGGCATTTAGTCAATGTTTAACAGTGCTGCAGCTGTTACTGAGACTGCAGCTGGAGGGGGCCTGCCTTCCTTGTCAAAATCTAATTTGCATACTTATTTATTTCATCTTGGGTGATGCAAAGGATCCCATATAAAATGTTGCTAGCTGCCTTAGTTATACCACTTTTGCACCCGGGATTATGTTTACATGCCAATCCCGGGTGCAACCCAACTGAGACCCCTTTCAGACTGTCGGCCCAACCGATGATGATGACATCATCGGCATCATGTGATGAGCTGGTTCTTGGAGATGATCTCATCTCCAAGCGCCGACTCTTCCTATGCAGTGAATGGGACACAGGTCACATCGACCCAGGATACCCATTCACACTGCATCATGAGTACGGCTGAACATGTGTGAAACCCTTTTCGTGACCAGGGTTGAAATGCCGGGTCGTGCAATAATACGGGTTATTACTGCAAGTGTAAAAGGGGTATTACTGTTTGGGTACAAGATTTTTCATGTTTCTCCAGCATGATGTGTCCTTAGGTGTTCTACATGAAATCCACCAAATCACAACACAGGGCAAAATGAATTGAGAATACCATACCAGGTCTATTTATAATGAATAAGTTCTGTGAAATGTGGAATGTACAAAAACAGTGTAGGACAGCCTTTTGCAGAAAAGAGAAGCAAAGGTGTAACTTGAAGGCTGTGTTGCTATAACAATGTCCGAGCTAAATTCTGACACAAGAAATTATAATCTTTGGGAGTTCTGAAACTCCATTAGCAAATATCTAATAATGTGCAAGACATGCAAAAATATCTTTGGGATCTATTTATCAAATGGAAAAGATCCTTAAATCCCGAAAAATGCTATTTTAACTAGATTTAAGTATTCTTCTTATTTATCAAGCACTGCAGGATTGCCATCACAAGAAATTAATAGATAGACACCAATCATATATTCTATTGCCACACTAAACAGGAATTTTCCAGGGCTATTTAATAAATTGGTAATTTTTGGGATTTAAAAAAAACAACTTTTTGTTTATTTTACTTTTCAGAAAGAGTCGAATACAGTACAAAAATGCATATACATAGATACTACTGTGAATCTATAATAAAGGATCAGGACATTAACAGTATATATTTAATTTGTGGATTTTTTGATAAATGTGAGACAGTATTGTACAGTACATAGTCAAAAATAATTAGACATTCAGCACAAGTTAGTACATTTAGCCTACTGTATATCTACTATGTGGTGGGTTTGCTAGGGTTTGTAAACTGATGAGACCTCCAAGGATAGGTGAGTTCATGATTAGAACCACAGTATTTACTAAAGGTTGATTTGACCTGATAAAACTGAGCACGCTGTCAATCGGCACTGCTTTCCAAACATTGATCCTGCTGCAGAGAGTGTGAGATTACCCTAAAAGTTCCATTAGCAGCATTAGGCTTTACCAGCCAGGGCTGGTGCCACTATAGAAAGGGAGAAACATAGCCCGGGGTCCCAATACCATAATGCCAACCTCCTCTAGGACAGTTATCCTGGAGTAGTATCCAGTAGGGAATTTAGTCTCATAAATGCAGCTCCCCCCTGCTTCCTGGGAAAACCATCCCTGTGATGATGCCACTAGGGCCCTTCCCACACAACCCTGGGTTGTGGATCTGGGGTATTAATTTGTTAATTGTATGAATAATTATATTTTTTATTACTGGCATACTACAGGTTCCAACAAGCCCTGTCATGTCCAATTTTAATGGCAACCAGGAAATGTTGGTATTTGGAGAACCACAAGCATCAGCGTGCCCTTCATCCAGGGTCCACTGTGACCTGCAGTGTACCTGAAAATAAACAAACTAAAATGAACAATGTACATACACAGTAAAGTTGTTTCACTTTATTGAGATAATATATGATCGCAAAAAGTGCTCTTTTATCAATTTATTACTTACACAAATCCCAAGTAAATGTTCTCTTCAATTTTAGGAGCACCTATTGTACATCTTGAGCTGAAAAACAAAACAATGAACACATCACAACTTGGCACCAACAATGAAAAATCTTGGCTGTTTTCAGCCTCTGGTAAAACCTAGCGCTATCAATAGAAAATTGAGGGAACCCCCATTTTTCAAAAGTAAAGCTAAGCAAATTCTGCATCAATCCAGTTACTGTTATCATATTAAAAGGCTGGGATTTAAATATTTGACTGCTTGAATAAGCTTGGGAAGATATAAAAACACTGTTTTTTATTTGGTACAGTACTAGTTAGAGCTGTTTTTTGTTGATAGTTTATAATTGGTAGAGGTCAGTTGCCAGTCATTATCTGTTAGCCTATTAGCTGCCCTGTTGAGGCGGGGTTTAGCAATAGTATATTAAGGCTAGAGGAGGAGTCATCTTCCTCTTTCCAGTTTGTGATCCCAGACTGTTAAGTACCCTGTATTTTTATAGTGCTTTCAATTTAATTCCTTGTACTTTCCTTCTTAAACCACAGCTCTTTCCTCACAGACTTTTCCTCTGTCCCCCTATTCTTTTGTTCCCCTCTTTTCCTGCCTTTTTCTTTCCCTCTCAATTTTTCCTCAGGTCCTCTCTACCTCCCTTTCCATCACCTTTTGCTGTGATAATGCCTTGTCCCCGCCGCAAATGCCCCCCCCTCCCCGCCATCTGGTTGAAGCGGCTAGACCATTAGCGGTCACCGCTGCTTCCCCTGTGGCCTGGGGAGCGTGCTTGTCTGCCACACGCACCGGCTCCCACCCCCCCATCCGCCACCATGGCTGCAGTGGCGGATGGCAAGCATGTACTTACCCCGCCGGTTCCTTCTCTGGCCTTCAGGCTTGGCTGATGAAGGGCTCGGCAGGTGTTCACTGCACTCCCTGCCCGCCCAGCTCTCCAGCCCTCATCGGAACAGTGCGCCGGGCTTTCCCGGCCGCTATCCCCACCCCCTTTTCAGCGGTAGCCATTTTAGACGCTGAGGACATTTTAACCTCCTCAGATTTCCCCTCTCTGTCCCAGGGACTGGAGGTTTGGGGATTTCTGCTGCTACTAGTGTGCAGGCCTCATCCAGGAGCCAGGATGGTAGGCTATTAAGCCTCATGCAGCCCTCCCTGTGTTTAAATTCCCCAGGCCAGTTTTGCAGCAGGATAGAACAACCCCTTATGGGGGCTCTTGGCCCAGGTTGCATGCACCAGTATTTACCCCTCTACCTGCTGCAGCTAACACACAGGCAGGGCAGCAAGTTTGGAATTATGGGCCTCACTCCTGCTTTTTGATTTGCCATTATTTTAATCAGGGCTTATACCAGCAGCCATTCCCAAACCCATTCCCAGGTCTGAGCCACCAATTTTATGCCCCTTCATACACGCAGGTGCCTGGGCATTTCAACCAGGAAAATGCATCCGCCCCTGGCAATTTTGCCCCTGTGCCCCAACAGGTCCAATTTGTTCCCAAGCAGCACCCAGGCCAATGACCGGTGAGCCAACCCCCCCTTCCACAAGCCCCACTCCCCCTGCCACCAACCCCAGTGCAACCATCACCAGCTCAGCCCCCATTAACCCCCCTGCCACAGAGCGCTCCACCCGACCTTGTTCCTATCTCTGCACCTGCAGTTCTTGTGCCTAATGCAATTGTGTCAAGTCCATAGGTGTCTTTGGTTAAGCCATTGGCGTCCACATCGACTGACGGAGATGTCGTAACAGCAGATAGATTGTCGTCATGTCAAAGTGCGGTGGGCGTACTGCACAACGAGGGACAAGTTTCTACCTCCAGGGACACACCTGTGATACTGTCTACAGCTGGATTAGGTGAAATGAGTTTGGCAGTACCTTCAGTTGCTACGCTATCGCATTCTGATGACTCTTCTGATTCATCTAGTGTGGGGAAAAGGCTGCGCAAGCTAATTAAATATTTTGTGCAAAAGTTAAAGGGTAAAGGCAAGAGTCCTAAAAGAGCAGGTAGTGTAGCATCCAGTTCAGTTCTGGATGCTTCAGGGGATGCATTCCACTGCTCCAACATGGCACTTTTGATGGGTGTTATGTCCAAGACAAGAGAGCGAATACGAAAAGGTCGATATGTCAACATGTTCGCAATTACACATGATGCTAAGAAGGTGTTAGATGCAGCAAAGAAGGTGAGAGCAGCAGCCGAGGAAACTAGGAGGAGCTATCAGAATTGGCTTTCCAGAATGTATGTGTTTGCGGCGTGCTTCATTGAGACACGCCCGGCTGAATGTATGAATGTGTTGAAGTACTTACATTTAGTGCAGGGCATGCAGGTTTTGGTTAGGCATAATGTTTGGAGGTAGTATGATGAGCTTTTTAGGAAAAAGCAGTATAGACAGAAAGTTTTGAGCTTTGGTTTAAGGATGTGGAGGTGTAGCTGGAAGCTACGCAGCAGACCTGAACATCTGTTGAACCTACTGTTGGGCATAAACATCCCTTTCTGGCCCACTCAGGATTTAATACAGGCAGAAAGGGGAAGTGCTACGCGTTTAATAACTTCCAGTGTAACAGACGAGCTAGCTACCGCTACCGGCACGTCTGAATGCTTTGTGGGGGTATTCACCCAGCGAAGGACTGCAGTCATCCTGGGAGTCACGCAGCAGGAATAGGAGATCAGCAAACAGGTTCTAAGTAAAGCTGTGTCTCCGATTAAAGTGGAGGTATTAGAGCGTTGGTTGATGCGTCATCCTCTTAGGGAGGTAGCAGCCTTTCTATTACAAGGTTTTAAAGAGGGTTTTAAGTTACCATAGGTTCGTCCGGTTTTAACGCAATTTGTAGTGAGTTGCTGTTTTTGGTAGAAACATTTTTTGGGTCAATGGAAGCTCCCATTCCACACAAAAAGACAGAGGGGCTGGTTATAAAGTTGTCTTACCTTGGTATTGAAATTGACACTGATTTGGGTTTGTGTAGACTCCCCTGTGAAAAGGTGCGAGTTGTTATTATGTTTTGTTTCAGCCAGGAAAATCTATTTGAAACAGCTGCAGTCACTGCTAGGTTTGATGAATTTTGCTTGTCGCGTAATTCCCATGGGTAAGGTGTTTTGTCGTAGGTTGGAGCGACCCTCCGCGGGCATCAAGAAGGCTCACCATATGATTCGCCTTTCAGCGGACATGAAGGAGCATTTTAAGGTTTGGTTGAGATGCTTACAGGAATTTAATGGGTTTTGCATCTGGCTCGCTTTGTCTGTGGCCAATCGCGAACTTCAGTTGTTTACGGACACATCAGGGGCAGTGGGTTTTGGAGCATTTTTTGTGGGTGAATGGTGCGCGGAGGCTTGGCCCGATTTGTGGCATTCAGAAGGCTTGACACGTAACTTACTTCTTGTGGAACTATTTCCAATTGTGGTAGCAGTTCAGCTTTCGAGGCTTAGCAATCGCAAAATCGTATTTTGGTGCGACATCTTGGGGTTGGTTCAAGCTATTAATAATCAGCGATCGGTCTGCCCCCAAGTGGTAAGGCTACTTAGGCATTTAGTTATTGTATGTCTGCTTAGGAATATTGATTTTACAGCCAAGCATGTCCCGGATGTTGCAAACGAGATTGCAGATGCGTTGTCTCATTTCCAATGGGATAGGTTTAGGTTATTGGCCCCATCAGCCAAGATTCATGGTTTGTTTTGTCCTGATTCTGTCTGGCAGATCATAAATCCGGCATTAAGGGACTCGCTTTGAAGGCACTGGCTCCAGGTACATCGAGGTCCTATTCCGCAGCTTGGAATGAGTGGCAAGTTTTTCTGGAAAAAATGGAGGTGGGAAAGGATCTGCATGACAGTATATCTGAATTTTTATGGCAAGGGCATGAGAGTGGGCGTTCAAAGGCTTCTATGTCATGCTCTTTAGCTGGCATTTCCTATTTCTCCTGTCTGAATGGTTTGATTGATCCTACAAAATCATATGTTATATCTAAAGTGCTGAGAGGTTGGCCAAGGGAGCAAGTGACTTTAGGTGATTCGTGTAGGCCAATAGATGTGGGTATGTTGAAGGATTTGGTTTTGGCAGTCTCAGGCATAGCTAAGGATGAATTTGAAGAGGTCTTGTTCAGTTTGTGTTTTGCACTGGCATTTTTTGGCACTTTGTGGATTGGGGAGTTAGCAGCAACAAATAAAAAATCAGCCAACACAGAGTTGCTAGTTGATAATGTTGTAGTTAAGGCTAATTTAATCTAGTTAAAAATACAGAAATAAAAAATGGATCAGCTGGGCAGGGAGTGTTGGATTTCTGTCCCCTCACATCTGGAGCCGAGCATCTGCCCAGTAACCCTAGCTAACAGGTACAATCAGTAGCATTCTAAAAGGGGTGCTCAATGGCTTATTCATGAAAATCTTTCCCCCCTATCTAAGTTTCAGTTTACAAGTGTGTTCAATAGATGCCTGATACCTTTGGACATGCTGATTGAGGAGTACGGCACCCATTCATTTAGGATTGGGGCAGAAACTTGCGCAGTGGCTTCAGGTTCTTCCACAGAGGCAATCAAGTACTTAGGTAGAAAGAAGTCTTTGGCTTACAAGAGTTATATAAGGGGCGATAAACTGCAGAAGCAGTGGCACTCCTTGTGAGTTTGTTCTTTGGGAAACCCAGGGCCTTATGCTACCCACCACTAGGGGGAGTGGAGTTCTTTTCACTTTTGCCCTCAAGAAGTCACAAGAGGTTTTGTGTCATTCACCCCCATCTGTGTCGCCCAAACAACTCAGTTCTGCTCCCCCCCCCCTTTTTTTTGGTTCCTGGTTCGAGTCTTTATTATTATATTTTAAATAATGCTTATCTTATATGATTTTTTTCCCCATCACAGGTTTTTCGAGGAAAGATTGCTGGCTGTGGATTGTTGGGCATTCTTTTTTGTACTGGGCTAGTAGGCATCAATGTGCCAGCTTAGCTCCTTTTAAGGTCCTTTGGATTGGGTTGAGAGGTTTTTAGGAGGAGCGGCCTTTTGGACCTTCTTTGGCAGTCTGAGAGCAAATGGGGGACCCCTTACTGTCTAGTCATGTACTTAGGTGGTAATGACCTTGGCATGTGTTAGGGAGTTGAACTGATTATCACCATTAAGCGAGATTTGAGATTGATAGCAGAGCGCTGGTCACAGGTCAAGCTTTGCTGGTCTGAAAAAATTCTGAGAAGGTTCTGGCATGGTACCCAGGGTGGGGCAGCCCTAGACAGAGTTAGAAGGAAACTGAATGCTGCAGTTTCTAGGTTTGTTGTTGGTTTAGATGGGCGTGTTATCAAGCACCCACATCTCCGCTATGAGGAGGCGCATTATATAGGCAGGATGAAGTGCACCTCACTAAGGAAGTTTTTGAGTTTTTTGTCTATGATATCCTTGCTTTGTTGGAATAGTTTGGAGGGTTTAGGTTTTCTTTGGTGACATTACGTGGCCACTTTTGTCCACGTCAGTGGGGGAAAGCAGTGCTCCTCGGCGGCTCAAAGCAGTGCTCCTCGATGGCTCAATTTAGCACAGCATAGCTTGGCTAGCATTCCCCCTACTACTTTATGGGAGAACCAGGTCTTCATCCTAGGGAGGGACCAGCACTGTGCTAGTTAAGGGGAGGTGGTACTACCGAGGATGGCTTGTGCACGGGGCGGAAAAATCCACCCCATTTTTGGTAAAGCGAACAATTATAATGAGCTATAGACCGAGGTAACACTGCTTTTTCACCACCAGGATTAATTAATTCAATTCTAATTCGATCTAAATAAATTTGGCGGTGACGTCTTGTTTCCAATTCTATACAGTTGTCTGTGTCTTATTTATTAGTTAAGTTAAGCTTAAGAGTGGTGTTTAAAATAATAAAACTATGGGTGACTATGGGCAAAAGTATTTGTTTATAAACATTTTGGACAATTTATTTATATTTGGTAAATTGTATACTAACATTAAAGTCGGTTGATCAATTTTCATCGATTAAGACTGAGGACACATATGTAACACATTTCCTTATTCCTTTTTCTCATACAGTGCAATCTGCTATTGCTCCCTGCTGCAGAAGATGGACCAGCTAGCATCATAATAACTTTGCTCTAACACTGTGCAATTGCAATGTGCTTAGACATAAACAGTGCCGTCATCACGCTATGTGCAACCAGCACTACATTGCACTTCTTTTCTAAGAGAAATGTGCTCCCACTGCAGATGCACTTCACAATCACAATTGCTCTTTCTGCCAGCCCAGTTTCCCAGGTAGGTATATTGTACAAATGAGATTTATATTTTCCTGAAACAAATGCTGCTCTAGCGTAAATGATTCAGTTTAAAAATGGAAGAAGAATCTTGGTTGTCTGAGTCAGCAGGAACCAGATATACACCAGAGAGCAGACTGATTGTGTTAGATCTATCCAGAACATTGAACAGCACCCAGAGAGTCTGGGGAAAATGGCTTTATTTAAATGATTAAGCTTGTTGCCGCTGTGTTCTGCAGAATCACACATTTTCCTATTATTTTGTGACCTTCTGCCAAAAACGCCTTCTTAAAGCAATAATTAGAATTAGTGATTCAAATCCATACTTCTGTCCTCTTAATATATTGAAGTCAAATGTAGCTTTTGTGAAATCTCCAGATATTTTTCTTTGCATTCTAAGCGTTAATATTTACATTTTTATAATATCACAATATACACAATATCCAAACACATCCTTGCAGGAATTTGTTTCCTGGTTTTGTTTGATAGTTAGAAAGTATATTTTAAAATAAATTTGAGTGAGAATTGTTTGTTACATTAGACACTGTTTGTTGATGTCAAATTATAAACAACAGAGATGTCTATGTGGGATCATAAAAGACAGGGAGACTTTTGGGCCACAGTGGGGTAATAAGGCAAAAAAACATGTCTATGATTTTCTATTTTTTTATTTTATATTTTAGTAAAAGGGCCATTAAATATATATGGGGCCTAATTCGAAAAGGAGGGAACAGAAACAGCAATAATAGAATTAACATACTAAAAGAAAAAAAAAATACCCTGCAAATACTGTACATACAAATGTATAGTTAGAAGGTGCAAAAGTAAATATACAGCAAACACATACTACAGTACATACAAAAATAACAGCAGACATGTGGCTGCTAAGGTGTGGATTTTAAATTGAAATACACCAGGTAAACATTATTGCTTAGTGCCATTACAAAACAATCAGGAGCTGTATTTCCATTTGTTTTGCTTCTATATTTATTTACAAAAATGTTTTTAACATGTATATCTCTATGTCCTATATTTCCTATTAACCATCTTGATAACCTTCTGATGCATTATGACCAATATGAAGCTTGGAGCTGTGCATCCACCTTTTGAATATTTCCTATGAATGTATCGCCATCATACACAAGGATCCCCTTTGCTCAAACTCCTCAGCCATCATGTTGGATGTCTCTGTCAAATAGACAGCAAGTCTTAAATTAATACTTTATGTTGACTTTGGACACTCATGAGACATATAAGATATTTTGATATTCCTGTAGACAACTTGTCACATTGATGATAAGGCAGGATTTCAATAATGTTTGACTGGTGGTAAGATTTAAGCAGAGAAGTCTTTATCATTGCTCTGCTCTTTTATCTTCTATTTAGTTAATCAATCAATGCATTAATCAATTAATCAATCAATCAATCAATCAGTGCTTTACCTGGCTAACACTAAATAGTACTCCAGCCTCGTTTACCTGTGCTGGCCTCTGGCCTCTGATCTAGTTATGGATTAATAAAAACATTCATAGAATCGTATAGTTTATATTAAACTTCCATCCAGTCTGCCACTGCAGTGCCACTCTGTTTCCTAGATGTGCTATATATTATTTTTTAAACTTCCATATATTTGTGCTGCAGCTCTATCGCTAAGTTTAGCCCGTCAGCTCGCTTCAGCCTTTGGCCAATAATTTGAGCTGTGAGGTGGTCAAAATTGACTGTAAATGACTGGAAATTAATGTTATTGAGGTTAATAATACTGTATGGAAAAAACCATGCCCCAATTACATGATATTCTCTGTTTTTATAAATTTTTAAAGAAATCCAAAGCCAAAACACTTCAGGGTGGTTTTGACAAAACCAAAACATACAGTATCTAGTATTTACTAAAGATCGATTTTAAACGATTAGAAATTGATCTAAATTAATCAACATCGATGTTGTGTTTCTGGGGCTAAATCACACATTTACTAACAGATCATTTTTAAGTTGGTGTTTGAAGTGTTAGTAATTTAGCCCCAGAAAGACAAAATCGATGCTGATCAATATAGATCAATTTGAAATCTATTAAAATTGACCTTTAGGAAATATACCTCCTAGTGTCTCGAGCTTCTGCTATTCTCAGTGGTGCTTCATACCTCATGCCTCATCTGATCCAATCAGTCTTTGGGTGTCTCCTTCATTGGCTACATTCACTTGTGCCTCTTGTCCAGTGCATCATGCATCATTACTCCTCAGGGAAATTTCTTGCACCTCCTTGTCCCTAACCAATGTCAGCCTGTGCTAACTTGGAGGACTGCAAATTAGTTTTGGCAGCGTGCTATACTTTTTAAGGGGTATCAAGCTCATTAATTTCCTCATTTGTGATTTTCTGATGTAAATTTATATTTGTTAGAGATTATTACAGATTTATTAATTTTACATATATGATACATTTTCATTATATTGTTTAACTTATAAATAGCATGTCTTGACATTCTACCATACCAATTAATGTGGTATTTTCTATGAGCGCAGTTCCCTATACATTCTTTTGTAAAAGAAACACCTCTATGACAATGGTACCCAGAATAATTTCTGTTTAGTTCAAATATGGCCACACAACAATTAACCACAATATGTATACCATGTAGAGTTGAGCAAAGTTCACGTTATTCTATAATTGTCTATGGAACTTATCACCTTTTGCCAGTGGAATATTGTCAGAAGTGTTCAGCATGAAATTCCCCCTATCATTTTGTTCCATCTGTAATTATCAGTGACAACACACCAAATAATGTATCTATTATTTTTACAAGCTAAATCAGAATTTACAAATAGAGAGAGAAATTTCAAAAGTGGAACTCAAAGATTGTATTACTGAATCGTAGATCAACTGGAAAATGGCCTGTTCCAACTCAGAATTTGATTTGAATGAATAAATTTCACAGCAACTTTGTGTAGACAAATCTTTGCCTTATCCCCCAGTTGGTATCCGATACTCTTTGTATATAATTGAGTTTTTGTTCCAGGCATTGTATTAGCGTTTAAAGTTATATCTAAAATAAATATAATTTCATGTGTAATACTTCAGAAAGTTAGTTTGCTAAGGTCACAAATGAACACCATGAGAACCAAACCAGATTTCTCAATTCCCATGTCTCAGTGTCAAGGTCGGGAAACTGACACACTGTGCTGTAGAGTAATGTGCTGTTGATCAATATGAAAATGAGGAGGTTAAGTATAGGTTTAAAACTGTTTAAGTAGAAAACACAGAACAAATAACATCAATTACTTTTTCTTATCCCCTTTTGACCTTAGATAATAATTCTCATATTATTTTATAAATCATATATCATATTTCTCCTGCAATTGTCAGATCAGGTTTATATCGAAAACAGATGGGCAAACAAAGCTTCCTATTCAATAATATCAGCACTCCAGATTCCTAAACAATTATAGGGACATTAGAGCTAAATGTAACTTCTTTCTGATAATATAAATAACAAATACTTAAATACAATTTCAAATTGTTTAAGTTTCATAGTTTTCATGGTTTTCATCAGCTTTACAGTATAATTCATAATAATAAGTATAATTATTACAATTATTTGTATAATTATTACTTTAAACTTTTATTTCTAAAGAGCTGATATATTTTGAGTGCTATACTTTAAAGAGACTATGGGTAAATTTATTATGAGTTACTTTTTCAAAATCACCTTTGGTGACTTAGGCCGTTAGATTTAATGGGGAAATAATATTAAATACAAAACCAAGCGTGCTTTGTATGTAATATTATTGCCCCTTTAAATCTGGCATCTAAAACCACTGAAGGTGGTTGAAAAGCTACACAGTACATTTACCCCAGGATACAAACAAATGACATACAGTGAAATCAGTATTATTATTATCATTTATTTATATGACACCACAAATGTTCCGCAGCGCCTTACAAAGCACATAAACAAGTTGTAGACAAGCGACTTAAAGAACAATACAATACAGGACCAGGACATGGATAATATATATTGCTACATTAGTGACCATAACACCCAGATTAGCAACAGAGCATAAGCAGCCAAGTGTTAGGTGCCCTAGTGGTGAGTAAGAAGTAGATGAAACTAAAGTAGGGAGAAGAACAAGAGGTTAGAGGGCCCTGCTTATAAGAGCTTACATTCTAAAAGGAGAGTTGAAGACAAACAGTGGTGACACAGATGGGGAGGAAGGTGTATGTATCAGGGAGTTATAATGACAGCTGGAAGGCTTTGATGAAATAATTGGTCTTGAGAGCCCGTTTGAAGGATTGCAGAGAGGTGGAGAGTCTGATGGGGAGTGGGAGAGAGTTCCAGAGGTGGGGAGCAGTGCGGGCAAATTCTTGGAGGCGGGAGTGGGAGGAAGTAATCAGCTGGCATGAAAGGTGGTGTGCATTAGTTGAATGAAGAGAGCGGAGAGGAGAGTGAAGGGAGATGAGATCAGAGATGTATATGGGGGAAGTTTGGGTGAGGGCTTTGTAAGTGAGCGTGAGAACCTTAAAATGGGTTCTAAAAGGGAAGGGGAGCCAGGGAGGGCTTGTAGGAGAGGGGAGGCAGATGTAGAGCATTTGGAGAGGAAGATAAGACGTGCAGCAGCATTAAGGATAGACTGGAGAGGAGAGAGATGGAATTTGGGGAGGCCAGATAGGAGGAGGTTACAGTTGTCCAATCTGGAGAAGACTAGTGAGTGTATGAGGGTTTTTGTAGCATCCTGGGTGAGATAGGGTCTGATCTTAGAAATATTTTTGAGATGGAAACGACAGGACTGTGAAAGGTTCTGGATATGTGTTTTGAAGGAGAGGGATGAGTCCAGGATAACTCCAAGACAGCGTACTTTGGGGCTAGATGAGATAGTTACACCATCAATTGATAAAGAAATAGTGGGAAGTGGGAGGGAGGGAAAATGATCAGCTCTGTCTTAGACATATTAAGTTTAAGAAATTGCTGAGACATCCAGGAAGAGATGGCAGAGAGACAGTTGGAGATACGAGTCATGAGAGGAAACTGGCAAAGATCGGTCAGAGAGGTAGGATGACAGCCAGGAGAGGGCAGTGTCACATAGACCAAGGGAGTGAAGGATGTGCAGCAGGAGAGGGTGGTCCACAGTGTCAAAAGCAGCAGAGAGATCAAGGAGAATGAGAAGACAGTAGTGGCCCTTGGATTTGGCAGCAAGGTGGTCGTTGCTGACTTTCATGAGGGCATTTTCAGTGGAGTGGAGAGAATGGAAGCCAGACTGAAAAGGGTCGAGGGAGTGGGAGGAAAGAAAAGTGGTAAGGCATTTGTAGACAATACCTTGATAAAGGCTGTAGCTGAAACACGTTGGTACTGAGGGAACTGCCAGTCTTCACCACTACAGAGAGGGACCTGTCCATCTGCAGGGAAGGTGATTTGCTGTGGGGGTAGCATTGTAACTCCTTCTGCTCTTACACTGCGCCTTTCTGTAAAGGTCAATTCTGGTACGCTGTCATCTTGATTTTATTCCCAGAATTGATTTTGGACTATTTTATACCTTGTGAGAAATAAATGTTACTTTACTTCACATGGTGGAATCCATATTGTGATTTTTTTTGAGGTGCTGTTTTATGCTGTAGAAGTCTTCTAAAGAAGTAATTCCGATAACTAGGAAAAGTAGGATTTAAGAAACCAGTTTACACTATTTAAACATGGAATTTTAAAGAAACCAGTTTTCACTGTCCTTGGGAATTGACATTTATGTGACTACCTATTTAAAGTGTTTATTGCTACGTATTAATTTAAGTAGCTATATTCTCTATACCTCCTAAAGGGAGCGCTGGTATTTTCATTTGTTTTCCATATTGTTGTGTACTGGGTGACGTGTGTAGGTCACCAGATTTATACCAGCTGCATCTTTTAGTATTTGGATCGCAGGAAGTTATTTTTTTTACCTTTAATCTGCTCAAGGAGTTTGGAGGCAAAAGGGAGGAGAGAGAAGGGTCGGTAGTTAGAAAGAAGGTTAGGATCAAGGGTAGGTTTTTTAAGAATGGGGGAGACAAGGGCATGCTTGAACACAGAAGGAACAGTGCCTGAGAGGGATAAGTTAATGAGGTGGGCAAGATGGGAGCAGGCAGAAAGAGAGAGGAAGCGAAGGAGGCAGGAGGGGATAGGATCAAGGGGGGAGGTGGAAGGGGAGGAGGACCGGATGAGGGCCATAACTTCCTCTCCAGATACAGGGGAAAAGGATGTTAGAGTTCGTAAAGTTGATTGGGAGGGGTGATCTGGGAAAGGAGGAGGTGGAGAGCTGGGGGACTGGTTGGATATGATGTCCCGGCGTATAGAATCAATTTTAGATGTAAAGTAGGTAGCAAAGTCAAGGGCAGAGAGCAAGGAGGGGAGACGAGGAGGGGGTGGACGAAGGAGGGAGTTGAAAGTGGTGAAGAGATGCTGGGGATTAGAGGACTGAGAGGAGATGAGGATCTTGAAATATGACTGTTTAGAGAGGGAGAGTGCAGCACTATAGAATGAGAGCATAAATTTGAAATGGAGAAAATCAGCCTTAGAGCATGATCTTCTCCACTGTCACTCTGCAGTTCTTGAACACTTTTGCAGGTATCTGGTGCATTTGGAATGCCAGGGTTGAGGAGTAGATCTGTGAGTGTGAGTAGTGATTGCCGGAGCAACAGAGTCCATAGCAGAAGTAAGGGAGGTGTTGTATAGGGAAGTGGCTTGGTCAGGGCAGGAGAGAGAGAGGATAGGGGAGAGAAGCGAGTCAAGCAGGGAAGAAAAGGAAACTGTGTCGATAGCATCAATGTTATACTTAGTGATGGTGGCTTTTGGAGGTAGAGAAGGGGAAGGAGAAAGGGTCAGGTTAAAAGAGAGAAGGTGATGGTCAGAAAGTGGGAAAGGGGAATTGGAGTGATCAGAAATATCACATCTGTGAGTGAAGACCAGATCAAGCAAATGGCCACTCACATGGGAGGGTGAGGAGGTCCATTGGGAGAGACCAAGTGAAGATGTGAGGGTGAGGAGTTTAGAGGCAGAGGATTCTGTGGGGATATCAATTAGAATATTGAAGTCACCTAGGATAATGGAGGGAAGGTCTGAGGAGAGAAAGTGAGGGAGCCAGGAAGCAAAGTTGTCAAGGAACTTGGAGGGAGGGCCAGGGGGATGGTAAATGACAACTACTCTGAGGTGTACTGGGTGGAAGAGGCATAAAGCATGGACTTCAAATGTAGAGAATGTAAGGGATGGTTCAGAGGGAATGGGTTAGTATGAGTAACCAGGGGATAGGAGGACCCCAACACTACCACCCTGGTGACCCCCAGGTCGTGGGGAGTTGGAAAAGGTAAGGCCCCCAGAGGAGAGAGCTGCAGAAGAAGTGGTGTCAGAGGGTAAAATCCAGGTTTCAGTAATGGCTAGGAGATTCAGGGAGTTGGAGATGAAAAGGTCATGGGTTGGGACCAGTTTATTACAGACTGACCTGGCATTCCAGAGGGCACAGGATAGAGGGACAGAGTTTGTTGTAGAGATTTGGATGAGATTATCAGGGTTGCTGTAGCGTGGAGGTGAGATTAGTTTGGGGGCCCGAGATGAACAGAGTGTAGCGATGGTGTGGTCTCCAGTGCTAGAAGGGGAGCCAGCAGAAGGTGGGCAGGAAGGGAGCTTAATGATATGTGGATGGATGTGGGGTGAAGGGACATGGAGAGGTGGGTGGGAGGAGGGATTATCAGTGAGGTAGAAGGACCCCGGTGGAGTATAAGATAATGAAAGTGGAGTAATTGGAGAAGATGGGGAGGAAGGTAAACAGAGGGGAAGAGGAAGTGGAGGAGACAAGGGGGAAAGCATTAAGGTGGAAGCAAGGGGCAGAACAAAAGATTAGGTAGACACTGAGTGAAGGTTTGAGTTGAAGAAAACATGGTAATAGTAAGGATGATGTGAATAGGGTAAGAAAAGGTTGAAAGTAGGATTGAAGAAAGAATGTAAGAGTGCAGATTTCCAGAAATGCAAGTAAGAGTACAGTGTGGGAAAAGTGTGTATGTAAAACAAAAGTTTATTATTGAGTATAATAAAAGTGGCGATTTGGTGGGAGCAGAAATTAAATAATAAAATATACAGTGGTTGGAGCTAGATGATATAAGACTTAGAAACAGAGCTAAGGTAAAAGTACATTATCATAGAGGTAAACTGACATTAAAACAGATAAGTATGCATTAGGATTATATGTAAAGCACAGAGCCAGCAGCAATAGTAGGAAGGGAAGCACCAGGTTTATGCAGCCACCAGACAGGGAGTTCAGTGATGAAAGTCCTGGTTATGGAGTCCACAGGAGCTAGTAGTATGGAGAATGTGAATTCACAATTGTTCATGTCACTTTGTCCAACTAATGTTTGGGTTGCTGTTTGATTGTAGATCGGTGGGTTTCCCTCTGTTTCACTTCTGTTTAATGCTGATATAATGCCAATAATCGATTTAAAATTTAATTGGCACTTTTAAACCAGGCACTTATAAGATAGGGCACCAGTCAAAGGCTAACCAGCCTTACTATGAACCTTACGTAGGAGACCTGGCATGTGAGGCCACTGATTACTAAGTACCCCCAAAATACTCCCACTAGTATTGCCAGCAATAAATTACCTTAAACAAACAAATAGCACATACCATTAAGTTAGCATCTGTGTCTATATATCTAAAAGCTAACAAAGGACACAAAAACATAAAAAACTATGGCCCTCATTCAGAGCCGCTCGTTAGCGGCAGTACGCTCGCTCCGAGCGATGTTTGCACATCTGCGCATGCGTACGGTTTTTAGTACGCATGCGCGAACCAGTCAGTGCGGCCGAAAATCGTTGGTACGCAATATAGCGAGGGCCTGCTATTTTGAGTGACAGAATGAGGCGTATGTGGGTGGTAACAGGGGAAGGTGCTTGAAAATGGGGAGTGGAGATCCGAACGCAGGCGTGCTTAAAGGTCAAAACGGGCGTTTTATGGGTGTGCATATTTAAAACAGCAGCGTCATTGACCACGTCACTGGGTTATTTTATAGCCAGAACTGCTCGCAAATTTGTGGTAGCAAACACCAACCACAAGAATAGCGAGCAGTTCATACGCTGGTCGATGTACTCGATTAATCTAATAAATAGCGGACATGACGTAGGATGCGAGCGGCCAGGGGGCGTTTATAACAAATAAACGAGCGTATGTTTTGCTCGCTCGTTCAGACTTAGAGGTGTGAACAGACTGCAATGTGCGTACGGATCATTTGAATAGCCACCCCTTGTTTTTAAACGAGCGACCACAAATAGCGAACGGCTCTGAATGAGGGCCTATATTCCAAACTATCATCTACAGATACTATGCATTGATAAACTACTTAATTTAACATTACTTCTAAGTTAATTGTTCAGATCAGTAGTCATATACCTAGTACAGCTGAGGCAGGGACATACAATTACAATTGCAGCAAGAATAAGCTGGGTGCAGTAGTCAAATACCTGCAGGTGAGAGAGAAGGATGCGTCAGTTCACAAGCAGTAGCAGCTGTAGATATATTAGTAATGCTGAGTAGTGCACTTTTAAACCGGCCACTTATAAGATAGGGCACCAGCCAAAGGCTAACCAGTCTTACTATGACATACAGTGAGGTGAACACTGCTAGGTGTTCACTTCTAGGGATAGCTGAGAGCGAAGAAGTGCTCCCCATGTCGGTCTATGGTGGTCTCCCTCCACACAGATTCTCTAAGACTTCAGCATTAGATACCTTAGGACTTTCTAACCTTTACTTATCTGTAATCAATCTGTGCATTTATTATTATTACTATATGTATGTCTTGTTTATTTACCTATTTTTCTTGTAATTTAACCCTGGAGATATTTCTCAATAAATACTAAAACTTTATCAGCGTTATCTCTGTGCTCTAATGAATTCACGTGCCTGGAGGGGCCCATGCTATAATTACGTAATCACTGTGAGTTTAAGTGACATTTAAGTGTCTGGCGAACGTAAGAGCGCTATTTTAATACTCTTCGTGGTGGAAGCTTAAGTAAAACCCATGTCACAACCACCTAGCTACATCAGGTTGGCGTATCTGAGCGCAAGCTGGGCACGGTGTCGTTACAAATGACATACAGTGAAATCAGTAGAAAATAGATGGACACTGTGCACTGGGCTACTGATCTTTTGTTTGTGTTAAGCTGCTGAATAAAAGGGTGCCCTCTCTTTTGACATAAAATACAAAGAATAGAACATTCAGCGCTAAACCTCTCTAGATATGTGAGCTGCACTAAATGTGCCTATTAACTGGGATATGCATCCCAGTCAATACACCATGTACATAAAGTGGTAACGACAGACTGTGATGGCAAGTACAAAATGTTATAGTATGTTAATGCATTAAAATCATACAGTATAGTGGCAAACATTCACTATAACACAATATAATTGATCAACAATAGAGATATATGTGCTACTCCCAATGGAAGACCATATACTGGTCAAAATGCGTTGGAGATACACCCACGTTACTATTGAAATTTTATCCCTGATACTCCCCGCACCAAGGCACTACACACTGAGACTTAAACAAGGCCGTACCACGTGAGCGGCAAGAATCACATGATCAGGAAGTAACAGAGCACCAGGACGCCGAAGATGGGCACCCGCATCTGCCAACCAGAGGACATGGAGCACGGACAGGAGGAGGAGGGATCCAGCCACATGCAGCGCCAGGAAGACAGGTGAGTCTCTGTAACAGAGGGGGAAGTGGGCTGAGATCGTGAGCGGTCGCATCCAGCGATTCCCCTCCCACACAGCCGGAGTGCAGGCTACAGTGTTTAATTAGACATATCACCCACTTAGGCCCCAGCCATTACAACCCCAGTTCGGAGCCCCTGCACCCTAGTCCGAGTGGTTCTCCTCCAATCTGACCAGAAGACATCCCTAGCCACCAACAGCATCACACAACTAAAGATCTGATGTAAACCAGGCTTTCCAATTCAGAACACCTATACTGCATGTATTGGAGGAGATAGCGGGACACCGTTAATCTCCACCCACATGCAATCACTGACATTATCATCAATCCCTATCCTCCAACAAGGGTCTCAGTACAGTTGACCAAGTGCGGTTTTATAGAGGATTTTTTTTTTCAGACAAATCAAGTGCTAGATTAGCACATACAGTATATCTCTATTGTTGATCAATTACAACCTCACATATACAAAATGTTGGCAGAAGCGTTATCATCATTATGGGGAAGCCGCAGGCAACAGCTAGTCTTATAAATAAAAGAGCTGCATAACTTATACAGTATGTGTTGATTGCTTCAATGTGCTTTAGATATTTGAAAAAGTGTGAAGTTTAAATGCTCTCATTGTTACGTAGTTAATTGTTTGGAGGTGTAGCAGGTGTGTGAGTATAAAAAACTTTTGTAACAAACCTATTCATTCATAGTTTCCATGTAGAGTTCTTAATTGTAAGTTTAGAGTTAGTCATCTAAGTTTACTTTATGACTGGTCAGTGATCAGAAATGCTGTATGTTTTTAAAAGGGTATGCTATTGCAATACTTGTATGTTTTTCTTGAAAATCCACTAATAAATTCACATCCACCTTACAACAGTACTACAAACTAACCTTGACTATTTTAGTGAACACATTTCTTGCATGTTCACTCATTCATTCAGAACACACAAAAAACCTATTGCAGTATACATGCTTTACTTCTAAAACAAACTGCATGTTACCAACACAACATTAAACAAAACAAATGTAGATTTATTTAATAAAAATAAACATACCTAAGGTTAATTATAATAACACACAAAATAAACCACTGAACATTGCTACGCTACATATGCAGCTTACAATTTAACCTAAATTAACACTACTGGGTGAAAAGCAAACTTCAGCAAAGACCACATACATCAGTGATTTGCTGATCCCATCCAAAATATGATTGGAAAATCTGGGATTTTTAACATAAAGAATTTCTCCAATTCACTGATAGAACAGTGATCATTTATGGCTTCTGATCGGCATTTCCGACTGACGGATGAGTGGTTCTGGTCGGATAGTTGAACACACATTTGTGAGTGTTAACATTTTCAACTGCAAAATGATCTTTACACAGCTCACACATAATAGATAACAAGCGATACATGTGAGATGCTGGGTCAAATGTAATAGCCCGTGATATGCAGAAGCTGGTGCAATTCCTGCCAGATAAGTCATTATATTTAAAGCAACAATTAGTTTAAAGTAGAGAGGAGCGGGTCTGGTTCCCCAAGAACCGGACCCACCCGAACTTCGTGTTCGGAGGCGAGATCAGAGTCCGGCTCAAATTTTTGCACCTGACTTGGATCCAAAAACGAGAAAAAATGCGTCATCCTTCTGCTGTCGGATTCTCGCGAGTTTTGGGTTATATGAAGGTCCCCGAAATCGGTGCCATTTTTACACCAGCTGTGGAGAGAGAAGCTAGCAGATGTGTAGTAAGTCACTGTCAGTCACTCAGTGTGTGTGTGTGTCCAGTCGGGGTCTTGGCCTGAAGGCTGCTGTTGTGTTGTCCATAAAGGGGCTTAGGCTGCAGTATATAAAGGGGGTCTTCCTTCAGTGGGTGCTGTAGCTGCTGTGTCACTTGTCCTGTCAATTAACTACGGCTGCTGCTGTGTTGTTGTCCTGTCCATCAGGCTAGGGCTGCAGTCCATAAAGGGGTGCTGTGTTGTCCAGGAAGGGTGCTCTGTCAATTAGCGGTGTTCTTCCCAGTGTATAAAAAAATAAAAATAGATTTTTTCTTTTTTTTTTGTGTTTGTGCATTAGCAACTTAGCTGCGCTATTATTGTCGGTGACACTGCTGCAGTTTATCGCCTACAAATCTGTGATTCTGCAGTTGGTCTGTTCACACTCAGCAGAGATGCTTTGTTGTCCATAAAAAAGGGGTGCTGTGTTGTTCATCAAGGGGATGCTGCATCATTCAGGGGTGCTATTCCCCTGTGTAAAAAAAAATAAAAGTGCTATTTTTGTGTGTGTGTGCGTTAGCAACTTAGCTGCGCTATTATTGTTTGGTGACACTGCCGGCCAGACTGCAGTTTATTGTCCACATATTGTGACACTATAAGTCATAGGGCAGTGTGTTATTCTTATTCATAAATAATATTGTGATACTGTAAGTGGTAGTGCAGTCTAATAGTCAACTTTTCTCTTCTTTCCTCAATTGTGAATAAATGGTTAGGCTACACACCGACTACAAGACCACAACAAAGGCTAAATAACATGCGTTATATATAAAACATAATGACATCACTGTAAGTGGCAGCGTAGTGTGTTATTCTTTTCTAATTCATAAAAAATCTTGTGACACTGTAAGTGTAGAGCAGTTTGTTATTCGTATTCATAAAAAAATCTTGTGACACTGTAAATTGCAGTGCAGTGTGTTATTCTTTTCTTATTGATAAATAATCTTGTGACACTGTAGGTCATTGATACTGCAGTGTAATATTTAAAATTGGTATAAATTGATGTGTGTGCTGTACCCCACTTCATTCATGTTTGTTGATATGGAGAATGATCAGTTGAGACCAGTGCAGGTACCACATACTAGTGTTGGAGCTACTGCCAGTGCCACCATTTATGACAATACTAATCGATCTACAACATCTACTAAAGCAGATGGCCAAAGGCATACATGGCTTAACTCTGGGCATCTAAAATCAAGAACCAATCTTTTACAGTGGTAAAGAAAGATCATCAAAGGGAAAGTTAGCTGCAGAAAGACATAAAATTGTCAATATGCCTTTCACCACATGAAGTGGCAAGGAAAGGCTAAGGCCTTGGCCTTTATTTATGACTGGTAGGTCTGCCTCTTATGAGTATGTAAGCACAAGTGAACATGCTGACACAGAAATCGAGGATGCTTCTGTGGAAGTGCACCAGGATGAGCAGGATATTTGTGTAGCTTACTCTAATGAGGATGTTGTTGATGAGGATGCTGTTTGTGTAAATCAGGCTCCAGTAGAAGAAACAGTTATTGCCCATGATAAGGAAAAGCCTATTGCCATGCATGGGCACAAGACAAAATATCCACTTCTTAAGTGTGGAATTATTTCTACCCAAATCCGGACAACAATTGTCAAGTCATCTGTACCATTTGTAAAGCCAGAGTAAGTAGAGGTAGGAACCATAACCATCTATGAATCTCTTAACTGTTATGTCATCTGCAGCACATCCATCCAAAAAGTTTTTGTGTTTTCTGTTGACTCATCTGCATCACCAGTGGGTCTTTTGGGAAAGTTTAATTTTTTCTCGGCAAATGCACTGGCTGGAGAAACTGGAGAAGCCATAGCTGTGTCACATGCCACTTGACCTGACAATTTGCTTACCAACAGCTCTTTGCATCTCTTCAGATCTGTGTCCGTTGGGAACACAATGTATGTCTTAAACCTTATATCTTAAATCTTGCATTTTCTCTTTTCAGCTTGTCCACATATCTGTGGTTAAGTGGACAGTGGGTACAACTGCATTTTGGAGGCCACTAATTAATTTTTTTTAATGTCCCTGTATAGGTTGGGAATTGCTTTTCTAGTTAAGTGGAATCTTGATGGGATTTGGTAGCGGGCACAAAGGACCTCAATTAACTATCTAATTCCCACTGAATTATTGGTGGATATTGGATGCACATCTAATACCAGCATAGATGTTATGGTGTCAGTGATCCGCTATGCAACTGGGTGATGCTGTCATACTTGCTCCCCCTTGCAAAGGATTGTTTAACAGTCAATTGTTTTTTTAAAGTACTACTAGTAGTCTTCCTGGTCCCTTTCTGGGATGAAAATACACTCCCAGCAGCAGGCATAGCACTCAAGGATTCTTCTGGGATCAAAGACTGATGTGAATGTGTAAAATCTTTTTTGTAAATGCCTTCCCTCCTCCCTTGTAAATTTGCTTTGGAATCAAACATTTTAATTACATTTACTACTAATCAAATCTTCTTTTCCCTGCCTTCAACTACATACATACTCCAACTCCTTCAGGTCTCTTTAATAATAATAACATTTGTTTCCTGATGTGCCATGTTGGAAGTTGAACTGCCACTGCTGCTGAAATCTTTGACATGCGGTTGCAGAATGCCAAAAATGTCCAGAAATGTTTATGGCCACAGACAGCATCTCCTGCATGCCCCTTTAATTTAAAAAAATATTCTGAACTGCCAAGTTGATTTTGTGGGCAAAACATGGGACATATTGTTCAACCATGCTCTCTTCCCCCTCCCTCATAAATTTGCTTCGGAATCCAAAAATGAAAATAAATTTACTACCAATCAACCCTTTCTATCCCTGCCTTCAACTACATACATACTCCAACTCCCTCATGCCTCTTGATTAATGAAAAAATATGTTTTCTTATGTGCCATGTTGGAAATTGAACTGCCACGTTTTTGTGCCAACCACTGCTGCCACTTAGCTTAGTCAGCCAGCTAGCTTGGTGCAAATTTTGGGCCTAAACTGGATGAAAACAATATTGTGAGCTGTGAGGTGGTCAAAATTGACTGGAAACGAGTGGAACTTAATGTTATTGAGGTTAATAATACTGTAGGAACAAACAAAAACACAAATGATGTGATTTTAGCTGTTTTTATAAATTATTTAAAGAAAATACAGATCCAAAACCAAAACATGCAAGTGGTGGTTTTGGCAAAGCCAAATCCTGACCCAAAACACAAGGAGTTAAAGATCCAAAACCAAAACACAGGGGTCAGTACACAATCCTAGTTTAAAGGCAAAAGCAGGTTAGTTTTGACATCAAACTAACTGCCACTTTAAATCTACTTATAATCTTGTCAGAATCGTGCTGGCTCCCGCATATCAGAGACTATTACATTTGGCCCACTGGTTCTAATTGAATGAGTGGTTCTGATATATTTGACAACTTATCACATGATACTGTGGCTTTGGAATAATAAAGCACATGGTCAAAGCACAAAACTTGCGTCTTATTGAATCAGTTCCTATGTCCACCATTATTACATCCTGATTCTGTCAGAAATACATATTTTCTACCTGCCTTTTGCAACAACAAATTTTGAAATGGAGCAGCTCATCTAACTGGGGTTCTGAATCTAATATCTAGTTTACTGTAGGTATCAAGCCTCTTCAGTGTTTTTACAGTAGCTACAATATATTTATGAATTACAAAATTGATGTCAAACAAGTTTTGAGTTCAGTTTTCAATATAATTCTATGGTGCCTGGAATAATGTCATTGCTTTATGCCCAATTCATTAAAAAAAAATCCTACACAAAGTTTTTGTAAGGAAATACAAGGGTGAGACTTCAATGAAGCAGCATTATGACTAAATTCACTCCTGGTTCCAAGGAATATAGATTAGTATACATCCTGTGTCACACCTGTTTGTCTGTCCCTCCCCTTTAGAATGTAAGCTCTTATGAGCAGGGCCCGCTACCCTCTTGTGCATCTCCTTACTCTACTTTCATCTACTTCTTACTCTTTACCAGGGCACCTAACACTTGGTTGCTTTGCATTGTTGCTTATCGGGGTGTTATGGTCGCGAATGTAGCAATGTATATTATCCATTTATTGTATTGTATTGTATTGTACTGTACTGTACTGTAAGTCACTGTAAATCAACCTATTTGTTTATGTACTTTGTAAGGTGCTGCGGAACACTTGTGGTGCCATATAAATAAATGATAATTATAATAATAATAATAATAATAATTGATAATAATAATAATAATAATAATTATTAGGACTAGATATGTAATGGAGTAATCTGAGGTGCATGGATTGGAAAGGAGATTAAGGGAATGAGCTTTTTGAATTACATTGGTTTGTTTTAACACAGAAATCATTAACTTATCAGGATATATATTGAATCCAAATCTGTAACTTGGGTAGAATATACTTTTTCAGACATGTTGCAGCATTCAGTAATGAGAACGATAGAAATTATTTGTCTGAGTATCTGAAAATTAAGAGACTACAAATTTCATTATAAAGTAACATAATAATTTTATTTTATTAGCTACAGTTAAAGCTATTATATATTTCTTTTTTATATTTCTAATTTCCAGCATAGAAGAAATCAAATTACTAGTTGCTTCTTGGTGCAAGAAAATGTGGCTCAAATGGATGAATCCCCACCATAAACGAATGAAAGGGGAACTACATTGGCAAAGAATTATCTAAAAAGTGGACATTTCCAGTAATTATTAAGAATTCACTAATTGGAAATGTTTTCAGAAAGGGGTATGGTATAATTTGTCGACAATCATCATGTCATCATTCAGAATGTCGGCATAGTCATAATTTCAACATGCAACATGTAAATGCTTTGCATGTCAATATTGACCAGTGGTGACTTACCAACAAAAAATGCAGGTCTAGCGGCTCCAGTGGTGTCTTCCAAGTCCTGCAGTGACGTCAAGATGACCTCTGTGTGACATCTGGAGGTAAGTGTGACTAGTCCTAATTGCTAACTCTCCCCCTTAGTGCTTAACCCTAAATCTCTCCTCCTGTAGCCTAAACCCTCCCCTGTTGGTCCTTGCAAAATGTCGACCTTGTGAACAGGTCAGCATTTTTCACATGATTACATGTTGAATGTTGATATTTTAACAATGTCACCATCATATTTTCTGATATTGTGAGGTTGACATTATGAAAATATCCCTTCAGAAAAATAGTTCTGCTTTTCATCAAGTTAACTGTACTTGCTCTTCACAAAATGACTTGCAAAACAGGAGATGCAAGAGTCAGGTTAGCAGAAATTGTATCTAAGCCTCTCACACTATTGGGTGAATACTGTATGTTTCAAGCATCCTTCTGTAAATCATCACCTTAGATCTATTTATTATCTTCCAGTCCAGTGAACAACACTATTTGTTACACATGGATACCAGCCATATTACAAGCTGAGCCCCAGGGATAAGAGAGAGCAAACAGTCTGTACTTCTGGCATTCCACACACCCAATATAATTGAGGTTGTTATTTCATAGTCACTTGGACTGGCAATGTTATTCATAGATAAAATACTCACTGGTCACATCTATAATTGGTCTTCTGTAATCTTACCAGCCTAAACTTTTCCCGTAATTCGATAGTTGTTGTGGTCACAAGAAAGCCTCAACGGACCAGAACATAGCAACAGAAAGGGTTGTAAAGTTAGGAGAGTGGCAATCAGATTATCTGTGCTAATCAGTCTATTAAAATTGCCTTGATTCTATTGTAGATCTAAATGCTACTTTAATAGAGGCTAAAATTAAGTTATATATATTTTTTGTTTGTTTCCTTTATAAATAATACATACATGAAAAAAAACAGTAAGTACATTACCAGCATTTGAAAGCATTGCTTATTTTCCATTAAATAAGAAATAAAATATATTGGCATAATGCACTTTATGGCATACAATACATATAAAGTTTGAATCTTGCAAACAGTGTGATGCAAAGAAAAAGGGGATGATTCAAAGGTGGATGCAGTTGCAATAGTGGCTGCAACTTTTTTTACAGCTGCTACTGCATTTCTATGTTATTGCTGCTGCCGATGGGTGTCGGGTATCCTATTGAGGTTCCCACCGGCAGCGGTGCAAATCCGCCGATGATGTGCTTACAAATGCACACAATTAGCGGAACATCGGTGTGTCATCGGACATTGCTCCTTCCTACGGCAGACACAGAATGGCCATGGGACCATGACCGTTGGTATCAGTGGAACTGCTTCTTTAGACGCAGTTGCTGACACATACATACCCACAAGACGGCCCGTCTTGTGGGTATACATATATACATACCGCATGTAAGCATACATGTGAGTTTCATTTTATCCTGTAGGTGGCGAATCATCTTATAGGCACTAGTCTACTATTTCTGAAAGCACACGAGAAGGTGTCTTAAGGGCTGGTTCTATACGCCATAACAATATATTGTCTACTTTTATTTTATTCATTCACATATGAAATATTGCTGGAGACACCAAGAGAGTCTGATTTACAAAAACATCTGTATGGACTCACTCTTTCAGTATTGGGACTTATACTGTAGGTATATATGAAACAGACGAAGCGCTGATGTTTTTAGTATATTCTTTATATTTATTTTACTTAAATTATTTGCCTGACACATTGTAACTTTGGCATTATGGAATGTACAACAATTACTGCTAAAGTACAGTACAATCAATTTTTTCTTTGCTGCCTGTCTTATTGCCAAGCTTGTTTATCTTGACTATGATTTTGTCATTCTGACAGGGCCGTGCTGCCCATCTGCCCAGTGCCAATGCCGCCAGTTTGCATGTGCACCCCCCACCCCCACTGTTCCAGTAACATAGTTAGGCCCCACGGCCCATCCCAGAATACAAGGTGCAATGTCATCATGCCTGTACTGTGCCACACAGCATTCTGGGAGTGGTGCTGCTGATATGGAGAGTGTACAACAGAGCAGGAGCTGCGCACCAGCCGCACCTTGGGTTGATTTGATGAGGAGCCTGGGCTCTGTAGAGCTCTCAGGTAAGGTACTGTGTATATTTTTATAACATAACTATATAAAATGTGAGTGTATTATAAGGAGTATTATTATTATTGATTGGCAGGGTGCTGTTTGACTTGTGGTGCTGGTACAGTTACATGAGGATATAAATTGGTCCATAAAATGGGCCATGTATGAGTAATAATAGTACAAATAACTATGGCCCTGCAGAGCATGGCGTGGAGTATATAAAATTACTGAAATGAAAGAGGAATTATTATCAGACAGACTGCTTGTGACTTGTGGTGCTACATGAGGGTATAACTTGGTTACAATCCCAACATAATTAGCTAAGTATTCTACCCTTTCCCTACCCTTAACCCTCTCTGCAGCCTAACCCTAACCCTCCTCCCCCAGAGCCTAATCCTCCCCCCTAGTGCCTAACCCTAATCTTAATGCTAACCCTCCACCTAACCCCAATACTTAATGCTCAGAATGCCAGTGCCGGAATTCCGACAGCAGTCATTCTGACTGCACCGGTATTCTGAGTGTTCGGCATCCCATCAGCCGGGATATAAATTAAATCCCCTAACAGAACCAACTAAGTACCAAATTAGTGTTCCCACTAGGCTGTTTTAGTGGGGCACCACACCCTGCCCGATTTTAAAGTAGCAAAATGCACCCTGCCCTTTTAGTGGTGCCCCGCTAAAACAGACTGTCTTCTGCCATTGTCCCTGCATTCTGCATTTGGACAAAGCCCCTCCCCTGTTCAGCCATGCCCCTTTCTGGAGCACGCATGTCTATGTCGCATGCAGATACTCAGTCCCTGGACCCTCCACACCCTGCCACGAGGTGGACCTGTGTTCTTCACAATGCCAGGGAAGAAGAAGAAAAAGAAAAATGTTCAGTTTCCTGGAAACCAAATTCACCAGAACTTAAGGGTTCCGTGTGAATCTTCCTGCTGGACTTGGATCCAGAAATGAGGCAAAACCTCCTCTTCCCAGCATTGGATCTTTGTGTTTTAGTACAGATTACTGTCTTCTGTTGGATTCAATCAGCGATTGCTGTCATGGTAACAAGCCACTGGTTGGCTGAGAATGAGTCTCTCAGCCAACCAGTGGGCTGTTAAAATGGTAGTGGATGCTGATTGGATCCAACAGGCACAGCTACACAGCACCAGGCATTCTGTAACGAGAGCAGAGGAGACAGCTACACGAGTTCCGCCAGCAATCACTGTTGACCACACAGAATGGCACATTCTAGCGGTGAGTCCGAACTACCCAGCCCCCTGCTCACAGGAAGGAACAGTGGTCTCACTGTGGTGTCATTGTCTGCCCCCATCAAGCTCAGCCACCACACTCCTACCATCTGTACATTACTACAGATGTTTCCAGCTAGTTTGTTGTTCATGGCATGCCATTCAGGTCTCTGTGTCGCACCATGGAATGTTATGTGATGGCTGGACTTGTGGCGTACTGTGGTATTCTTCAATGAAGGATATGCTACAGCATGTAATACAGTGCTTAACCGCAGGGTGGCTAGTGCTTCACTGTTGTAATTTGTACTGAATACCATACTGTTAAATTGGATGGATATCACATTCACGCACTGTACAGTATTTGCATGTTTGCACAACCAATATTTTTAATATCACATACATACAGTAAGCTCTTAGAACGGGATGCAAATCAGTACACATACTGTACATACTGTAACTATACAGTAGTGAAATTGGCAGAGTTGTTATCACGGTATAACCGATATTGTAGATTAATAAGAAGCATGCACAGCTTTCAATGAGCTGGGATGAATTATTCTCTAATGGTGGGGTACTGTATATATATGTACTAGTACTGTATAATATTTGGAAAGGAAGACAATTTTTTGTATAATTAAAATTAGCAGCAGGTGGGTGGAGTGCACAAGGATGAGCCCGCTACTGTATGTGTGGTTCTTAATATAGCTGTCTTGTGGGCTAGTGGTTAGGTGATTGCTTTGCAACATTTCAGGTCCTGGGTTCGAGTCCTAGAAAAGAATATTTTTTTTTGGCGCTGTCGGCTCTGGACACTATTGTGAAACTACTATAGTAGTGGGTTGTTGAAAAGTAAGGCATTACGAACTCAAAATTGCGGCACTGTCTCAGACTTTTTTGGAAGATTACAGCACTTCCCATGCCCAGTGGGTCGAGAGTCAAACACAGCAAAAGTGGGATGTCTGTATTACAGTACATACTGACTGTGTGTTTAAAGCGCAAACTTGCGTCAATGTTGGCTCTGTCCCAGACTAGGACACTATAGTGATTTCATGACTTCAGTAAGTGGTAGTGGGCTATGTTTGAGAGAGAGGTCTCTGTATTACAAACTGATTGTGCATTTAAAGCTCAAACTTACCTCAATGTCAGCACATCGGCGCTGTGGTGGCTATCAGCTCCGAGGGGGTTACAAATGGGATCTCTGGTGCATGCCCAGTGGAGAGGTTGCAATGGGATTTCTGGCACATGCCCAGTCGGGCCAAGCCATATACCATGTAGTGCTATGGCATGGCATATGGAAGATCACAGCACCGCACATGTCCAGTGGGTTGGGAGTCAAACACAGCAAAAGTGGGATGTATGTATTATAATACATACTGACTGTGCATTTAAAGCACAACTTGCATCAATGTCAGTGCTGTCCCAGACTAGGACACTATAGTGATTTCTCATGACTTCAGTAACTGGTAGTGGGCTCTATTTGAGAACGAGGTCTATGTATTACAAACTGATTGTGCTTGTGGATTTGCATCAATGTCAGCGCTGTGGTGGCTGTCACCTTGGAGGGGCTACAATGGGATCTCTGGCACATGCCCAGTGGAGGGATTACAATGGGATCTCTGCTGCATGCCCAGTGGAGGGGTTAAAATGGGATCTCTGGCGCATGCCTAGTGGAGGGCTTGCAATGGGATTTTTGGTGCATGCCCAGTGGAGGCAAGCCATATGCCATGTAGTGCTATTCCATGGCATATGGAAGATTACTGCACTGTGCATGCCCAGTGGGTCAGGAGTCAAACACAGCAAAAGTGGGATGTCTGTATTACAGTGCATACTGACTGTGCGTTTAAAGCACAAACTTGCATCAATGTCGGCGCTGTCCCAGACTTGGACACTATAGTGATTTCTCATGACTTCAGTAACTGGTAGTGGGCTCTGTTTGAGAGAGAGGTCTCTGTATTACAAACTGATTGTGCATTTAAAGTGCAAACTTGCATCAATGTCGGCGCTGTGGTGGCTGTCAGCTCTGAGGGGTTACAATGGGATCTCTGGTGCATGCCCAGTGGAGGGGTTACAATGGGATTTCTGGTGCATGCCCAGTGGAGGGGTTGAAATGGGAATTCAGGCGCATGCCCAGTGGAGCCGCTCCGTGGCTGTGGCGTACGGAGTTTCATACAGTAGTAATGCGCATGCCCAGTGTGTCATGGCTGCCAACACTTGAGACTCCTGGGAGGAGGCAGGCCTACTAGGCAAAATAAACTGGGGTGGCTTTAGGATTTACCTTTTCATGAATTCTCAGTAGCAAGGAATAAAGGTAAATAGAACTTATTCACAGGAGAAATATATCAGCAACGTCTCACATAAAGGACCTCATTCAGAGTCGGTCGTAAGCGGCCGCTCGGTCATACGCCAAATGACCACAAAGCTGAAAAAGGAAGCATTCGCACGGCCGGTTGGTCGCAACCAAAGTGACGCCCATACGTGAACAATGCACCTCCTCTAGCTAGCGAGTGATAGCAGCTAGCGATCAAGTCAATAGTTGTCAGTCATTGTCAGTTGCTGTATGTTAATTTTCTTCTGATGGTTGCAGCCGCTTGTGTTGCGTGCAAAGTACACCAAAAATTAACAAAAAAACGCATAAAATAAGCCATCCCCATGAAATATACAGTATTTATTCTTATCATTCGCTAATGCAAATGCAACTGAATCAATTACATGCCAATTAGCAGTGTTATTAGCTACAACACACGATTATTAGCTGCTTGCATTGTGTGGCTGAAAATAGAAACATCACTCCTAACATCTGTAACATTCGATAGTATCGATTGTACTGTGGGGCTTGAGAGAGCACGTTCCCAACCTCAAGCTGTACGATCAGCCTGGCCTCAAACCTGCTCACAGAGTGATGTTGTACTACTTCCGGCCTTCTATGTCGGTTGTAGCAGGTAATTTATGTACGCCCCTAAAATGCCCTGAAAAAGGTAAGGAACGCCTGAGTTTTCAGACCACCACCCCAGTCAACACCCACAAATGGCCTTTCATGTCAATCAACTCTCGAAGCCACTTCCTGCTTGTAAGCCATACGATCGACAGCATTTTGGATCGCAAGGTCTCATACGAACATGTGCACAACTAACTGTACGCATGCATGGTTTGGAAACATCGGATGCATACGACCGAGTGGCCGCTTACGACAAACTCTGAATGAGGTCCAAAGTCTCAACAACACAGAGATTCACATAAGCAATAATGAGTATAGGAGAAAACCCCCCATATATAGTCTTTAACACAGAAGGGCTAATATGGTAGGGAACCCCGAGTCCAGTATGAGGCTAACACCTCAGAATGGTATAGAGGAGCTTCACCAGGGTGGAACCGTGTAGTGATGGAAATTCGGAAGCAGAGTGAGCCCTGTGATGCGGTGCAAGATGGAGCATGGTTGAGCCCTGTGATGCTGTGAGGTTGAAGCAGGGTTGAGCCCTGTAATGCGGTGAAGTCGGAGCAGGGTTGAGCCCAGTGATGCGGTGAGGTTCCAGAACAGGGTCGAGCCCTGCAGTGTAACTAGAATCTGGAGCAGGGTTGAGCCCCGCGATGCAATGAAGGTTGAAGCAGGGTTGAGCAATGTGAAGCGGTGTGGTTCCAGAACAGGGTTGAGCCCTGCGGTGTGACTAGAATCCGGAACGGGGTTGAGCCCCGCGATGCGGTGATGATAACTGTAACAATGCAGTTGACAACTGTAATGAAGATGGGTTCAATGTCCACAGGAGTAAGGGACAATAGGCAAAGTAAATAGTGCAGCAAAAGGTGAAACCACAGTAGTGGAGCAGAAAGCAATACTAAGACAATGGCTATGCCGAGCTCTGTAGTGCAGCTGGTAACTGGCATCAGAAGTTTAACTGGAACATGAACAGAGATATAGCAAAGTCCACAGCAACCCACATGCACAGCAGGGATCGGGCAGGAGTCCAAGAAAGACCTGAAAGTAACGTTGCACAGACACTGAGACACAGTTAGTAACAGGCTTTATACTAGAGGTCTGTGATCCATAGGAAGTTCAGAACATGTCACCCAAATGGAATCAGTTTTGAAATAATGAGCAATCTAGGAATCCCACAACCTGACAACACCATGGAAACAGATGATCACTTTAACTCTTTATCCCCTGTATGTGAAGAATGCCAGCAAGCAGGATAGCTCCTCCAATGACCACAAAGGAACTTTGGACAAAGTAATCTATCTTTATGTACTGAAATAGTCACAGTCCTGACAGTACCCCCCCTTTTTTGGTGTTCTCCGAACACCCACCAGGTTTTAAAGGGAATTTAGCATGAAAATTATGTATCAATTTAGGAGCATGGACAGCAGAGTCTTTAATCCAAGATCTCTGTTCTGGGCCATAACCCTTACAGTCAAGAAGATATTGCAATTGATTTGGATGCTTACGTGAATCCAGAATCTTATCGATCTCAAACTCCACACCTCGAGCAGTTGTTATGGGAGGTACTTTAGGCAAGCTGTCAGGAAATCAATTAAGAATCAATGTTCTATGCAAGGAGACATGAAAGGAGTTAGATACACATATAGTTGGAGGTAACTGTAACTTACATGCCACTGGATTGATAATTTTTATAATATGAAAAGGACCAATATACCGGGGAGCAAACTTCATAGTAGGTTCTTTAAGTCAAAGATTTCTAGTAGACAACCAGACACGATCCCCAACAGAACATTTAGGAACAGCCGAACGTTTTCTATCAGTAAAAACCTTATAATTATGAGAGGCTTTCCTAAGACACTTATGTACCTGTCTCCAAATTCCAGAAAAATGTTGGAGGGTAGATTTGGCTGCTGGAACATCTACTGTAGGAATTGATCGAAGCTCAGGAACTCGAGGATGCCAACCAGAATTGGCGGAAAAAGGACTTACACCTGTAGCAGACGAATAATGAAAGTTATAAGCAAACTCAGCCCAAGGCAAGAAATCCATCCAGTCATCTTGAGGAGAAGAAATATACATTCTCAAGAAGGTCTCCAACTCCTGGTTCACTCTTTTGGTTTGTCCACTTGACTGAGGGTGATATGCAGAAGAAAACTGTCATTTAACTTGCAATGATGAACATAAAGCCCTCCAAAACCAAGCAACAAACTGGACACCCTGATCAGACACTATCTCAGAAGGAAGTCCATGGAGATTAAATATCTCTTTTATAAATATTTGTGCTAATTTGGGGGCTGATGGAATTCGAGCCAAATGACAAAAATGAGCCATCTTGGTAAAACAATCCACCACTACCCAAATAACTACACCCCCTAGACTCAGGAAGATCTGTAATAAAATCCATGGAAAGATGGGTCCATGGTTGGGTGGGAATGGGTAGTGGATGGAGAGGACCAACTGGAGACTGCCAGGAGGACTTATGTTGTACATACTTAAAACAAGAACATATAAACTCTAGGACATCTTTTTTCATGGAAGACCACCAATAGGAACGTTGCAAAAATGAGTACATTTTACGAACCGCTGGATGTCCAGAGAAATGAGAATTATGAGCCCAGGAAAGAAGTCTACCTCGTAACACTGGTGCAACAAATATCTTCCCAGGAGGGTGATCAGGAGAGATGAAAATTGAAGAAAAAGCCAGAGGGTTTATTATAGGGTACCTTTGATCCTCATTTTGTTCTTTCTCTTCCAACATTGAGCGTGAAAGTGCATCTGCCTATTTATTCAATGAACCTGGACGGTACCTGAGGACAAAATCAAAATGAGAAAAAAAGAGTGCCCAACAAGCTTGTCATGGGTTCAGACAATGGGCAGTTTTCAAAGACAACAAATTTTTATGGTCTGTAAAAATAGTAACAGGATGCTTTGCGCCTTCTAATAAATATCTCCATTCCTCCAAAGCTAACTTAATAGCTAACAACTCTTGGTCCCCGATGGAAACAGTTTATCACTTTAACTCTTTATCCCCTGTATGTGAAGAACGCCAGCAAGCAGGATAGCTCCTCCAATGACCACAAAGGAAGTTTGGACAAAGTAATCTATCTTTATGTACTGAAATAGTTGTAGTTCAGACACAGTGGGTCGGGACTCACACACAGTGAATCAGGTCCCTTTCCCCAAAGCAAACAAGAGACTTTCATTACCACAATAAAGGATGATCTGTTACCAATTTACTGTAAGCAGTCAGCTCTGTCTTTGTGTCCTGGAAAAGCTACAAATGGTGCCCATTGTGAAGGACACCATTCCCCATCTGCTAGGACAACTGATGTGCTGCTATTAATATGTCTGTACTGTATATTAAAAACTGACTGTGCGGTTGAAGTTGCACACTTGCGCCACTGTCAGTGCTGTCCCAGACTTGTACATTATAGTGATTTCATGACTTCAGAAACTGGTAGTGACTGGGCTCTGTTTGAGAGAGAGGTCTCTGTATTAAAAAACTGATTGTGCATTTAAAGCGCAAACTTGCATCAGTGTCGGTGCTGTCCCAGACTTGGACACTATGGTGATTTCTCATGACTTCAGTAACTGGTAGTGGGCTCTGTGAGAAAGGTCTCTGTTTTACAAACTGATTGTACGTTTAAAGTGCAAACTTGCATCAATGTTGGCGCTGTGGTGGCTGTCAGCTCCAAGGGGTTATAATGGGATCTCTGGCACATGCCCAGTGAAGCCGCTCAGTAACTGTGGCGTAAGGAGGCTCATACAGTAGTAATGCGCATGCCCAGTGGGTCGGGAGTCATACACAGTGCATCAGGTCCCTTCCCCCAAAGCAAGCAAGAGCCTCTCATTACCATAATAAAGTATGCTCTGTTAATCCATTTAATGTAAGCAGTCAGCTCAAGGTCTGCCCTTACCTGTATAGTACATCACTGTATTTTGTACAACACAAACAATACAATGTCTAGTGCATTGTGGTTTCATGTAAAATACAGCTGGGTGGCATAGAGTAGCATACAGTAGAAATGGCAGGTGGTTTGAAGTTGAGAGTCTACTGTACTGGAGTAAACTTACTTAATAATATTGAACTTCAATTGCTCAATATTTATGCAATGCTGTGTGTGCATCGATACTTGGCCGTCTTTTCCTCGCAGCCATATTTTGTGTATGCTCAGTGGCCATCTTGTTTTAGTAGCAATATTGCTGTGTCTCATGTCCCGCTGCCTCGCTGCCAGTTGCAATATTGCTGATTTAAACAGACCCAATAACTCTGAGTAGCTAAGACCCGTGTATCGGGTTTCTATCACACACCGTATATAGCCTCCCGCTGCCCCTTTTAGCCTCCTGTGGCTGTCTTCCCCTCGCAGCCATCTTGTGTATGCTCAGTGACCATCCTGTTTTAGTCGCAATATTGATGTGTCTAATGTCCCGCTGCCTCGCTGCCAGTTGCAATAGTGCTGTTTTAAACAGACCCAATAACTCTGTGTAGCTACAGTATGTCCTGTCCTTTGCCCATCGATGCATGTTTGCATAGTATCGAGTTTCTATCACACATCGTATACCGCTGATCATTTCATAGCCTCCCGCTGCCTCACAGCCACTCAAAATATTTGTGTCTCATACCGACCGAGTAACTATGTGCTGCTAATGTGTGTCTCCTCTGTAGACGCATATTTGCATATCGAGTTTCAATCTATCTCACATAAGTACAGTAAGTGGCCGTCTTTCTCACAGCCATCTTGGGTATGCTCAGCGGCCATCTTGTTGATAGTCGCAATATTGCTGTGTCTAATGTGCTGGTATAATGTCTCCTTCGTAGATGCATCTTTGCGTATTAAGGGGCATATGTATCAAAGCTTGATGTGAGATAAAATTGTGAAATATATGTCACCAACCAATCAGCTCCAAACTATCATTTATTAAACACAGTATATATGTATGTCTGTATGTGTATATATACATGTGTACAGTATATGTACGTGTATGTGTATATGTACGTGTGTGTACGTATGTGTATATGTACATGTCTATGTACTGTATGTGTGTATACAATATGTACATGTATATGTATGTGTATATATGTACATGTATATGTGTATATACAGTATACAGTATGTACAGTATATACTGTACGTGTATATATGTGTATATATACACTGTATTTTATTTAATATATATTTACTGTAGAAAAAAAACACTCAAAACTACATTTAAACTACTGTAAAACTTAAAGTATTTTATAAAGTAAATTTTGGCCTGTCATACTGTAGTTAATGAGCAGTACAGGAACTTACTTTAGTTCTTGATGAAAAATAGCCCTGCCCCCTTTCACACAGAAAATAGCAAAAAATCCTGTTTTTGTCCTGCATTTGAAACACAGGTTTATTAGATGGTCCCACTTTGTACCCCCTTTTAGCACAGACAATGAAATGACTGGGCATACAGTACAGTAGCACTTTTACCCAGTAATTTGCAGATGGACACAAGCATTTATTCTGTGTGAAAGGGTCAACCCACGTCAAAATTACCAGGTCTCTGACCAAGGTAAAATGTAAGGTCAAAGTGACCCTTTCACACAGTAAAAATCTCTATTTTCATCAGCAAATTACTGCACCAGGTACAGTAAAGTGCTTTACTGTACCTGCTACAGTAATTTGCTTTTCTGTGTGAAACGGTTATTACTGGAGTTGTATAGAGTAGCAGCACATTCTTGAAAGTATGTACAGTACATACAGTACAGTATGAGTACTGCAATTGTTTACAGTGCTGTAATGTGAAACATTTATATTTCCACTATTTTGCTTAATATTGTATGTGCCTTTATACTTGTGTATTTCAGAGTGCACTGAACAGTGAAAATGGTGAAGAGTAAAGGTTTTTACTCTGGTGCCTCATCTTGCCCACTTCCACTCAGCAAGAAGCTGAATTCAGTAGTGCTACAATGATCTACAACAAAACCTTCCATGAAAAAAGCAGGGAAGTAGAATGTACCTGTCAAGGCGAGAAAACATGCAAAGGCCAAGTGCGTGTCTTTGGAGCTGCACTTAGGAGATAATGGCCCATGGAAAGCGGAGCAACCAATGAATGCGGAGAACCAGGAGGAAACACCAGTCATTGATGCACCAAATACACTGAATGAAGAACTGGACACCTTAGAGCCTTTGGTTTGTACACCTGTGAAAGATGCATCCCACTCACCAACCCGTTGAAAACTGTACTTTCAAGAAGAGAATGCATGCACATGTAGCTGTGCTAAGATGGTGAGAGACCTCATGGGAAAAGTGTGTCATCTGGAGGCTAAAATTGACAATTTGAAAGAAGGGCTGAAGGACACCATTGCAGAAGCAATCTGGTAAACTAAAGAAGAATGGAAAGAGGCCGCTGCCCAGCGTACCAGGAGCAGACATGACCAGGCAGTACAGTATGAAATGGTCACACCTGAAGAATTTGAGCCTGAGGATTACAACAACAATGAGGATTACAACTTGGAGACTGACCCATCATTTTCCACTTGCTAGACATGGACACTACAGTGGCATCAGAGCACTTGGACAAGACACCAGTGCCATCATACAGCCTGCCTCATTTGAAGAGTTCATCAGTGGTATTGTATCGCCTGCCTGAACGGTCCACTGAAGAATTGAGAATGAACAATGCAAGCTTAGCTGTACTTTCACCAGGAACGCCTGTGATGTCAAGCACCCCAGGACCACAGACTGTATTTGGAACACCCTTGCCAGATATACCACTGGATGTAATCACCGCTGAGAAGGACAATTAACTTTACAGAGCTGGCAATGATGAGATGCATCGATATGCCCAAGCAATATTTCAAGAACATGTGCCCTACAACCTTTATTGCAATTGGGCCAAGCGTGTGAACTTTGATGGCAGTCAGAAGAAAGTACCAATCCCCAACAATTTAAAAGAAGATATTCTCTCAAGATGTTGGACAAGATTCAGGATTAGAAAAGAGGAACTGAATGGGATAAAGGACACATTGAATGGGGTGCTGCGCATGACAAGGAAACAAGCATAGAGGACAGTCACACAGCCACCAAGTACAGATCTTCAATTAACATACACGACTTGATACTTGAAGGGACTTGTCTGAAGACAGGAAGAGCTGGTGCCACTGGCCAGGATGTGCCAGCAGCAGAAGAAAGATGCTGAGGACAGGAGAGGACTATAGGGGTGGAAAGCAAAAGAGCTAAAGAAGTCCCACCCAAAGCCTCATCCACCATAACAGGTAGGCACTCTGTGAGGCCAACTGTACATTATCCACTACCTAGACCACCAGGTCTAAGAGAGGAAGACCCGGCACCGCTGGCCAGGATGTGCCAGTGGCAGAGAAAAGAAGCTGAGGACAGTAGAGGATTACAGGGGTGGAAAACAAATGAGCTCCCCCCAGAGCCGGATTAAGGCACACATGGGGCTGGAGCTGAAAATGTTCAAGGGCCTATACTGAGAAGGGTTAGAGCTGTGATCAGTGCTGTGTGGGTGTGGTCAATCACCTTGGTGTATATCCCCCCTAAACTATAACCACAATGTCTCCCTAACTACATAGAAATAGAAAGATTGCAAACTGATGCTTTTTTTGGGGGGGGGGGAGGAATAGCAAAACTATTTAAATACTTAAAAATTTATGGCCAGTTAGGCAGCTGGTAATCATTCTGTTATGTTGATGGGCCTATTTTTATGTGGAGGCCTGGAGCTGTAGCTCCATCCGCCCCATTGTTAATCTGCCCCCCCAAAGCCTCTTCCACCATAACAGGTAGGCCCTCTGTGAGCCCAACTGTACATTAATACTGTAGTTTGTTAGGCCAGTGAGTTACAGTAGGGCTGATATTAATGTGCATTAGTGTGACACACTGTTAGAACAGGAAAGGGCCCTGCACGGCTTATTCTCTCTCCTACAGGGACCTGTGTGTGTGATCGAGCGGGACGAATAACAAGAGTATCTCCGGTGAGAACGTGTGTGTCTGTCTTTTACTGTCTGTTCATCTCTGTCTATCCTCCTTTCTTCAGGGCATACAGTGGACTCCGGTGCAAGGTTGAGTCTGCACCTGGTGCTCGAGTGCCTACAGTATAGGTGAAACTCTGGATTTGAGGCCAAAAGTGCCAGTGATGATTCTCACTTAAAACCCTAATCTTGTTGTGTAGTCCTAGGTCTGTAGTGCGTAGTATAGGTCAGCATTGAGGATGGACTGTTCTCACGTCATCTCCTTCTTCCTAGGTACTGTACAGTAGTCATGTCCATGTCCAGCTTGGAATTCCAGGACCATCTGAGCAACATACAGGCTGAAGGTGAGACAGTGTGACTCAAGCTATGGAAGTACACCTGCACGGCAGCAGGCACTGCACCGCACCCCTCTTAGAAATGCATGCTAATGTCATAGTGTAATTAGGGATGTGCAGGCTCGGATAGGTTCGAATTTTCCTGTCAAGTTCAGATTTTTTCCACCAAAAATCGGGACTCAGAAAGAGGCAAAATGTCATTTTTCATGGACAAACATCATCTTCCATGGACTTTTGTCCAGGAATGATGATGTTTGTCCATGAAAGATGACATTTTGCCTCTTTCTGGGACCCAATTTTTGGCGGGAAAAATCAGAATTTGGCGGGAAAATATGAAGCTATCCGAGCCTGCACATCCCTAAGTGTAATACAGTTGTTGAGTAAAGACTTAAAGGTGTCCATCCACTAAACAATTTATGTGAGCGACTGAACGATATCGTTCAATCGTTCATAAATCGTTTGCAAAAATGTCTAAAACAACCAGCGGTGCGCAAGTCCGCTGGTCGATTAGACATCTATCATCATGCAAACAAGCTGGTCAACCTGACGATAACGTCAGGTTGACCAATGTTTGCAGATGATTGATGAGTCTGCACTGAATGACTGCTTTTTCAGTGCAGGCTCATCACAGACTGACAAACGACTGCATGATTGTAATGTCGTAATCGTGCACTTTTCAGCTCGTCTAGTGGATGGGCAGCATAACTGGAAGAAAACTGCAGTAATGTATATACAGTACAGTACTGTAGTAAATTCATACTGTATACTGTTAAACTACTGTGTAACAGAATACATTTTTAATTTACTGTACACTACTGTGTTTGACCGTACAGTACTTACAATCATTTTTGTTTACTTTTTCTAGTTGGCATCATGCAGTGACCATTGGAAAATCAATTTTGTGTGACGTACAGTAAAAACTATTGTGCACGGTTTAACTATTTTTAGATTAAATCATACGCAATAGCAGAAGATGCTTGTAGCACGGATCAGGGAGATCCATGATCCAAGTACTGTATTGGTAAAAAAAAACAGATTGCAGATGCATACACGGATCAGTGCATTCCGTGTTGCAAGTGGCTACAGTATGATAACAATAAAAAACAGATGCAGGGGAGTATCTTCCTATTGGCCAGGACTGCCCTCTCCAGGGGGGCGGGCTGATGGGGGTTGCCGCCCACAGTTATATCCCTGTTGCCCGTCCCAGTGATTTCCCATCTGCACGGCACTTACAGTAGTATACACATAACTGTGCACACTGAGGACCTCATTCAGAGGCGGTTGTTAGTTGCAAGCGGTCACACTGAATCAGGGCAGCCGTTTGCATCCTGAACGACCACCTCCTTGTCGATCATTAAGCTGTGGGTTACCACCCAGAGCTTAACAATCAACCAGGTTGATGGTCACGATGGTGATCACCATCGCAACCATCGGGGCTTACGACCAGACCCTAAGGTTGGCTCTGGGCACTCATAAGCCCCAGGGAGTTTTCTGCTCTGATGGAGCAGGAAGCTCCCCACTGACATCACTGATGATGTCAGTGTGGCTGCCCACAAAACGGTAGGCGTTCGTAAAGGAACACCTCCATTTTGGAAACCACCCCCCGGCCCGCCTACCAAACAGGGGCAGCTGTCTATCAACATTGACAGCCGCTCCTTTGGTAGTGAGCTCCGGAGCAACAGAGTTTCTCTGTCACTCCGGGGCTTGCGCACTCGCAGTGCGGCCGCTGCGTGTGCTTAAGACTAACCATCGAGTCGGTTACGAGCACATCGGAGCTTGCGACCGACTCTGAATGAGGTCCTGAGTCTGTCACAATCACTACAGAGTGACAGACTCAGGCCCCCATTTACTAACGAGTTTTATCACCAAAACGAGTGATAAATTTCACTGTGTATGATAAATGGTGCTCCAGCCAATCAGCTCCCAATTGTCATTTTTCAAACACAGCCTGTAACATGATGGTTGGGAGCTGATTAGTTGGTCGCTTATCTCTTTGCTCTTTATCACTTTTCAAAGCTTCATAGTGTACATCTGCCTCAGTGTGTGTTATTTTATTTCTGATTCTACTTGGCATGTGCAATACTATGAGACTCTAAACGCCATAGCGCAACTCACATGTACACCACTTTCTTAAGCACACAGTGCATCAGCAGTACAGTGGCATAAAAGGGCATAGAAATGCCAGGTGGTATGAAGTTGTACAGTAGACAAAGTATTGAGTTCAGTTGGTTTTGATAAAAATACTGAACTTCAACTGCTCGGTCTACAGTGTATACAGAATATGCAGTACTGGCTCAACTCAGATACTGTACCTGTATAAATGACAGAACTCACACACCACTACAGTAAGTCCAGTAGTGAAGATTTATTAAGAAAAAATTGTCCCTTACCAGGTTTCAAACCCTTGGGGGCCACTCTTGCAAGCCGATCACTAAACTTCTAACCCACAGTCGCACCTGTTGTACACAGCAGTGCATCAGTGTAGTGCTGATTGCACTGTCAATCCAGATCAGCTCCACTAGGCATGCACAGTACTGAGACTCAATATGCCACAGTGTAGTGCGACTAGCAGGGCACTACATGGCGTATGGAGCAACAAACTACAGTAGCTAGGCACATCTAGTATATATAATGTATTGAGTTTAGTAAGGGTTGGATAACAATACTGAACTAGTGAAGATTAAAAAATTTTTTATCAAGGTCTCAAACAGGCGGGACAAGAAGTGTAGCAGGTGGATAACCTAACCCCTTGCCCACAAGCCTATCCTAGCAAGAACTGCACCCATCCTGTATGTGATGTGACGTCTGAGAATTACATGTACTGTGAGCCTTCTTGTACTGTACTGTAGCTCAACTGGTGTTTGGAGTGGCTCCATTGCAGTGCTAGATCCCATTGCAACCCATGTGCCAGAAATCCCATTGTAACCCCTCCACTGGGCATGCACCAGAAATCCCATTTTTAACCCCTCAGAGCTGACAGCCACCACAGCACCAATGTGCTGACATTGACACAAGTTTGTGCTTTAAAAGCACAATCAGTTTGTAATACAGAGACCTCTCTTTCAAACAGAGCCCACTACCAGTTATTGGTCATGAGAAATCTATATAGTGTCCAAGTCTGGGACAGCGCCAACATTGATGCAATTTTGTGCTTTAAATGCACAGTCAGTATGTACAGTAATACAGACATCCCACTTTTGCTGTATTTGACTCCCAACCCACTGGGCATGCGCAGTGCTGTGATCTTCCATACGCCATGGCATAGCGCTACATGGTGTGTGGAGTGGCTCCACTGAGCATGTGCCAGAGATCCCATTGCAACCCCTCCACTGGGCATGCACCAGAAATCCCATTGCAACCCCTCCACTGGGCATGCACCATAAATCCCATTTGTAACCCCTCAGAGCCGGCAGCCACCACAGCATCGATGTGCTGACATTGATGCAAGTTTGCGCTTAAAATGCCCAATCAGTTTGTAATACAGAGACCTCTCTCAAACAGAGCCCACTACCAGTTACTGAAGTCATGAGAAGTCACTATAGTGTCCAAGTCTGGGACAGCGCTGACATTGATGCAAGATTGCGCTTTAAATGCACAATCAGTATGTACTGTAATACAGACATCCCACTTTTGCTGTGTTTGACTCCCGACCCACTGGGCATGTGCTGTGCTATGATCTTCCATATTCCATGGCATAGCGCTACATGGCACAAGGCTTGGCTCCACTGGGCATATACCAGAAATCCCACTTCAACCCCTCCACTGGGTATGTGCCAGAAATACCATTTGTAACCCCACAGAGCCAACAGCCACCATAGCGCCGATGTGCTGACATTGACGCAAGTTTGCACTTTAAACGCAGAATCAGTTTGTAATACACCTCTCTCTCAAGCAGAGCCCACTACCAGTTACTGAAGTCATGAGAAATCACTATAATGTCCAAGTCTGGGCCAGTGCCGACATTGATGCAAGTGTGCACTTTAAATGCACAGTCAGTATGTACTGTAATACAGACATCGCACTTTCACTGTGTTTGACACCCGACCCACTGGGCATGCGCAGTGCTGTGACATTGACGTAAGTTTGTGCTTTAAATGCACAATCAGTTTGTAATATAGAGACCCCACTTTTAAACAGCCTACTACAGTACTAATTTCTAAAGTCATGAAATTACTATACAGTAGTCTAGGATACAGTGTGTGATGCCATACTGTAGCAAGACTAGCTTTGTGCTAATGGGTACTGTATTGGAGCGCCATACACCCCTTTCTTGAGCACACAGTGGCATAAAGTAGCATAGAAATGCCAGGTGGTGGGCACTTGTGGACAATGTATTGAATACTGAATAAGTGAAGATTTAAAAAAAAACAACTATATTTTCAAAGTCTCGAACTCGCGGGACAAGAAGATGGGAGAAGCCTTGAGACTAGGCATTAGCCCCCTACGCCACACGCCTCATCCCATTACTACAGTATTCCTAAAGTAATGAAATCACTACAATGTCTGGGATAGAGCCGACAGTACTTACATTGGCGCAAGTGTGCAACTTCATCCGCACAGTCAGTCTGTAAATCAGAGTTTAATGATTCCAAACTTTATTAGACATTCTTCTACAGCTTTACTATACATTCCTGATTCCATGTGGAAAATGCTGTACTACAGTACTGTATAGTGTACCGAATCACCGCTTCTGTCAGCCAATCATGGTACAGAACATGCATTGGAAATCAGATGCTACATTACAAACCTTTCAGTGTGGCGCAAATCATGGCGTGGTGTGTGGTTCGCCATGCAGGGCGCGCTACAAAGCGTATGGAGCAACAAACTAGCTGGGCACATCTGTACCTTGCACCAGTGTGTTAGCGTTATTGTTCCTGATACTCCTATCCCTGGAGTATGGTAACTTCAGTTTAAAGAGTATGTGAGTAATTTAGTAAGGTGTCTATGGATCAACCAGATGTTCCCTTTACAGCAGCAACTTGCTAAATTACATATAAGTTGTTCCCTGCACCTTACCACACAATGCATCGATATTCCATTTTGAGCCTGATGTCCCAAATTAGGTGTGGAGTTACACCTTTAATTATATTTATGACCTACTCTAATTGATGGTCTAATCTCTGCATTAGGAACTTTGGGCCTGATTCAGAGCCGGACGCTCTGACAAAAGCGCTCGCTCTGAATCAGGGCCCTCATACCTAAAATTGGAGCGGCCTCCTGGCCGCTCGCATAGCTGTGGGTGACCACCCACAGCTTATGCAAGTGGCCAAAAAGATGGTCGCGATGGTCAAGACCATCGCGACCATCGGGCTCTTGCAACGAGACCCTGCAGTAGGGTCTCGCTGCCGCAAGCCCAGGAGTGCTTTTGGCTCTATCAGAGTCAAAAGCACTCCCACTGACATCACTAGTGATGTCAGTGGGGCCAGCCCCAGACGGTAGGCATTCCCATGGGAACGCCTCAGTCTGGCAGCAACACCCCCTGCACGCCCACCAAAGGGGGCGTGCTGTCACTTTGGTGCGAGACCCATAGTGACCCATAGTCACTCACCTTTGGTGTGAGACCCATAGCGACTAATAAAGTTTGGAATCATTAAACTCTGATTTACAGACTGACTGTGCGGATGAAGTTGCACACTTGTGCCAATGTAAGTACTGTCAGCTCTATCCCAGACTAAGACATTGTAGTGATTTCATTACTTTAGGAACTACTGTAGTAATGGGACGGCTTGGCCATCGCTATGCGGGCCTCGTGCATGCGCACGACGGAGCTCCCTCCGTCGTGCGCATGCGCACTAGGGCACCATCGACCCGCTTGCAAGCGCTCAGCGCTCGTGTGCGGGTCTGAATCAGGCCCTTTATCTTCAATTGCTTTGCAGACTGGACTTTCTGTATTTTCATTGCTGCCTTCATGCTAGTAACTAATTATTCCCTTTATTTTATTATTGTGTACTTATTTGCATGTTGTGTACGTCTAGGAGCTATTTTATTGTAATAATTTTTATAATAAATATTTTGTGATTTAATTACATAAAATGGTTCAGCCTGTATTTGCAGTGCTACCCCATTATCTGTATAAGTGGCTCTACTTTGTGGCGTAATGTGTATAAGGGGCTCTACTGTGTGGTGTAACGTGTACATGGGGCTCTACTATGTGGCATTACCTGTATAACGAGCACCAATGTGTGGCGTAACATGTATAACAGGCATTACTGTGTGGCATAACGTGTATAAGGGGTACTGTGTGGTGTAATGTGAATAACGGACACTACTCTGTGTGGTGTAATGTATAATGTGTTTATGCTGCTGCTCTGTCACTTAGTTTAACCGAGTTGGGTATGAAATGCCAATGGCCGGGAAGCCGTCTGACTAAATACTGACGCTGCAAGCTAGAATGCTAAAGATCCCGACTGGGGCTGGTAACCCTCCCCTCACCTCCCTAACCCTCCCCTTAGTGGTGCCTAACCCTAACCTCCCTCCGGGGGTGCCTAAACCTAAACCCCTCTCCTCGCACCCTAAACCTAACCTTCCCAGAGTGCCGCCTGACCCTAACCTCCCCTTGGTGGTGCCTAACCCTAACCCCGTCTCCCCGCAACCTAAACCTAATCCTCCCCCCACGGCTAAGTGCTTACAGTGCCCGGCTTGCCTTTGTTTGGGAAGCCATCTGTCTAGATTCTGGCGGATATAGATGAGCATCTGGATTTTGACGCCTGTCTTTGGTCCCGCATTGGGATTTAATGCCACGATTTAGTCAGACAGCTTCCAGGTCGTCTGCATTTTGACCGCATCCCGTTTAACCAATCAGCTCACTGCAGCCTTTGGTCAATATTGGTGAAAACAATATTGTGAGTTGTGAGGTGGTCAAAATTGACTGGAAATAAATGTTAATGTTATTGAGGTTAATATACATGATTTTAGCTGTTTTTAGCATTTTTAAACAAAAAAATACAGATCCAAAAACAAAAACACATGAGGGCGGTTTTGGCAAAACCAAAACCAAATCCTGACAACAAATTAGAACCAAAATTTTGAGGTCGGCGAACATAATTAATTAGTAATAATAATACTAATAATAATCATCATCATAATTTTTGCATGCTAATGAGCTTACATTTCTGCCAAATGCATGAATTTATAGAGCAAGATGGCAACATTGCAAAAGTGCAGATGTTTGCACTGGCCAGTATTTAGAGCGGAGTAAGGCCAGGGTGTATGGAGTAGGCACATCAGAGTGCCTAATATTGTTAACACTGCAAAAATAAGATTTTACTTTGCAGAGTTTATATATTAATATCAGACATAGATGTGGATAGATTGCTTCTTTAGGGTCAATCCTTAATTTATGGAGGAACAGGGCCAATTGTATTCTGCAAAAACTGGGGCGCCAATAGGGGGGTAGGGTACTAATTACCTGGGCTTCCTGGAGGGGCCTGGCAGGACCCTGGGTCCGCTGCCGCCCACCCCTCCCTCTTACCTGATAGCAGCCCAGCGCACTGTGTGTGATGGGCTGCAGTGGGAGACTGTTCTCTGCTGCTGAGCAGCAGCAACAGCAGTCTCTTCTGTTTGTGGAGGGGGTCAGTCACACTGATCGCATCCCCCCTGGATTTGTGCCGGGTTGGGTGCTCATAGAGCCCCCATCCTCAGCACGCAGCACCGCTTCATGGTGCTGTAGAAAGGTTTCTTTTTATTTCCTAAGGGGGCATGGCCACGCCCCTTCCCCGTTTAAAGCTAGTAAAATGTATTTCATTGAAGAGGTGATTCTAAGGTTAGAGCATTTGAATGTGACATCTACAGTTAGTTTTACACCTTAGGTGGATCATCACTGATCACCATTGGTGCAAGATCAAAGTGATGTGATCCTAGACATTATGTAATGAGGTCTAAAATTAATGAAGTTGTCCAGTTTTTATTTTTATTTTTCCTGATCTGGATGGGGAGATAAGAAAACTAAAATATGAATAACTAATTACTGCTTTATGCAAGTACCAGTGTAATCCCCCAATCTTTCCCCCCCGACATGTGGAAATAATGAAGTTAATGTAGAGATAGCAATAAAGATATCTATAAACATGTTTTAACAAAAAAATAAGCAATTTAAGTGCATAAATGTATTAAGCATTTAACAATATGACACTATTTAAATGCACTGAAAATATTTATTTACATTATGCCCCTCTTTCTTATCCTTTGCAGAGAGCTTTGTAGTTATTATTCCTACATTTTCTACTTAAAAGTATGTTCCAGCACTGACAGCACTGTGGGAGCCGACTCAACTGTCAGCTATTTCATTCAACTATTTTTGAAGTTTCATAGTTCCAACTCCTCGAGTCTCCCCTAACAGAATTGGCCTATAACGTTGTTCCGTGATAGCCTATCGTAAGCCGGCAATGAGCTAGCAGTAAGCCAGCAATGTCAGGGTAGCTCTCTAAACTATTGAACTGAGAGCTGGTATCCATGTGATATGAAGGACTTAATACAATATCAGCCAGTGCTGGAGTATGTCGGTCAAGTACAAAATGCTACTGAAATAGATAAAATAGTTTTACATAAAATTGGTGTGGTGTCTATTTACTTACTCACAAGTTATAATATATGGCTATTTCATATTTCATTTTGTTCAAGGAAAAAGGACCCATTTAATATTTTATGCTCTTTAAAATGAAATATAATTTAACTTAAATTAAAATTGAATATTGATGAGGCTTTTCTTTAACTACTGTCAGTTATTCTATGCAGCAGGACTACTGTTAATCATACAGATATCTTTCCATCCTTCCACTCATCAACCTTGATTCATTTTCTTTAATCGAAACAGACATACTTACAGTGTTTCTATACATGACATTTTAGAAAATATGCACAAATCTTTCGGGGATGGTCAATAAATAAAGAACTGACAAATTGAATACAGTAGCTTGATAAAGACAGTGAGTATGTTGTTTGCTAGAAAAATATGCATTTGACAGTATAACATATTGAAGAATAGAAGAATATTGAATAAAGTTGGTTCAAACATATTTAAAATAACAGTTATAGTACATTAATATAGAATATGTCACTTATCATCGTTAAGTGGATCTACTAGTTAGTCTCATACTCCTGTATATCTATCAATCCCGATCACAAAGTTTTCTCTCCTGCTTGAGGAATGAAAACTTCACATAGAGGAAGATTGACCAAGTAGGGTACTAGGCCGGTAGTCATGTGGCTGCCAGATCCACAAGGCATGAAGCACAGTTGAACTCAAGCAGGACGAAATTGCCCTGAATTGTGTGCACAATAATAATTGCATGGTTGTACCCATCTTTGAGGATGGATAGCCCTTGTCCATACACTTAGTTTGAGAGATGTCATCATTATCAGGGCTCACTTGCACAAGCCTAGTGCATACAGTAATTTATGCAAAAGCTATTCCTGGGAAAATGCATGCACACTTCTATATAATTCGGTATAGTTCAAAGATGTGCCGACATGCCCTCTCTGAACTCTGCCTACAGTATGTCAGAATCAGCAGTGGCTCCTGCCCTCTTACCTGAGAAGGGCTGCTGCTGCTGCTTCTGGCCTGGGTCCCGCCACCTGCTCAATGAATCTGGCAGGTGTCAAGACCTGCGCATGTGCATGAGCGGCGATGTCACCACGCATGTGCATGCTTAACACCAGCTTCTCAATGCTGCATTGTTTTCAGCCTCAAGAAATCCTGTAGGGCTGCCCAAAAGGCAGAGCAGCGGCTTCCACTGGAAGCCGCTCTCTGCTGATCGCAGCCCGGACTACCAGTCCCAGGGGGAGGAGACACCTCCCCATGGCTGCCTTTCTTCAGCGTGACTGGCAAGTGGCACTTCCAATAGGAAGCTACCTCCAGTCACAGTGAAGCCAGTGTGGTCACGGACTGCACTGGCTCACTGAACATTGGAGGATTTTACTGGGGGGGCTGCAGCCTCGCAGCCCCTAGGTAATATCCACCACTGGTCAGAATACCCCATTACAGTCCAGTTAGGCCCATCACTCTTAAGTGGCGATGCTACTAAAATATGTATGACTCTGCAGTGGTGTACAGAGCAAATGTAGAGTGAATATATGCTAGATACTATCAACAGTAATATATATAACTCTGTATCCACAGAGTGCAGCAATGTGATATCGCACATTTTGGAATGATAGAATAAGCCATTAATAAAATCAAATAAAATTAATTGGGGTAAATTTACTAAGAATCGTGTTTGACTTCTAACTGAAATTGCTGGACATTGCTGGAACGTATTATGATCAAAAAGTCAAATTTACTGATCAGCGTATTTGATTGTCTATGTACATTCGATGATGATACTCAGCGATTTCTGTCGTATGCAAGATCAGTTGATTTGCTTTGTTTACAATAGACTCTGCTGTCAAATCAAAGCACGAATCCGCATATCAGTATGATCTGTGCAGTGGAAATTAAAGGATGAAAATAAAGAGTTAATAAAAAAAAAGTGTGCGGGCTCCCCTATCAAAAGCACAATCACCCCTGGACCTCTGAGTCTGGTGTGGTACTGTAAAAATTGAGGGAAAAGCTCGCATGAGGTCCCCTGTATTTTCCAATAGCCAGAACTGGGCTGAACCAGAGGGTGGAGGGGTGGTGGGGTGCGAGTGTTCACCATAGCAGGGAGACACTCAGAATGGGGTCTCCCTGCCATAATGTAAACCAGGCCCAAATTGGTAAAACCAGGGCTGGAAATCCTCAGGAAGTTGATCCCCCCTTGAGAGTAACTTCCAGGCCTGGGCTAAAAGCCCAGAGCTCTTTCCCACACCACTGGAGGCAATTGGTGACAGTTCTCACATGGGACACTGCACTAGACAATGGTGAAGGGCTGATTGGCTAAGAGTTGGACACTCTTAGTCAATCAGTGGATGGTTTCTATGGCAGCATCCGCTGATTGGCTGAGTGTCCAACTTCAACATTGTAAAGTGCAATGACCCAGTGAGAACTGTAAGATCTCAGGTACCTACAATTGGGAACACCGGTGCCGGCATCTAGACATCAGATGAGATGCTGGAATCCCAGCATCCGGCATCCCAATCATTATGTTTAGGTACCCCGGGGGGATACGGATAGGCTGCGGGGGTGGGAGGTTAGGATTAGGCATCCCCAGGGGTGGATTAGGCACTACCAGGGGGGGTTTGGGTTAGGTTAACTGGGAGTGTTAGGGTGCAGTGTGGGTAGGGTTAGAATGAAGGAACGAAGGGTTAGGGTTAGAGGGTAAGGGTTAGGGTACTTACCTAGCCCCTGTCAGGATTCTGAGCATCGGGGTGCCGCTGTTGGTCTTTTGACAGCCAACATCCCGACTGCTGTTCTCACATACCCAACTCCTCTGTACATAGTGTCCTTGGGCTCAAGTGTTGCCTTTGTTTTGCCAAAACTCTGAACTTCTACTGGACAAAGGGACCCTGCACATCCAAGGAGAAGGTAATTGTGAAGTAATTGGCAATTGTGTGTAATAAAGTGTTACAACATTAGGTATGTGTGTGTGTCCTGTGGTTTTCGGAATATTTTCATTACAGTGGGACTATAGGTGCCAGCAGGCCTTTAACGTCTAGGCATGCGGGCACTTGTGGTTCTCCAAGTGCTGGCATGCCGGTGCAGGCTTGCTGGGATCTGTAGTTCCACTGTAAAGAACAACATTAAATCTATGATGCATGCTTGCTGGGACCTGTAGCTCACTGTACAGAACAATATTAAATATATCTTTTACACCATTACCCCCACATGGGTGTGGGGAAGAGCCCTGGCCTTTCAACCCAGGGCTGGTATATTTTTTAAAGGGAAGACTGAATTCCTAAGGATTTCCAGCCCTGGACTGACCAGTTTGGGGCTGATTTTACATTAAGGCAGGGGGACCCCAAGCTGTGTATCTCCCTGCTATAATTTAAGCTCCCTGTCTGGTTCAGCCTGGTGATGGTTACAGGAAAATAGGGGTCCCCTATAATTGTTTTCCCCTGATTTTCCAGTACCAGACCAGGCTTAGAGGTCCTGGAACGATTATTTTTTTAGTTTCATTTTGTTTTTGTTTTTTTGGCGGGGGTTACCCACGCAGAACAGACACGCTGCTCACAGGCAGGGCTATTTATATTGTGCATTACTGTGATTTTGGTGTGATTTTGATCGATTTGATACACATCATTATCAGTAAATCCGTAAATATAATGTTTGGCTTGATGGTGTATTGTCAAATAATGGAGTGTGAAGTCATGTGTCACCTACGATTTGCTGTTGATTTGGGCTTTAGTAAATCTGAGATCACACCCAAATAGCAGAAAGACACCAAATGGACCAAAAACTAATCTTAGAAAAAAATTGACCCCATTGTTTACTTTTGTTTCTCTATTTGATCAGTTATGCTGGGCATACACAGCCAGATAAAATGTCTGTCAGACCGACAGACATTTTATCTGGCAGCCTGCCAGCCGCAGATGTCGCCGGCATACACTGTGAGATTTCTCTCACAGTGTATAGCCCGACATCCGTGCTCCGCCCCCGGGGGGGGAGACATTTCCCTGTTCCTTTCGTAGAAAGGAACACAGGAAATGTCTGTCTGTCGGCCGCGCTGGGCATACACTGCCCTATGCGGCCGACAGTTTACCGGGTAAATATCGCATCGGACGGGCATGCTGGACAATCCTGCATGCCCGACCGAGCAATATTTAACCTTTGGTTCGCCCGCACACACGCTACAATTACCGGGGCGATCCGCCGATATCAGGCGGATCGCCCCGATAATTGTAACGTGTATGGCCAGCATTAGTAATAACTTTGTTTTATTTATAAAATGTATATATTTACTGATTTACAGAATGTTCCTATCAACATTTAAGTCTATATTCACATGGTGTTGAAAATGCAGCATTTGTGAGCAAAACAGAGTGCAGTAAAACAGCCGGAGAATACAGTGTTTTTAATAGCATTTGGTAAAAATAACAACCTGTCAAATGCAGGCACATCTTGAATGTTACTCGCAGGGGAACCAACAGAGCAAAAAATACAAATGAAAGTTTGCTGAGGCAAAGACTGAAGATTGCTTCTGTGAATTAGACAAAGAAAGCAAAGCAGTATTTTTAACATGAAGTGTAATTAGTTTTTACAAAGTTTAGAAGGGTTACAATTTAGGGGAGCACACTGTACTGCTTACATTAGACTGGAGATAACCTCAAAACCAACATGGAATGTACGCTGGGTATAATGAAATGTCATTATAATTTGCATTTGGTTTAATTAATTGTGCTGATCATTTTGCTTAATTTCCCTCCAAATGTATTGTTTATTTAGCTATATAGTTAGCAAGGTTCAAAATACCACAAAAATTTTGAGCTTTCATAAATTCTAATTGTGTTGATCAAGAGGAAGGCAAAACAAAACTAATTTTAACTACTGATTCCATTACTTGCTAGAATTGTGTTTCACTAAACATTTCTTGAGAATTTTCAGAGGAACCCACAAAGAGCGGTGAAACGCATCTGGGGGTATATTTACTAAGCGCTGTTTTGGGGGTTTTCTGAATTATTAAAACCCATACCAATAGTACACTGCTGAGAAATCACACTTTAGAATAGACTAGAACATCTGTTCACAATCTCTGTAATTCACATTAAAAGTATAGAAACTCCAGATTTACTAATCAGCAGGTTTAGAATCTGTCGCAAAACCACCACCAAACCTGCCAAAATAAATTACCTGCCTCTGGAAAGAAAGTTTGCTTAAAATACTGCACCGATCAATTGGATTTGTGCAGGATTTTATGTTTAAAAAAGGAAAAAAAAAAATAATGGTGTGAGGGTACACACCAAAATGAGAACCAGCCATAAAGCCCCTTATACTATTAAAATAAAAAGTGAGGTACATATATAATAAACAAACAGTGAAGGGTTAAAATGTTATAAAAGAAAAATGAACCAAAGTTGCACTACAGTATATATATATGGTTCATTTTGGGGCGTGGGTTCCCCTGGATTACCTTTGTTGATCTGTTTCACGGCACCGCATTATAACACATTTTTCTTTTATAACACATTTTAACCCTTCATGTTTGTTTATTATATATGTACCTCACTTTTTATTTTCATTCTTTATATGCAGAAGTAGCTGCTCCTAACTATCTCTTTCACACTGCACTTTTCTTACTATGGTGGTGCCCTGGGGTGGCTTAGCTGGGCTAGTTTGGGGGTGTCCTGCGCTATGGATTTGAATCGTAGTATGTTAGGGACCTACCCTACAGAGGTTACCTGGATATGGTGGGTAGTCCCATAACCTTGGCCAAGATTATGCAAAAACCTCTATTGATTGCAAAATTTTATTGCATTTATATATTATTAATTTGGAGTTGTGCACATGAGATTTGTCTGTTTTTGTGCCTGCAATTAGTCTCATCAGGTAGCACCTCCCATTATATATATATATATATATATATATTTAGGGTGTGCAGTCCAGAAATCCTTCCCATATAATCTGTATTCCCTGCCACATATAGATGCACACATACATACACACTAGAGTTCATTTTTGTCAGGTGTCAATTAACCTATCAGTATTTTTCTGGAATGTGGGAGAAAACCAGAGTACCTGAAGGAACCCACACAATTACGGGAAAATATTCACCTCCATACAGTTAGGGCCGTGGTGAGAATTGAATCCAAGACCATAGTGTGGCTGCAATGCTAAATATTATACTAACTGTGCTACGCTGCAAAAAAAATATTAACATAAACACAGGACACACACAGCATTTTTTTATTAAATAAACACACTGATCTGTTTACATGTTTTAATATACTGTAGATTTATTGTATTGTAGAATGGGTGCGCTTTTCAGGTTCAGTAGCCAAAACCAAGCCAAATCTGAAATGTCATGGCCCAACATTTCTCGAGATGAAGATCGCCCCATTCCAAAAGGGTTGCAGATTACACAGAGCCACCAGATAAGAATCAGGGTTCCTATGGCCATATTACACCCCAAGCATGTCATATAGGTTCCTGTATACATTTTTACAAGCACCAGTACATCTGGAAAATAATTTACAGTGGGTTTTTGACCAGAACACTAACTAAGATACTTTGGGGTAAATTTACTAAGAATCATGTTTGGTCGTGTTTTGCCATTTTTAAACTCAATTTGTCTCACTGAAACTAGGCTTTTAGGTTTCTGAAACACTCAAATGTACTGAGAATTGTTTTTTGCTGAGAGTGTGTTTTTCGATGGTGTATCTGATCGAGAGTTCTCACCTGAGTTTGTAGACTCTGACTGCAGCCAAACATTCCCGAACAAGCAGCCTGCACATATCAGTGAGATGTGTGAAGGCTGCTCGTGTGTTTTAACTGTAAAAAATAATTAATTTAAAAAAGAAAATGATGTAGGGTCCCTCCCCAAAAAGCATAACCAGCCACGGTCGCCTCAGCCTGTCCTGGTTCTTAAAAATACATGAAAAAAAAACATGTAGGGTTCTCCCATATTCTAGGAACCAGCAGTGGTCTGCTGAGCCTGTTCTGGTTTTAAAAATAGGGGGGAAAAATTGCACATTTTGAAAACCAGCACTGGGCTCAAATCTGGCCAGGGTGTCATGCCCAAGCCAGGGGACCCTTTCACCGGATCACCCAGGAAAAAGCATTATCATGCAAAGCCAGTCAACCCAAGCTGATGATCTCAGGGGAGGTGAGGACCCCCCATTAAAGGGGTCCCCCCTCTCCCGAGCACCCCAGGTGTAAGCTGAAGCCTGGGGCTCTTCCCCGTACCCCTGGAGCATAGTTTACAGCATGTCCTTAAACTCAGGTGTGTTTTTTTTTGCCAAAATACTGGACATTTATTGGACAAAGGGACCCTGCCCTGCTTTTTTGTTTTGTCAAGACCCATTGGATGTTACTGGAGAAGAGTACCGAATCTATGCCAGGAGGTAGGTGAGTATAGGATTTTTTTTTACAGGTAACCCATTAGAATTCTACATGGACAAAGGGACCAAACAATGCTCCTCTGGGATAGGTATCAGATTTTGAAAAGTTAATGAATGAGAAAATTTCCCCGGAATGGTTTCCTATAATGTTCCTTTTCACCGTCATTCATTAACTTTTCAACATTATAGGAACCCATTCCGGGGAAATGTTCTCAATCATTAACTTTTCAAAATCTGATACCTATCCCAGAGGAGTGCGGGAACTGCAAGTACTGTGTTTATTGATGTTAATAGCGTGTAAGTGGCCACCCAAGCATTTCCTGCAGCACCATTGTATTGGTGTGCTCATTTCATTGTGAATTATTTGTAAAGGGACCAAACAGCTGGCAGCAGGTAAGTATGTGTGAGCATGGAAGGCAGGTGTGTAATAAAGTTTTACAATGTACAGTGTGTGATGTTTTTTAACTATTTTTTTACAGTTGTAGTTCCACAAGTGTAAAAGGGCAGGCACGCTGGAACCTGTAGTTCAACTGTATAAAACAATAGTTTTATTCTATTTTCACCACTATTACCCCTGCACCCACAGTTCCAAATGTGAGGGTAAGAGCCCCAGGCTTCAGCTTAAGCCTGGGGTGTTTGGAAGAGGAGAGATCCCTTTATTTGGGGGTCCCCATCTTCCCTGAGATCCCGGGCTTGGGGTGATAATGCTTTGGCAAGGGAGACCTGGTGAAAGGGTCCCCTGGCTTTGGCATTACACCCTGGCTGGAATTGTGCCCAGTGCTGGTTCTAAAAATAGAGGGATCCATACGCAATTTTCCCCCCAATTTTTAAAACCAGGATAGGCTGGGCAGCCCAGTGCTGGTTCCTAAAATACATGGGAACCCTACACATAGTTTTCCCCGTATTTTAAGGAAATAGGACTGGCTGAGGCACCTGGTGTTGGTTATGCTTTTTGGGGGGAACCCGACATATATTTTTTTAATAATAACTCTTTAGGTAATGTTTAGAGGCAGAATCCTACACAAATAAAACACTGATCTGTGTATGTTTCTGCCAAACTTGCAGCTCAGGAGGTGGTCGATTTAAAGCTTCTATTTAGGTCCGAGAGCTACAATTACACCCGTGATTGTAATCACGATTCTTTGTAAATTCCTGATTTGTATCTTTTTCACTCAAAAGTACTTTTGAGTTTGACCGATGGTGTATTTAATCGTGTTTGCAATCTCACCCGAGTTTTTCAGTGTAAATAGAGAAATCTCTCCTAAACTCACGCGAGTTTGTCTTTAGGAAACTTGCAAGTTGAAACTAATGCTTAAATTCACCCAAGATTGCAATCTTGATCAAACATGAATCTTAGTAAATTTACCCCTTTGAGTCACTCAGAAATTGGTTTGCCTTTGATCCTCACCGATTGCAGTCCCCAATGCCTATTCCCAGTCATACACTTTGGTAAAGCTGGGGAATGATGCTCTATGATAACTTTCTAAAAATTAGACACTGTGTGTATGGAGTAGGTGGAAACCACATTAATTTGTTAAAATGGTGTCAGTTCAGGTTGAGTATGGGATCCCGGCGGTCAGGATGCCAATGGTCGGAATACTAACAGCGGCATCCCTACAGTCAGAATCCCAACAGGATTAGGTAAGCATGCTAACCTTGACCATCCCTCCCTGCAGCCTAACCCTTCCCACATCCTAAATCTCCCCCTACAGCCTAACCCTAAGCCTCCCCCTAGTGCCTAACCTTAACCCCTAACCCTCCCCCTAACCTTAATACTTGCCAACAGGGTGCCAACAGTCGGGATTCTGGTGCTGGGATTTTGACTGCCGACATCCCAGACATGTCGCCCCTGATTTTTAGGTGGCAGCAGCGAGGCCAGGGTCTGCATTTCTGGTTCTGGCTGAACAGTTCCAAAGGTCATTCTGAGTATGCTCAGGATTACTCAGATGGACAATGGCTTTGACTATCGTGTCTGATGGTAACAATGGTGATCCAATGCTGCATCTTTGGATGCAGCACTCTATACTGTGAAACTGTCAGGAAGCATCTTCTGTCCTCAAATATTTCCTACAGCATTAGAATATTTTTTTATCGTTGCTGCATCCAAACCGATGAAAATTTGTTGTGTATGCATCCACCCATGAGACTAGTGAACAGCCCTGATTCAGGCCCTATATGGTGTTTGTATGTGATGTATCTTACCCTGTGGTGTGTCACAGTTTGGATATTCTGTAGATATGGCCTTAGACCCTTAGGCATGATGGATGTGCATTGGAAATGTGGAGGCTAAATAATACTTTGGCTAATGGGTATAAACAGGACTATAAGTACACTAGTGATGATGTAGGAACCATTGACTTGTGATATGCATGGATACAGAACTGGAACTGGAGTGAACAGACCAGGCCCACTGGGTGACCCCTCGCCTAGTAACCTGCAAAGGCCAGAAAGTCCAGGGATACACTCCAGAGACGAAGGTAACCTCTGGGACTCAAAACAATATAGTATTGGTAGATTGGAACTCAGGCCAGGAATCGGAGTTCAAAGTAGTCAGAGTACAGCTTGGGGTAGCTGCAACTCTGGTACTGCTCTGACACAAGACCTGGAACTAAGTGAGGAACTCAGAAACTGAGAGTCAGGATAAGTAAAACAGTTTACTTAACACCTCAGTGTACAGACCGTATACTGCACACTGAACCCTAGCCCTGGTACCAGCATCCTTCTCTGAACCAACCCAAGACAATAGCACACAGTACAGGGAAAACAATAAAGGGTTAGCACAATAGTTTAACCAAATAACCTGAATGACCGCAGAACACAATACAGTATGGATATCGTGCATGTGCTGTCCCAGTGGCACTGATGTAGTGTGGAGTCCACAGAGATGTACTAGCCATAGGTCTGTATGCAGCGTGGAACTAGCTGAGGATGGTAACCAGCGAGTCGTCCATGAAATAGCAATAGAAGTCACAGGAGACATGAGGGTAAATTTACTAAGATTAGAGTTGGTCAAGATGTCAGTCATGGATGTGTTTGGCCATTTTTTACCACTCGCAAATTTACTAAAGGCAAACTTAGGAAATCATGAAAATCTCTGCAAAACTCAGGTGAAAACACAAATAGAAATGAATACACTATCGGCCAAACTCGCAGGTACTTTCCATAGACAGAAATACAACTCAGGAATTTACTGGTGTAATTTTAGCAAACTCAGGGCCTGATTCAGACCCGGTTGCAAGCGCTGAGTACTCGCAACCGGGTCGATGGTGGCCCAGAGTGCATGCGCACGACGGAGCCGGATCCGTCGTGCGCATGCGCGAGACTCGGATAGCGACGGGCAATCCGTTCCACTGGGTCTCGTACCAAAGGGGGCGTGCTGTCAATGTTGAGTGACAACACACCCCCTTTGGTGGGCGGGCCGGGGGAGTGGCTGCCCAAACGGAGGCATTCCCATGTGAACGCCTCCGTTTGGGGGCGGCCCCACTGACATCACGAGTGATGTCAGTGGGAGAGATTTCGGCTGTTAGAGCCGAAATCTCTTTGGGGCTTGCAGCAATGAGACCCTACCACAAGGGTCTCGTCACAAGCCCGATGGTCACAATGGTCTTGACCATCGTGACCATCTACCTGGCCGCTCACTATAGCTGTGGGTAGTCAAACAGCTATGCGAGTGGCCAGGAGGCCATTCTAAGAAAAAAATAGCCCGGCCCTGATTCAGAGCGAGCGCTCTGTCAGAGCGTCCGGCTCTGAATCAGAGCCTCAGTCCTAAGTAGAAGTTTGAAATAGACTAACTCCTGAGTTACTCGTTCGGCAGAAACATACACAGATCAGTGTGATCTGTGTATGTATATGGCTATAATTAGCCAAAAAAGAGGTACATTTAAAAAAATAAATGACTTGAGGTTTAGCTCCAAAAGCATAACCAGCCCTGGGCTACTGAGCCAGTCCTTTTTCCCAAAATATGGGGGCCAAAACATGGAGGGGTACCATATACTCTTTGAGCTAGCATTGGGCTTTGCGAGCCTGTCCTGGTTTTAAAAATATGGTGAAAAATGGCATGGGGGTTCCTGTATTTTTAAAACCAGCACCAAACTCCCACTATGCCACATCTGGGTCACCCCGGCCAAAGCATTAACACCCAAAATGAGTCAGCCCAGGCAGGGTTGTCTGAACAACAATGTGGGCCCTGGGCAAAGAAATGCACTGGGGCCCCTACCCACCCATTCACGGGGGGGAGGATGGGGTAGGGGAGGTTAGATCGCAATACAGTGCACCGGCGGACGGCTTATAAGCCCAATGGAAGAGATGGCCCTGAGCCCAGGCTGGGGAAATCTGCCTAGGTTGAAGCTTGGGGCTCTTCCTGGCCAGTGGGTGCAGGGGTAATAGTGTTAATAATAGATGGGTACAATTGTTTTTTACCATGGGACTACAGGTGCCAGCATGCCTTCCCTTTGACACTTGTGGAAATACAAGTGCCAGCAGGCAGCCGGCACCCATACACCCACTATAAAAAAATTTGTAAAAAACACAGTATACACACACACTGTAGAAAGTCACTTTTGACCACCTCACAATATTGATTTCATCCAGTTTATTCCAAAAGGTTGCAACGAGCTAGCTGGCTGACTAAGCAAAGCAACAGCAGCAGGTGTCACAAACTTGTGGCAGTTCAGCTTCCAACATGGCACATCTAGGAAACAGAGTGGCACTGCAGTGGCACACAAAATGTCAGTTTAATCAACTATATGACTCTATAGAAAGAAACAAAGAATGTTTTCATTAATTAAGAACTAGATCAGAGGCCCAAGGGAATTGGAGTATGTTATGGAGTTGTTGAAGACAGGGAAAGGATGGAAGGTCTGATTAGTTTGTATATTTATTAATTACAATTTTTGGATTCTGAAGAAAATTTATGAGGGAGGATCAATGTAGGATCAAGTTTTTCAGTTCCTAAAAGACATCTTTGCTCTGGAGGAGGTTCAGTATTTGCGTGTGGATAGTTTCTCAGAAGAATGCAGAGTCTGAACCATCGCACAGAGGGCCTGATTCAGACACGGTTGCAAGTGCTGAGCACTCGCAACCGGGTTGATGGTTGCTCAGAGCGCATGACGGAGCCGAGACCCTGATAGTGACGGGCAAACCGTCGATCCGGGTCTCGCACCAAAGGTGGCGTGCTGTCGATATTGAGTGACAGCACGCCCCCTTTGGTGGGCGGGCTGAGGGGGGTGGCTGCCCAGATGGAGGCATTCCCATGAGAACGCCTACTGTTTGGGGCGACCCCACTGACATCACAAGTGATGTCAGTGGGAGAGCTTTCAGCTCTGTTTGAGCCGAAAGCTCTCTGGGGCTTGCGGCCACAAGACCCTACCACAAGGGTCTCATCGCAAGCCCGATGGTCGCGATGGTCTTGACCATCATCCTGGCTGCTCGCATTAGCTGTGGGTGGCAACCCATAGCAATGCGAGCAGCCAGGAGGCCGCTCCATTAAAAAAAACGATGCCCTGATTCAGAGCACGCACTGTCAGAGCATCCGGCTCTGACTCAGGGCCAGAGATGCTTGGGGTGTATATGGGTGCAGGCTCACTGAAGCCCACTTGTGTTCAATCCTATGTAAACCAACCACCTAAAACCTGATCACCTGAGTGACATCTGCAGAGCACCTGTTGCTAAGACACAGTGAAGGCAGCTATTTTGTGTCACATCCTCATTGAATATTGATTCAGCCCATATATGCTGTATATTTATACATCTGATAGAAATGCAGTGGCCTTGCTTGTGGAGGTGCTGCTAAATAGTACACACTGTAAACAGACATTTTCTTGTGCTCAGGGAGATTGTTGAGGATAATGAGACCAAGACTTGCTGTTTACATCAGAGGAAAGCAGCCTTTAGCTCTCCAGCTGAACTACAACTCCCAGCATAGGTGCTGTTTGCCAGGCCTACTGGAAGTTATTTGAAATGGGTAGTGTGCTGCAGGTTACCTCAGCCTGCTTTATGCAAGGTATGTACTATGTAAATATGTATGTATGTGACCAATATACACAAGGGGGATGTAGTCAGGAAAACGACAGTCTAAATACCCGACCAACGGCTTCCCGACTGCCCAGCAAAGTACTAATGACAGGCATTGAAAACCCGATGCCTGTCATTAGACCTACGCTGGGAGAACTTAAGGTTAGGTACCCCCCCAGGAGGGTTAGGCTAGGGGTAGGGGGGTTAGACACCCCCGCAGGGAGGTTAGGGTTAGGAACCCCCCTGGGAGACTTAGGTTTAGGCTGCAGGGAAGGAGGGGTTAGGTTTAGGCACTTGGGGGGGAGGTTAGGGTTAGTCACCCCTAAGAGAGGGTTAGGGGGGTAAGGTTAGTAAATACTCTATTAGCGATCGGGATCTTCACCTCTCCCGGGCTTCCGCTGTCGGGATTTGAACCTACTACACCCACACAAGGTCCTGATTGATTTATCGTTTGTTCTAAATGTTCACAAACACAAACCTTACATTTAGAACAAATGATACATCAATACGGACCTCAGAATACTCTTATACACAGTATCTTTCTGCAGCTTCATAGTGCTTATATGGATACACTGGGGTATGGCCTGCAGCGCCACAGTGCTTATATGGATACACTAGGGTACGGAAGCATACAATGGGGTACAACCTGCAGCATCACAGTGCTTTTATGGATACACTGGTGTACAGCACAGAAAAAACTACTTTTAGTTTTTAACTTTTTTTTTCAAACCTTTTCCAGCCTCTGGATGGACAGCACAGCTCCTGAATGGACAGCATAGCCTCTAGATGGACAGCAGATACACCCCTGGATAGACAGCACACACCTGGATGGACACCACACTGGATGGACAGCTCATGTCTGGATGGACAGTGTGGCACACCCCTGAATGAAAAGCACAGCACACCCCTGGATGGACAGCACACCCTGGATGGACAGCACACCCCTGGATGGACAGCACACCCCTGGATGGACAGCACACTGGATAGACAGCAGACCCCTGGATAGACAGCACAGCCCACCCCTGGATGAAAAACACAGCTCCCTGGATGGACAGCACAGCCATCCCTGGATGGACTCAGCAAGCAAATGGCACCGATCACTGCAGGGAGGGACTTATATACAATCCAAATCCCGCAAGAATCAGACACGGAATTAATGATATTTTGCCTCTAACTGGATGAGTCAGATGGGAAAACCAGAGCCTGACTTGGATCCGACTTGGAATTGTGATGTTCAGGTGGGTCCAGTTCAGAGAACTGCACCCACTCATCTTTAGTTAAATATAGCATTGATTCAAATGTTTGATTAACAGCATAAACCTAATACTCTTTTTTAAGTTTTTAGACTTACATTGTCTTCTCCTCTGATATACTTGAGACAGATAATGACAGCAGTTGTCCAATTGAGTCCTGACTGATACTTATGCTGCTAATTAGTAGCGGCAAATCTTTACGCTGCCAGGTCTGACCTAGCAGTGTTAGTGCGTGCGAGTTCACAAATGCACATGGAGAGATTCCAATCGAATGCTTCTTTGCATCCCCAAGGTCCTTTCCATAGAAAGAAGTGGGACTCTGGGAGCCAATGCCATCTGAAGACGGAATAGGTTCCTGCTGTCAAATGAAGGTCTTCATACTAGTGTACTGTACAGGGACTGCATACCTTATTGGAGCTCCAAGGTACAGTAAGAAGGAGCTATCAGAGATATCTCCTGAATTACTTGTGTAATGAATAGACCCAATATTTAGATTTACTTAGATTTGTAAGTGAAAAATATTATTATTATTATTATTTTCACTTACATTCACTTCATTATTATTACTTTCATTTAGGTGTAAAAGTACTAATTTCTAGGAGAATTTTTTTTTTTTTATGAATTAATAGTGAAAGGTTCCACATTATGGACCATCACAATGAAAAGGGAGATTTGTGTAGCTCAAATGAGGTAGTATAAACTAACCAAGCCCCCTTAGAAGATAATAAGATAGTATATACAGTCAGGTCCATAAATATTGGGACATTGACAGAATTTTCATATTTTGGACTCTATTCACCACCACAATGGCTTTGAAATGAAACAAACAAGATGTGGTTTAACTGCAGACTTTCAGATTTAATTTGAGGGTAATTACATCCAAATCAGGTGAATGGTGTAGGAATTACAACGGTTTCTATATGTGCCTCCCACTTTTTAAGGGGCCAAAAGTAATGGGACAAACTAAACAATCCTAAATCAAACTTTCACTTTTTAATACTTTGTTGCAAATCCTTTGCAGTCTATTACAGCCTGAAGTCTGGAACGCATAGACATCACCAGACGCTGGATTTCATCCCTGGTGATGCTCTGCCAGGCCTCTACTGCAAACGTCTTCAGTTCCTGCTTGTTCTTGGGGCATTTTCCCTTCAGTTTTATCTTCATCAAGTGAAATGCATGATCAATTGGATTCAGGTCAGGGGATTGACTTGGCCATTGCATAACATTCCACTTTTTAGCCTTAAAAAACTCTTTGGATGCTTTTGCAGTATGCTTTGGGTCATTGTCCATCTGCACTGTGAAGCGCCGTCCAATGAGTTCTGAAGCATTTGACTGAATATGAGCATATAATATTGCCCGAAACACTTCAGAATTCATTCTGCTGCTTTTGTCAGCAGTCACATCATCAATAAATACAAGGGAACCAGTTCCATTGGCAGCCATACATGCCCACGCCATGACACTACCACCATCATGCTTCACTGATGAGGTGGTATGTTTTGGATCATGAGCAGTTCCTTTCCTTCTCCATACTCTTCTCTTCCCATCACTCTGGTACAAGTTGATCTTTGTCTCATCTGTCCATAGGATGTTGTTCCAGAACTGTAATGGCTTTTTTAGATGTTGTTTGGCAAACTCTAATTTGGTCTTCCTGTTTTTGAGGCTCACCAATAGTTTACATCTTGTGGTGAACCCTCTATATTCACTCTTGTGAAGTCTTCTCTTGATTGTTGACTTTGACACATAAACACCTACCTCCTGGAGAGTGTTCTTAATTTGGCCAACTGTTGTGATGGGGTTTTTCTTCACCAGGGAAATAATTCTTCTGCCATCCACCACAGTTGTTTTCCGTGGTCTTCCAGGTCTTTTGGTGTTGCTGAGCTCTCCGGTGCGTTCTTTCTTTTTAAGAATGTTCCAAACAGTTGATTTGGCCACACCTAATGTTTTTGCTATCTCTCTGATGGGTTTGTTTTGATTTTTCAGCCTAATGATGGCTTGCTTCACTGATAGTGACAGCTCTTTGGATCTTATATTGAGAGTCGACAGCAACTGATTCCAAATGCAAATGTCACACCTAGAATCAACTCCAGACCTTTTACCTGCTTAATTGATAATGAAATAATGAGGGAATAGCCCACACCTGTCCATGAAATAGCTTTTGAGTTGATAGTCCCATTACTTTTGGCCCCTTAAAAAGTGGGAGGCACATATAGAAACTGTTGTAATTCCTACACCGTTAACCTGATTTGGATGTAATTACCCTCAAATTAAATCTGAAAGTCTGCAGTTAAAGCACATCTTGTTTGTTTCATTTCAAAGCCATTGTTGTGCTGAATAGAGGCCAAAATATGAAAATTCTGTCAATGTCCCAATTTTTATGGACCTGACTGTAAATGGTCATAGTTCTGCATGTAAGAGCATACAAGCATGTTTTTTTCCAATTAATAATGACAGTAGACACAGAAAGCAGCTCTATTGTGTAAGTTGTATACCAATTGATAAAGTATGTCACCAGGACATTTCAGTCTAAACTCTTAGGGATGTAAATGTCACAAGCCACTGCACTGTGAATGCAGGGCGAGGCGAATGCAGGACGATCATTCGCTGAACTCCTGCTACTAATTGTCTATCATCCCTGGCTCGATCTGGATTGGCTAATGTGACTATATCCTGCTGGTGCGAAGGCTGCTCTGGTGCCGATTATAGCATTTCACATGTTTCCTGTTCTGGCTCAGTCTCCTGTTTGTTCAGTCGAGTACCCAGTTCTCCTGTCAGCTTTGTTTATCCTGCCATTCGTGTCATCCAGGCAGCACGGTCCACATACCACCTAGCTGCCGTTTGTGTCATCCAGGCGGCACGGACCGCGCTCCTGTGTCCAGAGTGTGCAATCAAGTGTCCAGCTAGTTGTGTGAACCCAGTGGCACAGGCTGCACTCCAGAATCCAGAGTACACAATCCAGCGTACTACCGCATGTGTTAACCCGGTGGCACAGGTTGCACTCCTGCATCCAGCGTATGCAATCCAGTGTACTCCTGCTTGTGTCAACCCAGCGGCACAAGCCACACATCAGCCACAGCTAGCCAAGGCTTACCAGCACTCAAGGCTGCTTCATGGCTCAAAGGCCACATCTTGTTCTGTGGCCCACAGGCCACAACTAGCCAAGGCTTACCAGCTCTCAAGGCTGCTTCATGGCTCAAAGGCCGCATCTTGTTCTATGGCCCACTGGCCACAACTTACCAAGGCTTACCAGCCCTCAAGGTTGCTTCATGGCCCAAAGGTCGCATCTTGTTCTACAGCCCACTCGAAACAACTAATCAAGATTTACCAGCCCTCAAGACTGCTTCACAGCCCAAAGGCCGGATATTGTTCTACGGCCCACTCGCCACAACTAGTCAATATTTACGAGCCCTCAAGGCTGCTACACAGCTGCAGCTAGCCAAGTTATCCTCCCCTTAAGGCTGTTGCGGGACTAATTTGTGGAGGTACCTCTATCCATAACAGTAAAATTGTCTAGTGGCAATATTTCAGTATTTACTCCATAGTGGGTCTAGTGTTGGGTACATATAATACATTTTTTATGGTATTAAGGTTCCTTCTGGACATTGAAAAACAGTGTAAATTGTTAATATAAAGAGGTCCTCAAAAATTATTTCTCCATGTCGTCTCATCAGCTCACTGTTAGGTACTGCAAAAAGAATAGAAAACAACATAATTGAAGCGCAAGCCATGGATCAGGATGAGCATAACTAAACCCCTAAGTGAATTCAAACTAGGCCCCCTTTACAACTTTTTGGTTGCTGCTTCATATGCTGCAATCATATCCTTGATTGACAAGGTAGCCAATGGTGTTGAGAGGGGCATGTTGGGTCTTGTTTACAGGAGGTGTTGGATAGCAGCTCTCCATCTTTTTTTGGAAGTCCCTCCCTCCCTTGTTGTGTGGTTGTCCATGTTTTTAATATTAGATACATTTTTAGAGATAAGTATGCAAGAGGGACTGTGTGGAGAAAGTAACATAATAGGAGTTTACATAAGTCAGCACATTATATTAAGATAAAACACAAATAATTTAATTTAGGAAAGTGATAACCACACAATAAGTTGATAGAAGTGATAATTTATATGGAGAAATAATACTCTACTGTTACATGATAGCGGTTTTATTTTCTGCCACATTATAGGTCTGATGTCTCATTTTTTGTGGTATAAATATGTGCATTTCAGTACTGCTCATATGCACAAACATTTATCTGTATTTAGATTGTGTCAAGTCACTGGGGTCTTATAGATTCAGATTTGGACCCATGGAAATAGCTTTGTACTGTATATGAGAGAGTAGTGGAAGCTTGAGGCCACAATAAAGCTCCCAATCATCAGACCACTACTAGAAGGATATGTATGGGTGCATGTGAACAAACAGAAATAATATAGTCTTTAGGAGAATACTGGATAGAGTGCTGGAAGCACGACAGGTAAAGTTTTTTGACAGGTAGTGTCACAATTGGTGTCTGGGAATTACCTGACTCAGGTGATGAACTGGATTCAGTGGAGACCGGCTTGACTGGAATCATGGATGACGTTAATAGCTCTATTGCATAAGAATTGTGTAGCAGTGAGAACTGCCTTTGATGATAAACGACAGGTAGTAGAAACTTGAAACGTTGGAGTGGGACCAGTAGGAAACTTGTAGGAACTAGACTGGGACTGGCAGGAATGTTTTCTGAGCTGGATGGGGTACCTGTTGGTAGACTTGGTGCGGCTCGGACTGGGACCTCAGGAAGGCTTGCTGAGCTGGACGGGGTACCAGTTGGTAGACTTGGTGCAGCTGGGAAGCCGTAAGGAGAATGATGGTAGCACGGGAGCTACTTGATGCCGCTGGGAAGCCGTATGGAGAATGAGTAGATAACTGGACTCCTGGTATAATGGAGGACAACTGTAACTCCAATTAGGACTGGAGGATAACTGGACTCCAGGTGTAATGGAGGATGGCTGGAACTCCAGTTAGGACCGGAAGGTAACTGGACTACAGGTGTAATAGAGGATGACTGGATTATCACCGGATAGGACCGGCAGGTTAACTGGATGTAATTGGAGGACGGATAACTCCGGTTAGGACCGTAGGGTAACTGGACTCCAGCTGTAATGGAGGATGACTGAATTATAGCCGAATAGGAATAGCAGGTGAACTGGACTCCACGTAATTGGAGGATGGCTGGTTCACTGGTGTGAACCAGTAGGATTTCCAAATGCACCAGGTATAGCTATTAACAGGACTGCTAGATGAACTGGTCTGGGAGCCAGCAGGTTTTCTGGGCATGCCAGGTATTGCAGTTTGCAGGATTTCTGGATATGCCAGGTATTGCTGTAAGCAGGATTTCTGGATTTGCCAGGTATTGCTGTATGCAGGATGACTGGTCTGAGAACCAGCAGGTTTTCCAGCTGCAGCAGGGGTTGCTGCCAGCAGGAGCCTTGGATACACTAGTACATGTAGAAACATATATAGTGCAATCTGTTCACCATGGGAAGTAACGAGATGTTCAGGCCCAGAATGCTATCAGAGGAGGATATATATACACCCTATGTCTGGCAGGAATTGGTGGATATGGTCAGGTGGTCTGGTAGTAGCACTATGAGTGGTGGAGGGCACAACATGCAGATGGAGCAATCATCTCTGCAGTACTGAGAGTCAGAACTACACCTGCATTTTCAATCAAGGCTAGCAGTGTTCACAGACAGAGGAGGGCCCAGGTGAATAATCACTGTGGAAAGGAAAGCACAGTCCAAATGCACACACAGAAGTGTTACAGCCAGTATGATTTAGAGCAGATCTCCCAGGCAAATTGCACAAACAGATCCACGGAGCAGCTGGCAGAGGTAAGTCTAAAGGTGAAAGATAAAAACTAGCCAGGGTAGATGGCCACAGCAAAGTTCCTGTAGTATTGGTGTCAGTCTGCAGGCGATCATGATACTGGAGTGCTGCACAGTACTGATAGATGAATGAACCAATGTGCAGTGGACATCTGCTGGAATAGGTGCAAAGTGCAGATCAGCCCAAATGGTAGATTCTTGGAAGGAATGTGGACTTAATGGTTGCAGAAAGCACTTATATGCAAGTAGCTGGTGTTAGACTTAATATGTACTAGAATGCAGGACACTGGAAGCTCAGTCAGATGCAGATACACTTTGCATTTGTAGTACACTGGAAACTTAGTCAGATGCAGATGCATTTTGCATAAGTACAGGACATTGGAAACTAAGTCATATGCAGAGACACTTTGTAAGTGCAAGACACTGGAAGCTGAGTCAGATGCAGATACTAGAACAGAGCTGGAAACCACTGAATCCAGGAGCCAAGAGACTGTTATCAAGAAGAATAAAGTTGTTCTGGTAATGAGCTGGACACAGGATATGGTTTAAATAGGATGCTCCCATCCCCTCATGGCCAATCAGGTCATGTAAGCATAGCTGCAGGAATGCGGTTAGATTGTACTCAAGTGGACAAATAAAATGGCCACACCCATGCTCCGCTGCCACAGGAACTAACAGGAGGATAAATGCCAGACATGCACCAGTAGTGCCAGCTCAGGTCTCAGGAATTCCAGAAGCAACCAGGGGTGGCAAATGGGGAAGTGACATGACACTGCCAGACCAGGAAACTGGGGCTAAGACCTGATGTGTGACAGGTTGTGCATATCTTACACTTGAAGCCCCTTATTTCTGGAGAGTTAAAAACTGAGCAAACAGCAGGCATAATTTGAGGACAGGATAGTCTTATACACATCTGTGTAGCATGTCCTATTGTAGAGAGGCCCTGATTCAGAGCCGGACGCTCTGACAGAGCGCTCGCTCTGAATCAGGGCCGTCCTTCTAAAATTTTAGAGCGGCCTCCTGGCCACTCGTATAGCTGTGGGTGACCACCCACAGCTATAGCGAGCGGCCAGGAAGATGGTTGCGATGGTCAAGACCATCGGGCTTGCGACGAGACCCTTGTGGTAGGGTCTCATTGCCACAAGCCCTGGAGTGCTTTCGGCTCTATCCATGGGAACACCTCCATCTGGCCAGCCACGCCCCCGGCATGCCCAACAAAGGGGGCATGCTGTCACGCATCATCGACAGCACGCCCCCTTTGTAGTGAGACCCATAGCGACGGCTTGCCCGTCGCTATCTGTGTCTCGCGCATGCGCACGACGGAGCCGAGTCCATCGTGCACATGCGCACTGGGCCAATATCGACCTGCTTGCGAGCGCTCACGAGCGGGTCTGAATTAGGCCCAGAGTCCCTAATTAGACTTGGATGCATCCAAGATGTTTTTTGTTTTGTTTTAGAGGTGTTTCTTTATGAGCACTTAAGGACTGATATAAACGTGAATTCAGCATTATCTAGATACAACTGTGTATAATTGGAAATACGACTATCAATGCCCATCTATATCTCTACGCTATCCTGGGGCATTTATGTGCCTGACTTATGCCTGATACAGAAATGCTACTGTGTTTTGAGTTGTACATAGCTTAAAATATTTGCTTGTAACTACATATTTTTTTTCAGCATAATTTGTATGCGTTCAAATGGTGTATAAAGTGCTTTCAGCTATAAATTAGGCAATTTTTATGTCTTCTTGCATGCCAGGTTTCCCATTTTAGCCACCTTTTATTATTGTGAATGAAGGTTTAAATTATAGTCATAGGCCCGAACAATTAGAGATTAGCCACGGGTTCTGTGATACTGTTCAACACTGTTTTCCATAAACCTTTTTGGAAGCCGATATTCATTGTTTGCCTACATTATGTGTTCAATAAGGTTGGATGACTATTTAAATCCTGCTGTGTCATTCAGTCCTTGTCTATTTAACAAGTACACCTGTTGCGAAAAATAGCTGTACAGAACTCTGGATATAGGCTCTCATATTTTTCAGTGACTGACCATGACCTTTTGGATAGGCCTGGAATATTGGGTCACATTCAGACCCGGTCGCAAGCGCCAATGCGCTCGCAACCGGGTTGATGGTCCCCACAGAGCATGTGTGGTAACCACTTTTTACTAACGACCCCAAGTGTGGTGTGATATAAAGGGTACCTTACCCGTCTGGTTTATCCCTTGGTTCTTGTCAGTCGTCAGGCGTTATTACAGGCAACAAAAGTATTTTACCAAAGGAATTTACAGACAATGCAAGAATTTATTGTCAAATAACAATTTAAATATCAAGTTTTATGACAATTATTATGGTTCAGCAATTAGAAATACAATTCTTATTATACACTTTGAACAAGCAAATGGCCTTTGGATCCATAAAGTTCTATTTGAGCGGGAATGCTGGAACTTCAGATCAGACTGCAAAACAAGGGGTTAAATGCAGGCATACATATTACATAACATTCACACATACTGGCAAGTGTGTAGCAAGAATAACCTTCCATTAGTTTGTGCACAAACAAGGACAATTTTGCCTACCCTTCTGTTGCATGCAAGATATTGTCTAAATAGAAGTCAATGGGGTAGATGTATTATAGCGGCACTTAACGTGCCGCTATAACGCTTCCCGCTTTGCCTCTTTACCGAAGCAAAGCAGGAAGCACTACCGATGAGATGTATAAACATCTCATCGGCCGGAGAGGGGGAGCATTAACTCCCCCCTCCGGCGCTACCCGCTAGAGACAGCAGCGCATCTGCCTAGTGCTGATGCCCTGTGTCTCTTCCCGGCTGGCTCCGCTGAGGATGCGCGGGATCTCGCAAGTATTGCGAGATCCCCGCGTGGAGCCCTGGAGCCGCCGCAGCAGGGACAGCGCTGTCCATGCTGTGGGGATAGGCTAGCGCCAGGCTGTAGCTGTCGATAGCGATAGGTACAGCCGGCCGAACGGTCAGACGATCTGACCGTTCGTACATAGCCCTGGCTATCAGCGCTGCTATCTTGTAGATAGCAGCGCCGATAATGACAGGGGCGCATAGCACCCCTGTCATTTACCGCCCAGACCCCCGATCATACATCGGGGAGACGCGGTATCAGCGCACATAACGTGCGCTGATACCACTTCTGGGCTTCGTACATCTACCCCAATGTTTGCAAACGGTGCCCGGGATAATTACTGTGGTTGCAGGTATTAATTCTCCTAGCAGTGCTGCAATTGGACTGTACCAAGTGACAAAGTTAATGTCTCCTGTCTTTTATGTGTCCTTAATGAACTCAATTGTAGATACTTGAATAAATGGCTGTTATTTATTCCTGACTCCCTCCAAAAGTCTCACATATGCTTTACACTGGATTGTGGGTTTGAAATGCTTGAACAGCAGCAAAAGATATATACAGACTCTGTTTGTGCTGATATGGGGAGGATGAGTTACTCACTGCAAGGCTTCATATCACCATTATAATCTCCATTGCCTGCGAGGTGTGGTGCAGAGTGCAGTGATCCAAAATTCTGACAGGACCTGCTCTAAACTTCAGCCATCCGGATAGCAGGCTCAGACTCCTTCTAGTCACTCCAGCTCTCCTCACAGCTCTGTCTTCCCATCTAACAGGCTCCGCCTCCTCAGTTCACAGGTCAGGCTGCCTTCCTGCTCCTCTCTCACTCTGGACTCTCATTAATTTAAACAGGAGGGAGTTCCCCCTAAAACTCAGTTGGAAGAGTTCTGATCACATGACCTCTCCTGCAAGTTTATTACACTAAGTTCAATGGAAAGTGCCATTATGTCCTTGTTTAAGGGGTAGTTAATTGGCATAAACACACAGCAGTAAAGCATCATCACTGTACCATAATACATAGATATTTATATATATTAACAACAGTACTTCTTTTCACAATTTAATATGTACATATATGAAGTTACATATAATCTATAACTAGTTAGGTGGAAGAAAGGGCTCTTTCTCTCTGTTTAAATACTGGGATGCCACACATGCGCATGACAGAGACGGCTCCGTAGTGCGCATACGCGAGACCCAGCTAGCGACAGGCGCTCCATCGCTAGGGGTCTCGTAGCAGACGGGGCAAGCTGTTGATGTTGAGTGACAGCTCACCCCGTTTGCTGGGTGGGCCGGGGGCATGCCCTGCCAAACGGAGGCGTTCCAGTCAGAACGCTTGCCATTTGGGGGCGACCCCACTGACATCATTGATGATGTCAGTGGGGAACTTCCTGCTCAAACAGAGCAGGAAGTTCCCTGGGGCTTAGGAGAGCCCAGACCCAACCTTAGGGTCTGGTCGTAAGCCCCGATGGTCGCGATGGTGATGACCATCACGACCATCACCCTGGTCGGTCGCAAGAGCTGTGGGTGGTAACCCACAGCCTAGCGATCGGCCAGAAGGCGGCACTTAAATAAGTGGCCGCCCTCATTCAGAGCGATCGTTTGCAGCGAGTGATCGACTTTGAATGAGGTCCATTGTCCTTACATCTGTATTAAGTTTTAGAGGTTTTCAACAAAATTTGGTAGCTACAACACCATATGGGTACCGTTTGGATGAATACATTCCATAATAGAGCTTGAATTAAACATTCTAAGCAAAAACCTTCTAGAAAATAGTCAAACAAGGTTCTATATCACATGCTACATCCTCTGAAGGCAGAACTATGGCCCTCATTCAGAGCCGCTCGTTAGCGGCAGTACGCTCGTTCCGAGCGATGTTTGCACATCTGCGCATGCGTACGGTTTTTAGTACGCATGCGCGAACCAGTCAGTGCGGCCAAAAATCGTTTGTACGCTATATAGCGAGTGCCTGCTATTTTGAGTGACAGAATGAGGCGTATGTGGGTGGTAACAGGGGAAGGTGCTTGAAAATGGGGAGTGGATCCGAACGCAGGCGTGCTTAAAGGTCAAAACGGGCGTATTATGGGTGTGCATAATTAATACAGCAGCGTCATTGACCACGTCACTGGGTTATTTTATAGCCAGAACTGCTCGCAAATTTGTGGTAGCAAACACCAACCACAAGAATAGCGAGCAGTTCATACGCTGGTCGATGTACTCGATTAATCTAATAAATAGCGGACATGACGTATGGTGCGAGCGGCCAGGGGGCGTTTTTAACAAATAAACGAGCGTATGTTTTGCTCGCTCGTTCAGACTTAGAGGTGTGAACAGACTGCAATTTGCGAACGGATCATTTGAATAGCCACCCCTTGTTTTTGAACGAACGACCGCAAATAGCGAACGGCTCTGAATGAGGGCCTATGTTCTTTTTAGGAAACCAAATGCATCTTTATGTCCCTGCACAGACTGTTGTGCCATAAACTTAATCACATTGAGGAACCTCTACCTGTTCCCCATAATTTCTGAGCTATTTGAATGTCTATTTTCTGCCAAACTATTTACCAGGCTGGACCATAGGGGGCAAATAGGGGGAAATGAGAGGAATACAGTGTCTCACACCAGGTATAGCAATTATGAGTGTTGCATTAATGCAATACCTTTGCTACATGTCATTGTTACATTAATAATGTTACATTGTTGACCACTTCATACTTGTATGGCTGGATTACACCCTGCTGTACTCAAAGTCCTTCTGGAACACAGGACACGTTTCTGAGAAATGCTCTTTTGTGTTATGAAACCCATCCAAAGATAAATGATCATTCTTTACAAGGTTTTCACCTATAGCAACCCCCACTCCCATTGCAGAGTGACTGACAGGAAGTGAGCAGTTAGGGGTGGTGATGGGGGTGTGCAGGCATGCCAGTGAGTTTTTGGACGCCATTACAGGGGCGTGCATAAATTAGCCATTGCGATGCCATACACAACCTGGGCTTTCACAACGTGCGAAGAGGTTAGCAATTCCTGAGTAAGGTCAGACCTTGTGCAAGTGTGCGTGAGACTCCGATTGTACTCAAAGTTACTGATGGTTTTGCAGACTTGCAAAGTATTACGGATGTGTGTAAGGTAAAGTGGGTGTCCTTATGTTTGGCTGCAACAGCATTGCAATTGCAATCATTAGCATATATTTGCAGTGAGACTACACGCGCAATCGCAGCAGCAATCGCAATAGTGATCTGTAATGAATCAGGCCCTAAGGTTATTGGGGAATACAAAGTACACCATTGAACTCCATGTCCCAAAAGAGCCTGTGCCACTAGGCCATTAGGAAGCACAGAAGTTTCACATGTTAGTTCATGTCTTATAATTACAATGTTTCAGCATGGGAAATAACTTTTGTCTATCTTCCTCCTACAGATATGTCTTTTCTCATCTAGCCTCAATACTACACGCAACGCGAAATGCCTGTCGTTAATGAGCCGCCAGGTCACATGAAACTCTGCTAGCATTGGGTGTCTTTTTCTAGGACACACCAGGGGACTGTGCTGATTAATTTGATATGCAAAGCTTGTATATCTGTGTGCAACTAAGGGCCTGATTCAGCAAGGAACGCAGTTGCTAATATGCACGCAATCGGTCAATTGATTCACATTGCGCATGCGTATGCATCGTAGTGCACGTTTGTGAACTAGCAATTGCAATGGGAACTGCGTTTCTTAAGACTGCGCAGACCCAGAGCACAAAGATTGACAGGAAGTTCCGTTTGTGGGTGGTGACGAGGAGGTGTTTGGGTGAACGCAGGCGTGCCAGTGCATTGCTATGCTACTGCAGGGCCGTGCATAAATTATCCAATTCATAGCCATACGCAGCCTGAGGCCTCATAGCATGAGCTGAAGTTATCAATTCCTGAGTGAGGTCTGACGTGCCTTAACTGTGCGTATGGGTACGATGTTACTCGATGTTGCAGATTATTTAGCTATGTTGCCCGAGTATACCGATGTGTGTAAGGGGTAGTGAGCGTCCTTATGTTAGTTTGTGACCGCAATATGATTGCAAACATTTGCATTTCACCGGTGATATTAGCAACTGCATAGTGTGCGTATTAGCAGAATAGTGATCATTGCTGAATCAGGCCCTGAATCTATAAATGGAATTTTGTTTGGAAAAAAGCCGTAGCACTTCACATTGTGATTGAGAAACTCAGTTACACACGGATATAAAATAGTTGTATATCAAATTAATAAGCACCGGCTCCGGGTGCGTCCTAGTCAAAGACGCCCAACACTAGCAGAGTTGCACGTGACCTGACCTAGTTGCATCGCATTGCAACTTAGACACATTTTCGAGAAAAAAAAGATGCAAAATAGATGCCTGGAGCTAGCAAATTCTCACGGCACCAGGCACGCCTTGAGGTGCTGTTTGGCGCAATTTCAGAAAAGATGAGTGAGAAAACATCGGTAGGAAATGTATACTAGGCAAACAGATTGGTATAAATCACAGGTTCTCAAACTCGGTCCTCAGGACCCCAAACAGTGCATGTTTTCCAGGTCTCCTCACAGAATCACAAGTGAAATAATTAGCACAACCAGTGGAACTTTTCAAATGTATTAGTGAATAATGATTACACCTGTGCAGCTGCTAGGTGACCTGGAAAGGTGAACTGTGTGGGGTCTTGAGGACCGACTTTGAGAACCTCTGGTATAAATTAACCATAAATTAGCAGTCACTTACTGAGACTTTAATGAATATATATATATGACTTTACTTTGTTCCTAGCACCTGCAGACAAATTACAGTACTGTGGCCCTGATTCAGAGCCGGACGCTCTGACAGAGCACTCGCTCTGAATCAGGGTCGGCCTTCTAGTTTTTTAGAGCGGCCTCCTGGCCTCTCGCATAGCTATGGGTGACCACCCACAGCTATAGCGAGCAGCCAGGAAGATGGTCGCGATGGTCAAGACCATCGGGCTTGTGACGAGACCCTTGTGGTAGGGTCTCGTTGCCGCAAGCCCCAGAGAGATTTCGGCTCTGACAGAGCCGAAATCTCTCCCACTGACATCACTCGTGATGTCAGTGGGATTGGCCCCAAACGGAGGCGTTCACATGGGAACGCCTCCATTTGGGCATCCACTCCCCCAGCCCACCCACCAAAGGGGGCGTGCTGTCACTCAACATCGACAGCATGCCCCCTTTGGTACAAGACCCGGAGCGACGGTTTGCCTGTCGCTATCCAGGTCTTGCGCATGCGCACAGCGGAGCCGGCTCCGTCGTGCGCATGCTAACCGGGCCACCATCGACCTGCTTGCAAGTGCATAGCGCTCGCGAGCGGGTCTGAATCAGGCCCTGTATGTGTTAATATATGTAATTCTCAAGTATTTAACAATGACAAGTATACTTCCCAAATCCAAGTGTACAAGTCCCTTTCTCAGTAATAATGTAATAAACTGTAAAACATCCTAATTGTTATTCAGTAATATAAACAATAACGGTTGTATTCATAAAGCATTGCAATGTATTGCCTGATCTCTTTTTATTTGATGTTGGAATTTGGCAATTGAGTGCCTATCACTTGGCTCATTAATAGCACATTTCACCCCTAATTGTGCTACATATCAATAGTGTTATTAGTTCTCTGAAATGTAAAAGAACAGATTGCCTAAGTCACATGAAATGTGCTCCATCTGTAGCATCTTCAAAGACATTTTAAAATCTTTGTTTAATGCTGACAGAAGTGCTCTTAAAAACATTAATATTGTTTAGCCATATTATCCCCTTTGAAACAATTCCTATTGCTTTATGTAGTGATCATGCTAAAGTGTAAGTTCTCATTATTTTTTTAAGTGAAAAGTGCAATTTCTTCCTAAATATCGGTCACAGAATGCTATCTCCCCCACTAGTACTATCAATGGTGGTCACTGACGTAAGCTTTTCTTTTGCCATCTTCTAGTGAACAATGATGTTACACTGTGCATCTGTATCAGCCAAGCTAAGCTGTACATGATTGAATAACCACCCTAATTATACTACGGTGATAAATTCTATTTTTCACTTGCATTTGGTGTGTCCATCTAATTGAAAGTTGAGCACATTAGTCGAGCTCTGAATAAATAAGCCATTTCTGCTACCTCTCATCAATAATGTACTGTTCTATTATCAAGAAAGCTAATAGAGTGTAACAAATTCTGGCTAAACTAATAGAAGCTTCACACCAGACTACAAAGTACAGATAATATCTTGTGCCTTAAACAAACAAAAATTCTTTAAAATGCAGAGGATTCACACACTTTACCTGTACTGTAGACCGTATAATGTACTAATAATATGTACACAAAATGTTCTTGTTAATTACATTTAGAGTCAGCAGTAAATATAGTTATATGTTTATTTATTTGCAGAATATTTGGATTGGCATAGTGACTTAATTGCTATTGCATTCAGATGTTTTATGATCTCTAAAACATCTTGACTTGGCTTTACTCAAATATTAAGAGAGGGAGCTACGTTCATCAATACAGATTACTTTATTAAAAATCGAGCTATATAATTTTTCCTGTCACCATTCTACTTAATAAACAACGATGTACCATTTAAAAATTAAAACCTGGAAAAGACTTGAATTATTCTCCAAAGAGGATCCATCTTTTTCTGCAGAACTATTTTATATAGTAAAAATGATTATATAACTTGGTTGAACTGAACAGCTTGATGAACCAAACTGCCAAGATTCACACTTGTGTAATACTTACTTTGATCGCTCTGTTGTTTTAGGAGAATAAAAAATAGTTAAGCAATTACTGATAGCAAAATACAGTACTAGAAAGTAGACATTGGGATCTATGGGCCTGATTCAGAGATGGACGGAATTGCACAGCTGCACACAAGCGTCTGTGCAATTCCATCAATTTAAAATGCAAATACAGAAGGAGGTGTCTGACACCTCCTTTCTGCATCTGCGTGATCCCAGCTCTGCGACCAAGGACACACAGCCTGGGGTCACAATCGGAACAATATTGACCATTGGTCGCGATTGTTGTCCCTTCGGCCAGGCTGTGGAAGCTAAAGTTTTCCACAGCCTGGCTGGGTCCCGGCAACTTGCGAGGTCAGGAAGACTGCGTGCACCCACGCAGACCCTGGCCTCATCCCTCCTGGAAACCCGGGTACGACATGCCCCTGTTTCTGGGAACACCCCCGCTCTGCCTCCAAAATGCCACAGTCTGTCAATCAGGCTGTGGCTGAGATACACTGGTAATTTATTTCTATCCACTTTATCTCTCTCCAAGGCTTAGTACATAGCCTCCATTGTGCACTTTATGTATTGTATTGGACTGTGCTAGATCCAGTAAAGATGGAGTTTGAAGACAAAGCACAGCTAGTTTGTCACGGCCAGTGCTGAGACACGCAGGAGGGCACAGGTCTTACCTGTCCAGGCACTCTGGCAGGTCCCTCTGGCGGGGGTGTAGGCTGCTGAAGGTCAGTGCTGGGTGCAGTGGGGTCCCTGAGGAGAGGTGGCTGGTCTGCAGGCATGTGAGGGTGGTCAAGGCAGGTAGCGTTTATTGCGCTGCTGACTGCTGGGTGCCGCCATCTTGGATTTCTGACATGTATCTGTATTGGGCCAATCCGGTTACAGCATCATTCATGAGTTCTGGCAGCCAATCCTGCATGGTCCTGTGGTACTTGAGGACTTCCTGGGAGTCCTTTAGTTGCCAGTGCAACATCTTACACAGCGCAAGCTGTGTGCTAGTTCTCCGTGCTCCCATATGTGTCATTCCATGTGAATTGCAGTCCCAGCTGTGAATTAACCTTTGCTCTGCCTGGGTCAGTATTGATCACTTACCTCCCCAGGACCTTTGCAGAAAGTGCTACTCCTGTTTGCCTCTTCCGTCGGCAATTCCTGCCGACCTCGGTTCAAGTGATCTCCTCCTGTGTATCAGTTAAGGTGGCCATACACTGTGAGATTCAAAAGTTGGTCAGATCAGTTGTACGATTTCCCTTGAAAATTCTTCCCTTCAGATACAGGACGATTTGTATTTAAAATGCAACTATTTCACATAAGACCATACAATTTGATCAATCACATCACATAATGTGTGTCAATTCCTACACGATCAGTTGAGATCTGTCTGCAAACCATCTGATCTGAGATCCAACTAGACGACGGCGGGGACGTGCATCAGAGTCGCAGAAGACTCAAAATTCAAATGATTGGTCTGTCCAACCTGTAGAAACTGCCCAAATTGTGTGATCAATCGTCCCGTGTATGGCCACCATTACTGAGTCAGACTTGCTCCATTTATTTATTTCTTCAATCAAGTTTCTACCATATATTCACCTGCTATCCATGAGCACAAACCTCCTACGACCTGCAGCATTTGAACACCAGGAGAATATTCAAAAGGTAACACCTAATTCCACTCCTGGTCCAATTTCAAACCCAGCTTTGACATAGTTATATTATTGTTGGTGCTCATATTATAAATCTCAACAACAGACGTGTAAAAGCCTATGCCTATTTTTTTATTTATTTTAGAATCATAAATTAGAATGTAAGCTCTTATGAGCAGGGCCCTCTACCCTTTTGTGCTTCTCCCTGTTTTACTTTCATCTACCTTTCTTACTCACCACCAGGGCACCTAACACTTGGTTGCTTATGCTCGGCTGCTTATGTGGGTGTTATGGTCGCTAATGTAGCTATGCATATTATAAATTGTCCTTGTCCTGTATTGTATTGTATTGATTTGTAAGTCACTGGCCACCTATTTGTTTATGTACTTTGTAAGGCGCTGCGGAACACTTGTGGCATCATATAAATAAATAAAAATAATAATTGAATACATAGGCAAATGAGAATGTAAGAATGAACAAATGGAATACCAATGAATACAGCAATAAAGATGTTCCGTTAGTAACAGGTGCCCTGGAAAACACCAAGAGTACAACACTCATAAGGCTAGAGGGTAACCTGGCTGGTGCCTACGCATTGAAGAGAAAGAGATACTGAAGGAAGCCTGTGAATCTGAACAGCTGAAGTGTCTTCTATATGCAGCAATGTTTTTGGACAGCAGTGAGTGGAGCAGGCTGCCACTGAGGGACAGTGGTCAGCTGGTACTGAGGCTAGCATACTGCAGGGATGCCTCTATACAGGCTGAGAGCAGATAACCTGGGATGTGTAGTGCATCAGAATCGACTACCTACTGTTTTACATCTAAGAGGGAAGCCTTTTCCAGTCTACTGGTCATCAGTTATTTGGGTTGGTCACAATCATATCGCTATAGACATTTATACAGTTAACAGCACTTAATGATAATACTGAATTCATTAAAGGCCTTATTATAATTTTATCCAGGTAAGAGAGTTTCACATTGCATAAGGCTGTACAGTAGTTCACTGTTTGCTAGTACTAATAGATTACTGTGTCATTTGGTAGTTATAACAAATCATTGTGATATTAGATCAGTAGGTTTAGAGAGTCATTACTGTTGTAAAGAAATTGATAATAACTAGATCCTGGTAAAGACATTAAGGTTCTTATAGAGTATTCCCATAATTATATATAGTATTGCATCATTATTGCATAATAATAAGTCAGACTGCAATATTAACCATCTAGTTTTACTAATTATATGTGCCACAAGTATTTTTATTCTAATATTGCATATTTGAATCAGGAGTATATTTATTCTGAGTGTCTGTTTACTGTATGGTAAAAGCATATTAATTTCTAAAGTGCATATCTTCTGCAATATACAGTTCACACAAAATAAGAGTAATCATGTTGCACTTACAGCAGTGTGTATTCACTGTGGCTGGGGTGGGAGTCCTTGACTTTCTGTTGTAGCGTGGAGGAAGGGACTATAAGGGTGATTTGATGCTGAAGATGAAGATGTCAGAGAAAGTAGCCTAACCCTAGTATCCTGCCAAAACCAGTTAACATTGGGTCTGTAGTTAATACCTCTATGATATTTACAAATAAATTTGGAGTACCACAAAATGAAAAATTGTGTAAAAATACAAACTGGTACAATAACAGAAACACATTTTAGATAATTTGTTAAAGGGAGAGAGAGCGAGCAGAGGGAAGGGGTGGATAGTCAACAGAGAGTGGGTTATCACTGAATATGAGCTTTGAGGGATGGTTGCCTGAAAAGGGGGGCTAACCACAATATGTAGTTGGATGACTGGAGGCTAGATGTAAGGGGATAGGCTAGGGTATGAGGTGTATGAAATTACCTACAGAGCCAAGAAGCCTAGATTTGTTTAAACTTGTCTTTGTCCTCATGTATGTAGGGCTATAAAATTAACATAGGGTTTGCTTCCAAGATTTAGCATCTAAATAGTGAGTACAGTGAAAATATGGGAAGCAAGTTTTGCAAAGTGATTGCCAGCACCTAGAAGAGGATAACAAAGGAGTAAGCACAGTACCAAGGATCCTTCCAAACAGGGCACAGGAGGAGTGATAGGAGGTTAGACCTGGTCCCTTCACAGAAGGAAGAAATCTTTGAGCAGGATTACTATACGTGTCACGGTTGGAGCTTGTGGGTTACCTGACTCAGGTGATGAACTGGATTCAGCAGAGACTGGCTTGACTGGAACCATGGATGATGTAAATAGCTCTATTTGCATATGAATTGTATGGCAGTGAGAACTGCCTTTGATGCTAAATGACAGGAACAGGAAACTTGTAATGTTGGAGTGGAACCAGTAGAAAACTTGGAGGAACCAGACTGGGACCAGCAGGAAGGCTTGCTGAGCTGGACAGGGTACCAGTAGGTAGTCTTGCAGAATTGGACTGAAAACCAGTAGGATTTCCAGATGCGCCAGGTATAGCTATTAGCAGGATTGCTGATTCAACTTGTCTGGGAACCAGCAGGATTTCTAGATGCGCCAGGTATAGCTATTAGCAGGATTACTAGATGAACTGGTCTGGGAACCAGCAGGATTTCTGGATATGCCAGGTATTGCTATTAGCAGGATTGCTGAATGAACTGGTCTGGGAACCAGCAGGATTTCTGGATACGCCAGATATGTTAGCAGGGTTACTAGATGAAATGGTCTGAGAACCAGCAGGATTTCTAGATATGCCAGGTATTGCTACCAGCAGGATTACTGGATAAACTGGTCTGGGAACCAGCAGGATTTCCGGATGCACCAGGGGTTGCTGCCAGCAGGAGCCTGGGATACACTTGTACACAGAGAGCCAGATATAGCACACTCTGTACACCACAGGAAGTAATGAGATGTTCAGCCCTGAATGCTATCAGAGGATGATGTTTATACCCTGGGTCTCGCAGGAATTGGTGGACACAGTCAGGTGATCTGGCGGTAGCATTCTGAGTGGTGGAGGGTACAACATGCAGAAGGAGCAAACATATTGGCAGTACTGAGAGTCAGAACTACACCAGTGATTTAAATCAAGACTAGCAGCGTTCACAGACAGGAAAGGACCCAGCTGAATAATCAATGTGGAAAGGAGAGCACAGTCCAAATGAATTCACAGAAGTGTTGCAGCCAGCATGATCAGGACAGATCTCCCAGATGAATTACACATACAGATCCACGGGACAGTTGGCAGGAGTAAGGGCTTCATTCAGAGGCGGCCGTACGGTCTACGCCCGCACGGCCGCCTCGATGTTTGTCCAGTGTGCATGCGCACGAGGGAGCCGGCTCCTTCGTGCGCATGCGTGAGACCCGCTACGACCGACAGCGCCGGTCGTAGCGGGTTTCTTTCCAAAGGGGGCGAGCTGTCGATGTTGATTGACAGCTCGCCCCGTTTGGAAGGCGGGCCGGGGGGGTGGCAGCCCAAATGGAGGCGTTCCCATGGGAACGCCTGCCGTTTGGGGGAGGCCCCACTGACATCACTAGTGATGTCAGTGGAGAGCTTCCGGCTCTGACAGAGCCAGAAGTTCTTTGGGGCTTACGACAAGTGAGACCCTACCCTAGGGTCTCGTCGTAAGCCCCGATCGCGACCATCACCCTAGCGGTCGTTAGAGCTGTGGGTGTAAACCCACAGCCTAACGACCGAAACAGAGGCGGCCGGTCAGGATGCAAGCGGCCGCCCTGTTTCTGAGCGACCGCTTGCATCCTCCGACCGCCTCTGAATGAGGGCCTAAGTCTCAAGGGAAAAAGGTGAACAACTAGCCAGGATCATGATTGTATGTGTACAAACATTCTTTCATGTCCACAACCTTGCAATCACTAGAGGAGGTACTTGGGTACATTTTATCCAGTTTGTCAGGAGTAAGGTACCATCTGCACATGCCTACTTTTACACAAATTGTCATGTTGGCAGCACTTGCGGGGATGCTAATGTTTTGCTTGTTTGAATTGAGGAGTTTGGCAAGCTGTTTATTTAATATGAGTGGGGCTGATACAACATCGAACATACAATACTTTGTGTATGGTAACATATCTGTCATGCGCATTATCAGAAAAATAGCACATGCAATGTGAGTCAAATGCATTTTAAATGCAACTACACTTACGAAAGGGAATGTTAAGGGGCATTTCTATTTAGACAAAGTTCAGTAGTAGCATGTGCATGTGGCCCATCACCTAAGTGTAAATATATTTGTTAAAAGTTGAATCTTTGAACTTAGTATGGTCCTCTGCAATTACTCCTTGATAAGGATGACTAGTAGTAAACCAGTTGCACATTCTGCCCATACAAAGGTGTGTGTATGCACATCTCAAGATGTATATATCTCTGCAGATATGGAAAAGCTACTTTTCTGAGCGCTTTACTTTTTTCAGTAAGGTATTATTATTATTATCCTTTATTTATATGGCGCTACGAGTGTTCCGCAGTGCCTTACACAGTACATAAAACTAATAAGTGAACAAAAAAAACAAGTAACTTACAGTACAGTGAAGGACATTATATACATAGCAGTAATAGTGATTAAAGTACTCACAATAAGCAGCAGGGAGTTGGCAGAGATGTGTTAGGTGCCCTTATGAGGAGTAAGGAGTAGAAGAAAGTGTAAGGAGAAGCACATGAGGGAAGAGGTCCCTGCTCGTGAGAGCTTACATTCTATTCACAATTTACTTCCACCTGTTGAAAAAGCAATAGTTGTGCAGTAAAATGCATTGAGGAATTCACATTGCCAATACCTGTGAGTGCACATTTGCTATTGTGAACTAAAGACCTGATTCAGCAAGGCTGGCTGTTAAGATTGCAAATGCAGACGGACGATTGTTGGCAACTGCGCATGCGTATTCATCGCAGTGTAGGTGCGCGAATGCCTCAAGCAATCGGAACAGCGATTGCAGTGACTACGCTGATCCATCGCAGATTGATTGACAGGAAGTATCATTTGGGGGTGGTTACGGGGTGTGGGGGGGGGGTCGGAGAAAAACAGGCGCACCAGTGCATTTGAACGCCATTACAGGGGCATAAATTAGCCACGATGATGGCATACTGCACGCAGCTTGAGTACTCACTGCGTACAGGAAAGTTAGAAATTTAAAGTGAGTTCTGACCAGCTGTAAATATGCCAGTAGCTCCGATATACTTCGATGTCACCAATGTTTTGGATGGATTGCAAGGTATTACGGATATGCGAGAGGGGAAGTGGGCGTCTGCATGTTGTCCATGCGAGTGATTTGCGATTGCATTATTTGCATACTTTCATAGCAGACCTGTGTACACGATTACAACCGCGATTGCATCAGCGATCCATGCTGAATCTTACCCTAAGGGTGTCATGCACCTCCTGCTGCATTTGCATAATAGCAAGGATCGCATTTGCAAACCAGCCTGCATGCAGCTTTGCAATTGCGACCCCTGCTGAATAAGGCCCTAAGTGCTAAGTGCAGACCTGGCCAGAGGATGTACTGTACTGCTCTACAGCCTGGACCACTGCTCTACAGCTTGGACCACTGCTCTGCAGTCTGGAACAGCCAACCAGCTGACCCATATAACCTCAATGGCTAATGCACAGCCACAGACACTGCTGTCCCAGCCTAGAGCTGATGATCAGAGGTCACTTCACACTTGTACAGCTGAGTGCATTGGAGAGCCTCATTCCCGTCTGAATGGCAGAAACTTTTTGTATATCCTGTTTAAGTGATAGGTACACGCTGCTGTTTTATAAACCACAGCCGCATCATTGTGCCAGCATCTCATAGAGATTACATTGAGCTTAAGGGTGTGACACGTTTTGAGTCCATTATATTGGAAATTAAGTTTACACTCTTGTGCAATATGCTCTCATTGGAGATATCATAAAAAGCTCAGACCATTTATCCCAGAACACACTAAACTTTATCACCAGCTCAGATCACCTCCTCACTCTTCAAACTATTGCGGTTGTCAACCGCAAGCGCTGTGGTCAGATCCGATGTACCGATGGTTGTATATACTTCCTGGAGATGACGTACACTAGTGGGCGGCTTAAGACAGGCTGGTGGGCATCTGTAAACACAAAGTGATTGCTCGCCAAGACATAATGGGCGTACTTATGCCTTGCCGAGCGAGCGGCTGCCTTGACGTCAATTTGCAAAATTTACATACACTTAGCGAGCGGCCGCATTTAGCAATTGGGTCTGAATCAGGCCCTATATATTTTTGGGCTCTGCACAGTACATAGGCCTTCATTCAGAGCCGCTCGTAAGTGGCTGTACGCTCGTAGTCATCCGATGTTGTCAAACCACGCATGCGTCGGTGTAACAGTGCGCATGTGCGTACGGCTGATTGCGATCATTTTTCAGTAGTTCGCCGAATAGCGAACAGGAAGTGACATGTCAAATGTGATTGACAGAACTGTCCGTTTTGGGGCGGTGATGGGGGTGGAGATGGGAAAACGCAGGCGTGGCGAGGCATTTTTTGGGCGTACATAAATTATCTGATGCGAACGTCCAATGTGAACGGAAAAAGTGATACGTCACTGTCTGATCCTCTTCCCATTCAAACTGCTCGCTCAGCTTGTGGTCTGGTATACTGTACCGCAATGACGATGGTCTCTTCGTCCTTTCCGTGGCTCATCGACAGTATTCCGATTTATCAATTGAGGAGACAAAAACAATCAGTTGTGAATTGCAAAAATGCTTGTAAGGTGTTTAGCAAATTTTTTTATTAGCAAAAAACCGTACGCAGATGAACTACTCAGCTGCTAATTTCTGTGTTATACAATCAATTAGCTTACAAATGTATTTTAAATTTGCGTGTTTTTCCTAAATTAGTTTTTAATTTTTTTTCGGCCACCAATATTGTGGGCATGTTTGTTATTTTTTTGCTTTTTTTAGGGGCCAAGAAAACAATTATCCTTTTGTTTTTTGATAAGTGTGAATTAAAACTCTTAAATGGTTTTTAACACTTGGTTTTTTTTGCTAAAAATAATATTTACATTTCCGTTGTATTGTTTGTAATTTTGTTTTTGGGATTACCTTTTAACCAGTTTTTGAATAAATTAACAATAGATTTGTTCAGATTTTCAACATTTTTTTACACAATTATTTTTTATTGTGTTTTTTCATAAATAAAATATGGATAACTATAAAAAAAAAAAACAATGTTTTTAGAGACGCACAAACAAAAAAAGTGGCATTTTTAAACCACAAACAAACAAACAAAATTTAAAAACAATTCACAAGAAAGGAGAGGGAGGTTTTGGCCATTAAGGAATATGGGGCAAACCCAGATAAGGAATGTGGGAAAATTAGCCAGTGCTGTCATCGCCTTTTGGCCCGTTTGGCCGGGGTAGGGAGGGAGCCTGAACGGCTCCGGGAGGTCCTTTGGCTGGCCTGTCCAGAGGCAGATGTTGGGGCCTCTGGACTAGGCATAGGACTAGGCACATTTGGAGGGATGGCTGTTGTTGTGCCAGAGGTGGAGGATCCTGATGTTCCGGCAGGAAGGGAGGCCGGCTCCAACATCTGCTGGCGAACGAGCTGTTCCAGGGCATTTGCAATACGGACGTTGGCCCCAGTATTTTCCGCCAGGGCCTTAGCAATGGTCACGTTGGCAGCAGCACTTTGCTCCAGGGCCTCCGCCACCCTTAGCAGACTGGCATCCAGTCTCACCAGAATCTCAGTGTGCTGAACCATTTTAAGATTGAGCTCGGTGAGGAGGGCCACTGCCTGCGAGGGGGATTGCTCTGGACTGTCTGCCACAGGGTCCCCAGCCGGATCTACTGGTTCCTCCCCTGCAGAGCCAGCAGAAGTTCTGCGGTCAAAGCTCCCCTCTGGAGCAGACTCATCCGCCTGTGTCTCTGTGAAAAAAAAGAGAAAAGAGTAACATTAGAATCTAGATATTGTCCCAAACACATTTCTGAGTTATTAACATTACTACATTTACCTGAGGCAACATGAGGAGCCGCAAAGTCTGGCATGTCGGTATCGATGTTCGACACGCCAAACACCTCCTCATCCTGCACTCACCCCTGTGCCATCTCCTCCAAATTGTTGAGCTCCAGTGACACAGGGGTGGGACCCCCACCTGACCCCCCTGCATGCCTAGCCCTATCAGCCAGTTTTTGCTTCAGCCGATATTTGAAATCGCTCCATCTGTGGGTTAAAAAGTTGGCATTATTCCTGCAGTATTTGGACCTGTAAACACTTTTTAATAAAATGTAGTTTGTACGTACCGGCGTTTGACCTCCCGGGTTGCTCGTTCAAACTCACCCACCCTATTGACTGCACTGGCTATGTCATCCCACATTTTCCATTTCTGGCTTGCACCCATATTCCTTGCTGCCTGGGGCAGGTTGTCAATGCACATTTGGACCAAAACCTCCATCTCCTTTCTTGTGAATTGTGGCTGTTTTTTTTTTTTGGTTTGCTTTCTTGGCCTGCTAGGCCCAGCAGCCTCTTCCATGACATACTCAACACCTTTTTTTAATTTGGAAATAAAATTTATAATGTTAAATTTTCCTAAAATTTTGGTTCAACATAATCCTTTAGCCCAAAAAAGAAAAATACTTACCTGGCGCCTCTTGGCCAGTGCTTTGCTGCTCTGTAGCCATTTTTGAATTTCAGTTCTCACTACAGCAGACTGATTTGGATTTTCAGTGACGTTTTTATACATGCGTCAGCATTATTCGGCCGCATCATTGTTTGTGCGCTCCTATTGTCCGTCCGTAATTTGAGCGGCAAAATAAAGACTATTTATGGCTTGGTGTGACTGGAGTCGATGTGGCATTTTGTTTGTTGGAGGCTTGGCGTTGGAGTGGTTTTGTGGATTTGCGGTTTACTGAGTAGAAGGAGGACATTTTCAGTTTTTTTTTTTTTTTCTAGCTTATTTATTTTCCGTTGCTTATTTTTTTTATTGTTTGCCTATTTTTTTCATATTTTTGGAGTAAGTATTTTAAAAAACCACTGTAAAAAATATGAGTAGTTTTTAAATGTTTCTAAATTTTTTTTTTTGGATTTACAGTTATTTTGGCCTTGCCCGCGTGAAGTTTTTGAACTTTGGGATATTTGTGTGTTTTTGGTAAGTGTTTTTGTTTTCATGATTTTTCAATTTAGATGTGTTGTTCTTAGCATATTTTTGGCAAAGCAATGTTGTTTATTTTCTGTGAACAATCATGTCTTACCACTAAATGTAGCGTACTATTTTGCTAACTAACGTGTCTTGATAGAACTGTAAAAGTAGCGTACTATTTTGCGAACTAATGTGTTTGGTATTTTTTGGTGTTAAATCATGTCTTAACACTAACAGGGGTATTCACTATGGGTGTGATAACATCGTTTTTTGTTTTAATTCGCAATTATGATGTTATTATCGCCGATTTTACTTTTACACCCTATTCAATATCAAATATTTATCGCAGTTTTGAAAAGTCTTTGTTAAAAAACGGTGATAAGTTTTCACCTTTGAGAAGGTGTCGTAAAAAAGTGCAGAATTGGGGTTTAGGGGTGCATGCATTTAAAAAATAGCCTGCACCCCTGATAATGTCATTTTTTTTTTAAATGTGTAACAAAATTTATTTAACAATAAAAAGGGACACCCCAAAAATTGAAATTAAAAATTGTGTTGTCCAAAAAAACAAAAACAAAAAAAAAACATTTTTAACAATAGGGAAATAGGTTCAGGGCTATTCTGCAAGTATGCGGCAGGTGTTTTCTAGAATAGTATTATAGCGGCAGGTGCACAAATGCAGAATTTTTAATAACTTACTTTAGGGACATCAAAACATGCTAGTACCCATTTTCATTTACCCCAAATTTGATGGGACCACTTAAAAAAAAAAAAAAAATAACCTAAGTGCTCTTCTGCATCACTTCTTCAATGTTGGTAACAAAACACCTGCTGCGGCTCTTTAAATCCCCCACTTTCAAATAAAGCCTAAAACGGGGGTACCCATAGTGTTCACCCATGTTTTTTCAAATTTAGGGGGGCTCTTACATTTTTCAATCGGAAAAAAGCGTAACTTTACGCCAATCCAACTTCGAAGTTTCCCGTTTTCGTTGTTTTTCTATTGAATACAGGGATAAGCGAGAGCGCGCACCAGACTTAATGCAGTAAAATAATCCGATATGAAACGTTAACTTCGACAGTGAAGTTAACGTTTTATATTGGATTTTTTTTCGGCGTTAAGTCTGGTGCGCGCTCCCGCTTATCCCCGTATTCAACAGAAAAATAACGAAAACGGGAAACTTCGAAGTTGGATTGGCGTAGTTACGCTTTTTTCCGATTTAAAAATGTAATAGCCCCCTAAATTTGAAAAAACATGGGTGAACACTATGGGTACCCCTGTTTTAGGCTTTATTTGAAAGTGGGGGATTTAAAGAGCCGCAGCAGGTGTTTTGTTACCAACATTGAAGAAGTGATGCAGAAGAGCACTTAGGTTATTTTTTTTTTTTTTAAGTGGTCCCATCAAATTTGGGGTACATGAAAATGGGTACTAACATGTTTTGATGTCCCTAAAGTAAGTTTTTTCAAAATCAACATTTGTGCACCTGCCGCAAAAATTCTTTTTTTGGACAACACAATTTTTAATTTCAATTTTTGGGGTGTCCCTTTTTATTGTTAAATAAATTTTGTTACACATTTAAAAAAAAAATGACATTATCAGGATCCTTTCAAACCACTGTGGGAATAGTTGCCGGAATCTTCCAATCCTCCTTTTCAAGGATCCTGAGGGCAGTGATGGAGGCCAGTTTTAAACACCTCCATCATTTTATTACAATGCCATTGGTTTCCCTTAGTGTGGCGAAGGCCAATTTTTACCAAATAGCTGGCTTCCCACACATCATAGGGGTTGTGGATGGCACTCACATACCACTTCAGCCTCCAGCAAGGCTGGAGGCTATTTTTAGGAACCACAAACACTTTCATTCACTGAATGTAATGGTGGTATGTGATGCCTCCCTCCAGATCCTGTCCCTGAATGCCAAATTCCCCGGGAGTGCACATGATTCCTTCGTCATCCGGCAATCAGGGATTTGGCACAAATTAGACAACCTACAAGCTGGTGATGCGTGGCTTCTGGGTAAGTTGACACCTTCTGTGGCAACCAATGTAAAGCTTGTTACACAATGATCCTGATGTTTGTGTTTGTTTTTTGACAGGATACAGTGGTTACCCTTGCACGCCCTGGCTGCTCACTCCTTATTTGACTCCCACACCAGGGCCACAAAGTGAGTATAATTCCGCACTTACAGCCACCAGGCAGGTGGTGGAGCACTGTATCGGCCTTTTAAAAGGCCGATTCAGATGCCTCCACCGCTCTGGTGGCGAGCTCATGTATTTGCTGGATATGGTTTCGAAAATTGTGATCCTGTGTGGGATATTTAACAACATCGCCATAAGGAGTGGTGTCCCAATGCATCCAGAGGATGCCTTGCATGAGGATGCCCCCCCCGAGGTTGGTCGGAGGTTAGTATGTGGGGGGGCCATACGCGATGATGTGGTGGCCAGATATTTTAGGTTATTATTGTTAAAAATTTAGTTAATTGACACAATGTAGACATGTAAGATTTTAATGGCCAATTTTTTTTTATTATTATTTTTTTATTTGTGTCTTTTATTCCATAAAATTACCCGAAAAAATGATGCCTACTACCTGATCCCAAAAATTGTCTTCATGTGGCCACATTGGATATAACTTCTGGAACAATTATTTCTTCGCCTCATTTGTGGATTCATGTTGGCCTGCTACTTCTTCAAATAGTTCTTGATTGTTGTTGTTTTTTTTTTTTTTGGTGTTGGTTGTTTTTTGGAGTGTGTTTTCACTGTGTGAATTGATTGTCACAATTCACTTTGTGTTTATTATTTGTGTGGATTAAATTTTTGGTTTACGTTAAAAAGACTTTTCCTTGGTAAATTACAAGCAAGTGTAACCTGGTCCAAAAAAGGCAAACTTTCTTACTGGCTAATCCTGTAATGTGTTAAATTGTAAAGTATTTTACCATGCTTTGAGGCTAAAAACAAACACCAAAGGTATTATGGTGAATCAGTATGTTTTCTAATCTAGGCTTAAGCAGGTTTGATTTAATATTTACATTATCCATCAAAAAAAAAATTATGGTAATTCTACAAACCTATTGGTATTGTTAGGTGTTTAATGTGGCAGCTTACATACTTACTTGAGCTTTCTACAATCAAATTTACATTACTTAAAAAAACATGCTCCAATAGTCGACTTATGTAAGGTTAAACAATCTAATATTTACAGACAAGGAATGAGACTTTAATAAATCAAAATATTTATTATTTGTATCAACATTTTTAGGGGGGAAAAAACATAAAAATTAGTGCCACAGGACCGCAAACATGTGATCCAGGACCACAAGCATCCCTACGACATGGCCCCTCAACGTGTGCAAGCCTTCCTGCATTGCTTGCAGCCGCCTCTGGTCCTCTGTGGGTTAAAAAAAAGTGTGGATTACTAAACTGACACCTTAATTTATATGTTACCAAACAACTTAAAATTCAGACTATACTTTAAAAAAAGAAATAAAATAAAAAAAAACCAAAGTAATGGCAAAGGCAAAGATTGTATAAATACAAACTATAAAAATTACACATAAAAAGACAACCAAAAAATGGGCTAAGTACGCAAAAACACTACATTTGTTGGTACCGTAAACTAGAAAGACACAAGTATGAGTGTTTGGACATGTGTGATATGTGTAAGGGGAAAACATCCCAGACATTGATTTGCAAAGATATATATCCAAAACATTATAAATTAACAAATTGGAAATGCACAGGCAAAAGGACAACATCACCCAAAAACAAAAAAATGCCAAAGCAACCATAGTTTAAAAGGGAAACATACCGGTCATATTGATGCCTGGTCCTGGAGCCCCGACATCGTCCTCCTCTGAGGTGGGCCAGTGCTGGTCCGATGGAGGGGATATTTGACTAGGTGTGGAGGGGGAGGAAAAGAGAGGGGTGGGTGGAGGGGAGGGTGATGAAAAGAGAGGGGGGTGGAGGGGAGGGTGAATTTAGAGGGATGGGAATATTAGGAGAGGGAGGGGCCTCTCGGACTGGCCGGTCTGGGGTGGAGGGGGATTTGGGGAAGGTTGGGGAGAGGAGGATTGGGTGGGAGTGGGGGATAGGGGACGAGGCCGACGACGTTGTTGTATTAGACGTCGTAGTCTGCACTCAGCCACTAAATGATGGATACAAAAGTTTACGGTTTTATTTTTCTTTTGGTTTTGTTAACAATTTAAACACCCCAAATTTTAATTTGTAAAAAAAAAAAAAAGGAAAACATGCACACGCAGGTATGTCCTAAATAAACAAACAGGGCTAGATGGAAAACATGCACACGCAGGTATGTCCTAAATAAACAAACAGGGCTAGAAGGAAAACATGCACATGCAGGTATGTCCTAAATAAACAAACAGGGCTAGACGGAAAACATGCACATGCAGGTATGTCCTAAATAAACAAACAGGGCTAGAAGGAAAACATGCACACGCAGGTATGTCCTAAATAAACAAACAGGGCTAGACGGAAAACATGCACACGCAGGTATGCTTACATTTAAAATGTAAAAAAAACACTTGCTGACGCAAATTGGCCAAAAGGCGTGGGGACCTGCGGTGGAGATCCGACCACCGCCTTTCAAGCTGGCCGATATTGCGGCGGAAGCCCAAATTACACAGCCGCCGCCGCACCTCCGCATAGGTGAGCCGCTTGCGGAGGTTTGTGATGGGGGCCAGGATGATCAGTGATTCTCCGGTCCATCACATCTGTGAGGAACAGGAGTTCTCTGCGTGTAAATGCTGCGGCTCTCATGATGGCAATGATTTTTTCCAAAAAAAACAGTTTTAATAAAGGTCCCAGAAAAAATTTGATTGGCTAATGTACTTTGAAAAATAACAGAACGCATTGTATTGGTTATTGTATGAGTCATGTGACCTACACCCTCACAAATATAATGTGAATTATGATAGGCTTGATGCAGTGACATGCGTAAGCTAATTTAAATATTAATAAAGATGAAAAATCTGCATATAAACTAACACAAAACAATAGTAGCATTCAAACTAACTTTAAAATTTGAAAAACCATCCCCTTGGTACAAACGTACGTATTCTGCGGAAGGAATGACACACACGAACAATAATAAAGTTTATTGACATTGTTAAAAAAAACGGATTGCAAAAATGTGAATACCAATTAAGCTAATGAATATACTGATTGCTATTAATCGATTCAAGTATGTGGGCAGAATGAAATAGCAGGCAAACGATAAATGACAGGCCCACTTCCGGTTTTGACTTGTGCGAGCGTTCCCTGCAACAAAAGAGATGGACGGTCGCTATTTTGAACATTCGCTAGCTAGAGGAGGGGTTGGGAGACTATGGGGCGGAAGATTAGCTGCGAACGAAAATACGAGCGAGTGCTTTAATTTACATTTTCCCGCTCGTACGCCGTACGAGCGAACGGCCACTTGCGTCAGGGTCTGAATCGGGCCCATAGTAATTTACCAGCTCAATCACTGATGTTTTATTTGCATTAATTTGAATACTCGAGAGAGCTTTGATATATATTTTTTGTGTATATTTATTTATTAAATTTTGTTTTAATCATACATTCTGTTCGAATGTTTTCCTACTAATTTCAACAGTTTGTGTCAAGCACTCTGCTTTTTGTTCCATTATATAATATCATTACATGTAGGATTTGCAGGTCCTACACAGGTGAGCTGCTAACACTACCTATAAATGTGCATTGAGTAAGGTCCTTCAATTATTGCTTAACATTTTTGTTGTTTATTACTATTTAATTCCATATCTGCATCAGCCCCAGTTGAGTCCATGCTTGCATCAATATGTCAGAATCCTATAAGGTTTTTGCAATACAAAATTATTTAAAGCAGTTATTGAGTTGGAGAGTAAAAGGTATATTTACTAAAGTGAAAGTTTTTAGAAATGGAGATGTTGCCCATAGCAACCAATCAGATTTTACTTAACATTTGACTACAATCTGGTTGGTTGCTATGGGCACCATCTACACCTCTAAAAATTCTCCCTTTAGTAAATACACACATACAATTTTTGGGGGTATATGTGTGTGTGGGGGGGCAGGGGGAGGGTCTATGCTTTGTGAGGTGCTCAGCCATTTCTGCCACAGAGGGTTGTCATTTTCCTATTGTTCTTCTGCTGAAAAGTGAATTTCTACATACATTTTGACATTTTGAGGGATGTATAAAAAAATGTAAACACACAAAAAGTAGAGATGAGCATTTTGGTTTTGCCGGAAACCGAGCACACCCAAACTTTGGGCTCGGATCACTTTGGGCAAGTAGAACTGAGTCCCGACTCGGATCATTTTGGGGTTCTGTGTAGAACCGAGTCCCGACTCTGGTGTTCTTGCCAAGTTCAGAACTCGGATCTAAAAACCAGATCTCGTGTGTTTTGGATTGTTGTTTAAGTCCCTCCCTCATGATTTCAGGTGCTGTGAGGTGGTCAAAACTGACTGAAAATGACTGTTAATGATACTATAGGCACAAAAACAGTTCTAAATTATATGACTTTAGCTGTTTTTAAATAAATCCAAAACTGAAACCTAACATTTGAGGGTGGTTTTGTTAAAACCAAAACACGACAATGATTTAGAACTGGAAAAAAACACGTGAGTCTGCGCACTTGTCTAATAAAAAAAGACACTACTAAAAAAAAAGAAATAAAATGATCAGTATTTTAAGGGGAAAACTGAGACGTTTTACTTAAAAAGGGGCAGGTCATCTATGGTACTGCATTGGAGATTGACTCTTTCCACCTTTTTAGGTATATCTTTCTATCTGCGAAGCCAGGTGCAGAAGCTATTCGAGTCCTGGGAAGTGAGCATACACCTTGAAATGCACTAGATCAGTAACTTGGCACATTAGTATGAACACAAATAAAGCAGCAACACAGGTTCATGTTTCTATATGTTTCTTAAATTGTTCTTTGTCCCTGCTAAAGTTATTATAATGGACTCACTTTAATAAAAAAATGTTTTACATGTTTGTTCGTATGTAAAAAAAAATTGCCGGGCAGACCAGAACTAAATCTAAAAATCTGTCACTTTCCTGTAATAAATAACAACCTTTTTTACTATTTTCACATTTCTCTGTACCACATAGACTGAATGTCATCTGTTTCAAAAAGAACATTTGCTGTACTTATGTTTTTCTTCCCCTCTGTTCTGACATTTATTTTTATATTACATTTTGGGCATCAGATAATTACACTGTTTCCAGACAGTTCATCATCACGGTTGTTTCATGCCAGAAAATAGTTCATGTTTATCTAGCTCATCATGTTGATTTTTACTTTGTTCTCACAAAATGTTTCATTTAATCATTATTAGGAACTTGAAATTGGCCTCAGATTTAATAGGCATATTTGTATCTTGTGAGAAGATGCATCCTAGCATTAAGAACATTTACAGATCAGCAGTACTACTGTAGGTATCAACATTCATTACATCACTCATTCTAGTCATTTTGCTTTATTTTGCTGTTTTATATGGCATACTGAAGGTGTGTTCTATAATATGTCTTGTTGTAACCTGAAATGCAAGAAAAAGAGCTCAAAGGTTTTGTGCTCATAAACATTTAACATGTAGGAACACTGAACATTTTTCTAATGGGAATACAATGCTATATTATGTAATTATTGAAATTTTTGGCATTGTTATTACATAGGGCTCAAAGAGTACCAAGGAACAATATCCAATATAGGGTTACAGGGTACTGACAAAAAATAAATATATACGAAGAGGAAACTGTATTGGGAAAATCTACCAAGGAGCAAGTTGCTTTACTACTTGTCCTCAGATACGTTTGCTTATTAGTAACACAAAGCTTTGGAAGTGCAGCCAATTTTAACTCCAGCATGTCTGGGCAGTATTGATGGTGAATGGTTAGCACTACAGCCTCACAACACTGAGGTCTTGGATTCACTACCCACAACAGTCCTAACTGTGTGGAGTTTGTATATTCTGCCCATGCTTGCATGGGTTTCCACTGAGTACTCTGGGTTCCTCCCACACTCCAAATAATTGTAGGTTAATTGGCTCCCAAAAGAAAAGTTAGCGTTAGTCACTAGGGGGAGGGTTAGGGATAGGGTTTAGTGTTACTCACCACCGTGACCACACCATCAAAGGAATAAATCACCATCACCTGACCCAGATGACACTATCGGAGTAGCCAGAGATACGGTACCAGACAAGTGACCCCAGTACCAGAACACAATTTTTTGTCAACATTCTAATCACGTAGACATTTCATCAGTGTCATAGTGAATCACTGTGTAGCAACATTCTCATGTTGACATTATGAATGGAGACAAAAGATACCCAACCCAAATATGATCCCCAGCATTACTTATTCATCCCATCCTCCATGGCATTAGCCCTCCCTTATACCTTCCTACAAAGTGCAGTAGGGAGTGAATCAGGTGGGACTACTGATCAATCACCCATGCTGCAGATGATCTCTGCACACACACATCAGCCAAATATCGCTTTTGTTCCCGGTGCATGCACTCATGAGTGCATTCAAACAGCATTCTGAAGTGTAATTTTGGTGGTGATGTCAGCAGTCACAAACCAACACATAACTGCCGGGGGTAGCAGCAGGTGGAGGATTTCTTCCTTTAGAGCCACCGACAGACACAGATGGCACAATTGCATAGGGCACAACTGTGTTAACCAAAGCCATGCTGGCTATGATCACATCACATGCGACCATGCCAGGTAAGAGGTTAATGTCATGCTGTTGGACTGTCTTTGACATGTGCATGGAGCATAATCTTTCTGGAAGTATACTCTGATGAAAGCTTGACTATGATCAGTAATGATGTACAGCTATCATGTGAAACATTACTTAAATAATCTCCTCCTCATTACATCTCCACCTGACACTAACAGGGATGGATGCACATTCGCCATGTCCTTGTCCTCCCTTGTAGATGAAAAAGCAGATCAGATATCAGTCAGTACAGGAAATGTTTTTTTGTGACTGGATGTTGTTTGTGAGGAGGGCCATTCTTGATACACCATTGACACAGTTGGGCATGTTTCTCGAACCTACTAAAAGTCTTTGAAATTGAATACGGTGTAACACCAAAACCAGTGAAAATGCCGTCATTTTTTGCGAAATTATCGCAAAAAATGACTTTTCGCTCCATATTGAATACCCCTATAAGGCTGATAAGAACTTTTACCCATATAAACTTTGCCAAGATAAATATAAAGAATACAAAGCACCAGAAGTCTGCAGAATTTCTAAAAGCAAAGGTAAGAACCAGATCAAATTGTTTACGTAGTTCGACTGATTATTAGCCATTGCGCATGAATTGCGATTACACTCACAAACTGAGTGACTGGTAGTCAGCATTTGGGAGAGGGATAGAGAAATGCAGGCTTGTTGGTAGCGTTTAAACACTGTTTTCTGGGTGAATATAAATTAGCCACAACATCCTTGCTTGCAGCAGGGGAACCATCTGCATTTCTGGAGACCCGAGCTATGTCTGTGACAGCTTAGATTTACTCAGAAGGCTGATGGCCACATGATCAGTGTTCGATGTTTCTGGTTTTGTGCAGCAGATGTGAGATGCTTTCAGTGGGATTCTCTAAGCACTGGACAGCAAGTGAGTCATTGGAATATTTGCGCTAATTTGATCCGTGAGAGATCGCAGCTGTGATGGCATTTGCGTGCAGTTCTGAATCAGGCCCTCTATTCTCTTTTGTGGATGTGCAATGTACTGTAAGCACTATAGAGGTCACAGCACACAAGGACAATGAATATGATAGAATGCTTATTTGTATTTGAGATACTGGACATATTTCTGTTGAGACATACTGTAGGTGGACAAGACAATGCTTGCAGGTCCACAATTCCAACACTGGAGGATGAAATCTGAGGACAGACTTTTTGGCAGGCAAAGTTCTTATACAGTATGTTGCTTTTGAGAGTCCTGTATGGATTAATTGTTCATAGAAGGTAAACTTCTAAGATCAGAAGTTAATTTCATCATTCGGTATTGGTTACAGTTTCCTTTGTCAGTTAAGTCTGGGGCAGCTGTCTAATGAAATACACATTATTGCTGATGCTTGGTTTATCATATACATTCCGTACTGTGTCTCTTCCCACTTCCATTTCTTTTGTGGTTTCAGACAGATGTGCACAATCAGATCTGCATCTGCTGTATACTATAAAGAAATGGCACATTGCTAAGATGGTTAATTCTATCTCCATTCATCTGATAGTTTGGCTGGTCTACCCTCTTGTATACACTTCCATGTATAATCCTTTTCCAGCAAAATATTTGTTTTATACTTATTTCACTGGTAGTTTTGATAGGTCAGATCACCTAGAGTGCACTTTGTTGAAACACTGGGAAAATATTTTTACCATTTTCAATATTTTAGCTTCATGATTTTTCCTTTCATCTTCGCTGCTGAGAGTGTTCTCAGTCCTGTGCTGAGCTCGTTAGTAAATGTTTGCACTCATCACTTTCTAACATAAGTTTCACAAACTACTGCACTTTTTTGGGACATCCTCACCTTTTCTCCTCTACAAAGTGCTTTTTCTATGTGCTTGTGACCTGTGCATCCCTGTGTGTCCCCCAGATGAAGTCAGATAAAGAGATTTAACTGATAGTTACCATCAATCTTGTTTGCTTCTAAAATATAAATGGTGATATAGTCTAGATTTTACTATCACTTAGATTTTCCCTTCACTTATATACTGTACAATTTTGCCTTCTAGTTCTTTTTCTACATCATTCTATTTTTTTATTGCAAGTTCATTTAAATCCAGTTTTAATTGATGTATATGCATGATAGCTGTAACTCAGGAGCATTGCTATGGCTGCAATGACATCATACACCTATCCTGTGACATCACAGTGCCTCATCCTGTAACATCCTGTCTACAGTTTCTGCAGTATACAGTTACTGGCCAGGGAGGAGGAAGGTAAGTCCTACATACTATAGCAGGGTATGATGAAGGTGGGTAAGGAAAGCAGTGTGCAGTGTATTAGGGTGAAAGGCAGTAAAATATAGAACAGAGAATATATGTACAAGGACACATAATTAGGTGAAGTACAGGAAGGAATAACACATTTAGGGCCTGATTCAGAGCCGGACGCAATTTGCGCTCGCTCGTCAAGAAAATAGGGGTGGCTATTCAAATGAACCGTTCGCTGTTTGCGGTCTGTTCACGCCTCTAGGTCTGAACGAGCGTACAAAACTTGCGGTCGTTTTTTGGGAAACTACGCCCCCTGGCCGCTCGCATCCTACGTCATGTCCGCTATTTATTAGATTAATCGAGTACATCGAACAGGGTATGAACTGCTCGCTATTCTTGTGGTTGGTTTTTGCTACCACAATTTTGCGAGCAGTTCTGGCTTAAAAAAAACCCAGTGACGTGGTCAATGACACTGCTGTTATAAATATGCACACCCATAAAACGCCCGTTTTGACCATTAAGCACGCCTGCGATCGGATCTCCACTCCCCGTTTTCAAGCACCTTCCCCTGTTACCACCCACATACGCCTCATTCTGTCACTCAAATTATCAGGCATTCGCTATTTTGCGAGCACATGAATTTCGGCCGCACTGACTGGTTCGCGCATGCGTATAACGATCCGTACGCATGCGCAGTTGGGCAAACATCGCTCAGAGCGAACGAGCTGCCGCTTACGAGTGGCTCTGAATCAGGCCCTTAGTGCTCTATTTATTAACATTATTTTTACTAAAATAAAGTGAAAAAGGGTGTTTTCACATCCTTTTCACATTATTTTAGTATCACCTATAGTTATTACAGGGCAATTGGAGTAGAATTCGTAAACTTCTACTCCAACCCCTAAGTATAACTTATTTTTAGTAAGCAGATCACATTTCCCATAATTGTAATGGGAAATGTGATCTGGCCAAAGTTACTAAAAATAAATTGTAAAAAAATATTGGGGAAAGCCCTGTGATAATAACGCCACCTGGAGGTGACGTTATCCAGGGTCCCCCCCGATTACAGACCTCCTACTCTGCTCTAACGGGGACAGCAGAGCCGGGAGTTAGTCCCAGTAATCAGCTGTGTGGTCTAAACAGACCTGACTCCAGGGACCAGTGATCGGGCCTCCAGTGATGTCTCCCTTCCAGTCAGCTGGTCTCCCATAGTGCACTGCGGCCCGGTCATCAGGTGATCGGGTCCCAGTGCAGTATGGGAGATCACCTGATCGGAGGCATGGAGGACATCCCCGGAGGCCCAGATCATGCAGATAAGTGTAATTAAGGGAGAGGGGGGGTTGCGGGGGGTCCGCATTTGCAGGTGACGGGCGTAGCACCAGGGGCGGAGCGTAGCGCCGGGGGGTAGCAGCGGCGGCACTTTGTCACAGTATTTTTTGGACTAGTGTGCGGAGGGGATTCACAGGGACAGAGCTTTATCGCAAGCTCTGTCCCTGCAAGGGATTTGTAGTAAATCCCTGTGATATTGCCTGAATTCACTATGCAAATTCAGTCGATAATATCACACTACAATCTGCATTCAATATGCGGATTGTAGTAAATAGAACCCCTAGGAACTAAAATTCATAATGTAGTATGAGAGAAATCAAGAGGGCAGTATGGATGATAAACACACATAAAGTAGCTGGAAGTACAGGGACATATCATGAACAAGGAAAAGACAGGAGAACTGTCCACATGAGACAGTAACAGAGGACAGTGCAAAGTAGGGATGGACTTTGATGGTCAATGCTTGCTGACCATCGATGTTTTCTTGTGATGGTAGTGTTTTCACCATTCGATGGCAGCATTCCGATGTTTGTCGCCATCAAATGGTAATTATTCCAAGGTGGTTTTTTTTTGTTTTGTTTTAATGCTGAGAGCTGCACTGTCGCTGCCTGCAGTTCTCAGCATCGGGCATGTTTCACTGAACCTATGGTGTATCTGCTGGTCTGTATAGCGAATATGTCTGAGAACAAACGGATAAAGGGCAAATTGATAAACTTGAAAGTACCTAACAAAATGTAGTAGTACAATTGCACAAATAGTATGTCTAACCAAGAAATTCTGATTGTTTAGATCATCATCATCACTTGTGGAGCAGTGGCATAGTCAGGACTGCAGAAGACTGGAGGGAGTGGTGAAGTTGAGGCAGGCAGGACTGGAGGATGGCATGCATAGAGTAAGTTAATGCACTTGTGTATGTGTGTAACTGTGTATGTGGGGTGGGGTGTGGTGGCGAGATGAGAGCACAGTACAAAACATAGAGACTGGGGTGGGAGAGAGTGGACAATATAAAACATGCAGATGGGGGCCAGCACATATAGATGAGGGAGCACAATACAAAAACAGAAATGATGGAATTAAACAGGGGAGCACAATACAGGATATACAGATCGGGGGGAAGCGGGGCACAATATTGGACATACAGGATAGGGGTGCATAAAGCAGGACATACAGATCAGGAGCATATGGGGCATATATGGGCCTTATAAGAGCCACATTTGAAGCACCTGGACCTGGGAAGACTATTATTCTCTGCTTGCTGTGCATGACATAGAAGCCAATTGGTCAGCTGAGCGTAGGGACGTCGCTGGACCTCGCTGGGGAGGATAGTAATGGTACATACCAGTGGCATATTTGTTTGTATCACTGCGTTACTAAAGAAAATATGCTGCTAATTAACATTCATTGATACATGGGGCCCTAAGTGTGAGATAGCCTTTTTCCTAGAATCCTGATCACCCATCATTTACCTGTCTCTCCTGCTTACACCCCTGCATCTCTCTTGCTTACACCCTGCGTCTCTCTTGCTTACAACCCTGCATCTCTCTTGCTTACACCCCTGCGTCTCTCTGGCTCACACACCTGCGTCTATTCATATAGCACACCTGCGCCTCTCTGGCTCACACCCCTGCATCTCTCCAGCTCACACCCCTGCGTCTCTCTGGCTCACACCCCTGCTTCTCTCTTGCTTACACCCCTGCGTCTCTCTGGCTCACACACCTGCGTCTATTCATATAGCACACCTGCGCCTCTCTGGCTCACACCCCTGCATCTCTCCAGCTCACAACCTTGCATTTCTCTGGCTCACACCCCTGCGTCTCTCTGGCTCACACCCCTGCTTCTCTCTTGCTTACACCCCTGCGTCTCTCTGGCTCACACACCTGCGTCTATTCATATAGCACACCTGCGCCTCTCTGGCTCACACCCCTGCATTTCTCCAGCTCACACCCTTGCATTTCTACGGCTCACACCCCTGCGTCTCTCTGGCTCACACCCCTGCTTCTCTCTGTCTTACACCCCTGCCTCTCTCTGGCTCACACCCCTGCCTCTCTCTGGCTTACACCCCTGCTTCTCTCTGGCTTACACCCCTGCGTCTCTCTGGCTTATACCCCTGCATCTCTCCGGCTCACACTCTGACTCACTCTCCTGCGTATGTCTATACCACACCCATGATGCTCTCCAGCTCACACCCCTGCATTTCTTTAGTTCACATCCGTTCACGTCTCAGGCAGGGTGAGGCCACGCTGGGTGCTACGAGCCTAACTAGGGCCAGCGCATTCCAGGCAGGATGTGACCACATTGGGTGCTGTGAAACTAGCTAGGGCTGGTGATTCTTAGGCAGGGTGTGGCTACTCTGGGTGCTTCGAGACTAGCTTGGGCCAGTGTGTCCCAGGAAAGTTACAGCCACTCTGGGTGCTGCAAGACTAGCTAGGGCCAGATCGTCCCAGGTAGGGTGTGGCCACACTGGGTGCTGCAAGACTAGCTAGGGCTGGTGTATCCCAGGCAGGATAAGGCCAATCTGGGTGCTGGGCCAGTACATCTTAGGCCGGGTGTGGCCACTCTGGGTGCTGGGAGACTAGCTAGGGTTGGCGCTTCCCAGGAAGAGTGCGGCCACTCTTTGTGCCACAAGACTAGCTATGGTCGGTGCATCTTAGACAGGATGTGGCCATGCTGGGTGCTGACAGACTAGCTAGGGCCAGTGCGTCTTAGACAGGGTGCGTTCACTCTGGGTGCTGTGAGACTAACTAGGGCTGGTGCATCCCAGGCAGGGTGCAGCCAATCTGGGTGCAATGAGACTAGCTAGTCTCGCAGCACCCAGCGTCTCTCCAGCTTTCATCTCTGCATCTTTCCAGCATACACCCCTGCATTTTTTTCAGCTCACACCACCATCTCTCCAGCTCAGCCCTCTATGTCTCTCCGGCTTACACCCCTGCATCTCTCCATATCACACACTTGCGTCTCTCCAGCTCACACCATTGTGTCTCTATAGCTCACACCATTGCATTTCTTTTGTTCACATCCCTGCGTGTCCCAGGCATGGTGAGGCCATGATGGGTGCTGCGAGACTAGCTAGGGCCAGCGCACCCCAAGAAGGGTGCAGTCATGCTGGGTGCTGTGAGACTAGCTAGGGCTGGTGCGTCCTTGGCAGGATGTGGCCACTCTTGGTGCTGTGAGACTAGCTAGTCTCGCAGTACCCAGCATCTCTCCAGCTTTCAGCTCTGCGTTTTTCCAGCATACACGCCTTAATTTCTTCAACTCACACCACTGCATCTCTCCAGCTCAGTCCTCTGTCTCTCTGGCTTACACCCCTGCATCTCTCCAGCTCACTCCCCTGCATATCTCCATATCCACACACTTGCATCTCTCCAGCTCACACCCCTGAGTCTCTATAGCTCAAATCCTTGCATTTTTTTTAGTTCACATCCCTGCGTGTCCCAGGCAGGGTACAGCCACACTGGGTGCTACGAGCCTAACTAGTGCCAGCACAACCCAGGCAGGATGTGGCCACTTTGGGTGCTGTGAAACTAGCAAAGGCAGGTGCATCCCAGGTAGGGTGTGACCACTTTAGGTGCTGTGAGACTAGCTAGGGCTGACACTTCCCAGCCAGGGTGTGGCCACTCTGGGTGCTGTGAGACTAGCTAGGGCTGGCATGTCCCAGGCAGGTTTCAGTCACTCTGGGTGCTGCAAGACTAGCTAGGGCCGGCGCGTCCCAGGCAGGGTGTGGCCACACTGGGTGATGCGAGAGTAGCTAGGGCTGGCATGTCCCAGCAGGATGCAGTCATTCTGGGTGCTGTGAGACTAGCTAGGGCCGGCATGTCCCAGGCAGGATGTGGCCACTCTAGGTGCCGCGAGACTAGCTAGGGCTGTTGCGTCTTAGGCAGGGTGCGGTCACTTTGGGTGCTGCAAGACTAGCTAATCTCACAGCACCCAGCATATCTCCAACTTTCCAGCATACACCCCTGAGTTTCTTCAGCTCACACCGCTGTCTCTCCAGCTCAGTCCTCTATGTCTCTCCAGCTCACACCCCTGCGCTCTCCATCTTAGCTTTCTGTGTCTTTCCAGTTCACACTTCTGCATCATTCCGCATAATAAATTGTTTTCACAGTTTATCATATAAAAATGTTTTATATATTAATTGACAGTGTCTCTATTCTTTACTGAATACTACTTTCACAGAGTCCACAAATTTTAACTGATATGATTGTTACTCTACTATGCTGCTGATGCTCCTGAGCAGCTATATAACAGCTAGACACATTTATATTCTATATTTAGCAGCCTTGGGGGTTTATTTAATAAGTGTCAGGTTGTACTTCAACTTCTGTTCATGCTTATGCCCGATATTTAAAAGATCAGTGCCCTTTTAATTATCGGGCATAAACAGGAACAGAAGTGTCAGGTTGTAAACTTTGCAAATTAACCCCTCAAAGAGAAATAAAGTGGAGAAGCCATCCAAAGCAACCAATCAGCTTCTAACTGTCATTTTTCTAGCACAATATTTGAAATGACAGTTAAAAGCTGATTGGTTGCTCTGGACAACTTAACCATTTTATCTCTCTCCAAGGCTTGATACATCTCCCTGAAAGTTTTATGTCCCCCTTTCACTTAATTAGCAAGTTCAATTATTATTATTATTATTATTAACAATGTAATTGTCTTGGTAAATAGGGTATGGAATTCACAGTATAAAATAATGTAATAATAATAATAATAATAACACATTTTATTTATATAGCACTGTTCTTCATTAGGTCTCAAGGTCTATTCATCATCACTTAATTTAAAAAAAAACAGGTGAAAATGCACATTTTTCAGGTCATTCATCAAGAAGGTAAAGCAGGAGATATCACAGATATCTCCTGCTTACCTTCCTCTGTCGGAATGGCCCGCTGTCCCCATACACTAGTATGAGGACAGACTTCATCAAGCTCCAAAAATACAATATTTTCGGAGCTTGAGTGCAGGAGCATTCGCCATCTTCAGATGGTGAGTGTTCCTGCTCCAGGCTTACAGCCCACTCCTTCCCTATGGCTCGCTACCAGTGATGTGACATCTTTATATACGGTGATTGACCATGCCCAAGGCCTGGAAAGTGTGAGACACTTTTTAGAGCAAGATCCAGACATTGACAAAATACAGATGGAATTCATAATTCAAGGGATACAATTCATACTTACCCACAACTACATGTGGTTCGAAGATAATTTCTATCTACAGTGCCGGGGCACTGCAATGGGGACCAAGTTTGCACCGAGCTACGCAAACCTGTTCATGAGCCTATGGGAGATCAGGAACATTTGGGGTGAGCAGGAGCTCGGTGCAAACTTGGTCCTTTGGAGACGGTACATTGACGATGTACTATTTATATGGCAGGGAGATGAAAATTCGATCAAGAAGTTTACACAACACTTAAATTGCAATAATCAGAAACTGATTTTCACCACCAACTATGATAGGAAGAGGGCAGAATTTCTTGATTTGGATATATATATACAAAACTCAAGTATACAGACCAAAACACATTACAAAGCAGTTGATGTCAATAGTTACATCCTTGCTGAGAGTAATCATCACCCAAGTTGGATTCAAAGTATCCCACGAAGCCAGTTTACACGTATACGCAGGAACTGCACAAACCTGGAAAACTATGACCTACAAGGGAAAAATCTAATAAATCAATTTAAAGAAAAACATTATGATGAAACACAAATAATAAAAGCATATGAGGAGACAAGATTAAAATCAAGAGAACAACTACTCGTATATAAAGATAAAAAGAAACAAGAAGATAGTGAAAGTAATAAAATCTATTTTATCACTAATTACACAGACTCTGATCCTAAGATCAAGAAAATTTTGAACAAACATTGGTCTATCTTACATCTAGACAACAAACTGAAAAGTATCTTACCTGCAAAACCAGATGTAGTTTACAGGAAAGCGCCAGACTTGAAATGGAAACTAGTAAAAATCATTTAAAAACAAACAGATCTGGGAAACAAAGCACAATAGATGGGACGATTAACAAGACAGGCTTCTATCATTGTGGCCGCAGTAAACAATGTATGAGTTTAGGCTATAGAAGCACCTCCCCTGTAGAGAGTATTATCAGCAACCAAACCCAACAAGAACATAGGATATGCCATACACTGACATGTGACAGTAAGAACGTGATTTACGTACTAGAATGTCCATGTAATCTACAGCACGGGGGCCGCACCACTAGAAATCTAAAGACGAGAGTGGCAGAACACATTCAGAACATTAAGAGAGGTTTCGAACAACACAGTGTGTCAGATCACTTCAGAAAAGAGCATCAGAGCAACCCCAAAGGTTTAAGGTTTCTAGCCGTAGACCAGGTTATGCCATATTGGAGGGGAGGGGATCATAACGAAAGGATTGACAAAGTAGAAAGTAAATGGATATTCAATTTACACACTTTGGTACCAGAAGGACTGAATATAGATCCATAACTCCAACGGGATCATATAAGGCACAGAATGTCTATATGTATGATATGATGTGCAATTATTGACCTAAGACTATGTGATACGAGTTTTCATAACATCACCTGGCCTTAATGCCCTGTAATATTGACTGACACTGACATATTGTTCAAATCCACAATAATTAATATAATTAATATAATTAATTAATATCACTAATAATTTTAATAATTTTGAGCCATATGATCATCGCATGGCATATGGATAAGCTGGGTATACATCACAAAAGGGCAAAGATATTATTGGTGTTCAGACAACATAATATCAATTAAGATAAATATATTATAATCAATATTGGATCCACATAGCTGTATCATACTATGAATAACTAGAAAGCAGGGGTTGTTATATATATAACTAAGAAAAATGGCCGCATACTACGAGGAGACGCTTTTCTTGCCATAATCCCAGCATCATAGATGCTCTCCACCAATAAAATGGCCGCCGCATCATCTTATCTATAAGCCATTAGCTTAATGTCCTCACCAAAATGGCCGCCGGAGTCCACGCAAGCGCAATACACTAATAAAGACTGTAGTGCACACTCTAGTGTTCATAATCTAGTCACTGGAACTAACGATGATGTGATCCCAAACCCGGAAGTGCGGTGGGCGCGAACAGCGGCAGCAAGCACAGATGATCCACAAAACCTATTTAAGAGGGAACACAGAGAGAGGTAGGCACCTTGAAAAAGTCCATTATAACTGGATGAAACGCGTTGGGCCACGCCCCCTTTTTTGTATTAGCAACGAACTTGATATTAATACATGCATTAGTGCACATATTGGGACTTAAACTATATGTCCAGTTTTGCTATATTAGACTCTGGTGAGTCTTATGTTATTATTTTACAATAAAACCCTTTAATTATACTGGAGTACACAGTCTCCTTAAGTACCATCACCCCATTTCCACCATACTTCCTCTGAGCACCGGGACGAGGGATACCAGCAGGAACTAACTTCACGCTTGGTAAGTACATCCATCACTTACCTACCTGCATGATCGCGTATACCCTGTTCCTGATACTGTGCATATGCATTACATTTTGAGGTGGAGAGGAGATAGAAGAGGTTACGTGCAATACCGAACACCCATCCTACAGAATTAAGGAAAGCATCATATAAAGAACATCCATCCCACAGATTTGCATAAGACATTTTCCTTAAGACACTTTTATTTCAAGTCCCACGAGAGTTTATTTGGACATTGTGGATACGTTAGAAGACATTTCCCGTTCAGGGATAGGAGTACTTTTAGAGACATTGAACAATTATAGAGCGCACTATTTAGAGATTATCACCACAAATTAGTTGCATTTAGAAACCCAGAGTGCACCACTAATATAATTATTAACTGTGCTTGTGTAGAGGTGGGATACCTCTTTTTAGTGGAGCTGCTAGGGTCTTTACAAACGAGAGATCGAGAGCGCTGTTAATCCCCCTTTTTTTCAAAGCAGGAGATATCACAGATATCTCCTGCTTACCTTCCTCTGTCGGAATGGCCCGCTGTCCCCATACACTAGTATGAGGACAGACTTCATCAAGCTCCAAAAATACAATATTTTCGGAGCTTGAGTGCAGGAGCATTCGCCATCTTCAGATGGTGAGTGTTCCTGCTCCAGGCTTACAGCCCACTCCTTCCCTATGGGAAGAAGTCCCGGGTTATGAAGAAGGATCCTTTCGGATCCCTCTGCCCCTGGTATGGCTCCTTCCGCAGGAAGTCGGGGGTCTTGTGCGCATGCGTAATCTGTAGGTCATGCATGCGCACCAGCATTACTGCTCTGAAAGGAGCAGTGAAGCGCTTCGGGGAGACAACTGATTTTTGGATCAGCTGTCTCCATCCGCAGCAATGATGAATTGCTCCAGCGCACGCATCAAGAAGAATCGTCAATTATCTGGGTTCCGATAATTAACATGTTGAATAGAACCCTTAAAGAGTGGTTTCCATCTTCAGATAACTTTGCTTTATAATTCAATCTTCTTCTTTGCCAGTTGGGAGGATTGGGAACTGAAAGTGGCCCTGGCAAAATATGAAAAGTGGCCTCATGTAGGTTGGAATAAATCTACTATAGGTAGTGCCCAATGCAAAATTAGGCGGAATTAGCAAATTGAAACGCGGATAGGTGTGCTTGTTGTAAACTCAAGATGTACCTATCTCTGACAGCAGCTCACCGGTGGGTCCTGCTACTCACTCCACAAAATATGTACAGATATAATAAGGCAGAGAGCACTTAATATGAGTAAGTTTCCGTGTCACAGAAAATATTTTTTGTATAAGCCTTAATATAAAAAATCTTAAAAGCACCCTATTTACTAATAATAACACAGTAAAAATTACAATCAATAAGAACTAGTAATGCAAGTGCCAACAAATGTCAACACATACAGTGACATCTATAATCTCCAAAAAAACAACTGTAATTTGCTGCTGTGAAATAGCAATGCAAGTGGTGCAAATACATACAATTTTTGCATGCGTAGCAAATACTGGCTGCTCTTGCACGTAGCCCACAAATGCTGGACAGCTTTATTTTTACACTGCATTTTAGATCTCAGTTTGGACACACCCCTCTCTAATCTAAATCTCTGTACAGAATTTAAATCTTACCCATATGCAGTGCATCATGGTTTTACCAATGTGCACAGCTACTTGCTCTTCAGTATCAGGCCCTGAGTTCACATCCACTTCAATAACACGCCCGTGACACTCCTATTACATGCCCATAAAATCATGTCCCTGAGGAAGGCCGCAGAGGCCGCTACGCGTTGGACCATAGATTACCCCTATCTTGCATTATCTGTACTATTCCGAGTACTTAATCTCAGGTGCTGGACTCCTTACTTGGTTTGGATCAGTAGCACAATACTGATAATCATCACTTACCTAGGAGCATTGTGACTCCATTTTTAAAGTTATTAAATACACATTACTTTACTCCCATTATTTGTTTGAGACCATTATATGTTACATCTGTAAAGTGATTGATCCACTGATACAATATCTTATATAAGGGGATACCACTCATGCTAATCGCAGGCACATTATAATCCAATTTTAAGCACTATAAGAGATTTGGGCCATCTCTCGTGTCAGCAGCTAGCAAGCACATACCCAAGAGCGAGCGCAGGTTCTTATTCCAGCTTTCATCATGCCCATAAAATGGTCCATCTCCATCCATCTGCTAAGCCACCTCCCTGTCACTTCCCAGTCACAGACCATGACTGGCCAGTACATTTTTAAGACATTACTGTGACCGTGCGCCTCAATCACAACTGTGGCTCTATGTGCACGAACTCTGGACAGGAATTTCAAAATAGAGAAATACTCAAGTATTTTACTGTGTATCTGAAGTACTTTGCTATAATATGCTTTTTCATTTAAGATCTAACTTCTAATTGCCTATTTATATTGAAATGTTCTATAAATAATTCAATTTGTAACCTTATATTTCTTTATAAAATCTGGAGAAAACAAAATCAATTCAAAAATTCAAGTACAAAATGTTCCAATGAGGATTGATCAGTGCACACAAACCTATAGGAGAAAAGCAATGCCATTTTCAAATCACGTTCCATCAAACAAACTTTGAAGGAAGATGAAGGTTAAAATATATGTGACCCTTAGTCATTTCTTGATTATTTTCTTCCTTGGAAGTGTTTTATCACTTACTCCCTGGACAATTTTCATGTCATAACAAGCTCTTATCAGCAGTAATGATTATATTTTTATAGGGCAGCACTCAAATAGCTGGTGCAATCACTTTCTTAATTGGAAGCATGTCCGATGGTTTACCAATTTAGTTTGCCCAAGGCGTCTTTGTCAGATGCGTATTTAAGTAACTGGTTCCACTTTTCATTGCACATGTCCTACTTATGTAGCAGGCACAGTAAAAGAGATAAGATGCTTTGTCAAAGATTTCTTTCAATAAATTAGCTGTATTGTTCATTTTGCAAACGGACAACACTTGCAAGTGTTAATTAGTAGTGTCCCATTGTTTCTAAGCCTTGTATAGCAACATAATCTTTCTTGTTAAACAAAAACCAACTTACTTCTCCTATTAGCTCTATTTAGCATTTATTGGAGAATACTAATATTAAGGTAAAATCCACATTAGCAATTACAATGGATTACTTTATGGTAAAATAAAAAAAGGAGGCACTATCACTTAAAACAAGAATAAGGCATTGCTATTTTTGCACAACAAGAAATGTCGCATCCACAACAACCTGCTACTCCGCCTAACATTTAAAGACTGCTGGAAAAACAAATTTACGCCAAATTTGTCACACTGATACTATTGTCTATCACAGGTCTCACATTATTACAGCAAACATTTCCAATAGCTCTTAAAACCGATTAAGTATGACCTGCTTGTTTGATAAATAAACTTTATACGGTGCTTATAATTTCAGTTTCAGTTTAGAATTAAACCTTCTTCAAATAACGAAAATGAGAGTTTTTCTATAATATTGTAAGTAATAATAGTGGTAATGTAGATCAATGGCTAAAATCTCAACTCAATTGAAGGTTGTAAAAGTTGTTGATTTCAGTATATAGTGTTAATAGAAATGATTGCTAAAGAAAGTCTTTAATAGTGCATTACATTTTACTGCAAGAACATACTGTACATTGATCTTGCAGTAAAGTGGGTGTTAGCTGCTAAATACTGGTAGTAGTGTCTTTTGAGAACAGTGAATTTAATTTAATGTATATTTAATAGGGATGTGCGCCGATCCTCATGTTTTGGTTTTGGATCTGTATTTTTTCTAAAAAAATCATAAAAACAGCTAAAATCACATAATTTGGGCCTGTTTTTGTTTCTACAGTATTATTAACCTCAATAACATTTATTCCAGTCATTTCCAGTTAATTTTGACCACCTCTCAGCTCACAACATTGATTTTTTCATCTAGTTTAGGGCCAAAAGGTTGCATCCAGCTAGCTGGCTGACTAAGCTAAGCGACAGCAGTGGGTGGCACTAACATGTGGAAGTTCAGCTTCCAACATGGCAAAGATTGGAATTGCAGTGGTAGACAGGATGTCAGTTTAATAAACTATACAACCCCTAGGAATTTTAAAAACTAAGAATGTTTTCCTTAACTAGGTCAGAGGCCCGACGGAGTTGGTGTATGTTTATGGACTGAAGACAGGGAAAGGATGGAAGGATTGATTAGTTATTAATTTATTTATTTTAATGTATTGATTCTTAAAAAAAAATATGAGGGAAGATCAATCTAGGATCAAGTTCTTCAGTTCCTAAAAGACATCTTTGATCTGGAGGAGGTTTTTTAATTTTTTATACATCTAACAGAAATGAGGTGGCCTTGCGCTTGTGGAGGTGCTGCCAGAACATACTGTAAACAGACGTTTACTTTGTACTCAGGGAGGTTGTTAGGGATAATGGGAGCAAGACTTTCTGTTTACATCAGAGGAAAGCAGCCTGTAGTTCTCCAGCTGAACTAGAACTCCCAGCACCTATGATGCTTGCTGGGCCTACTGGAAGTTATTTGTCAACAACAGGTGGCATGCTTCAGGTTACCTCAGCCTGCTTTAAGCACTGTACGTAGCATGTAAATATGTAAGTATGTATGTGACCAATATACACAACTAATTTTTTTATTAAATGTATTTGCACTTTATTACACACATCCTGACAGGAAGATGCTCTGTGCTGCTATTCATATTTGCCCATCCCATCAACTTGGTGGTTAAGAATTAAAAAAAAAAATTAAAGCTGCATACAGGAGATGGCCATTACAATTTCTGGACATTCATAAACCATAAAATTAAAATTGTCAGGCAGCAATGCCCCAAACAGCACATAATGCAAACAAAACAGGTGCAAGATGGAATTGTCCTTGGGCACTAAGTTCCACCCACCCTTATGTTGTATATATGAAACAGGACATTCACAGTTTAGCAACAGGGACTGCAACTTGTGGCTGAAATGATTGGTTTGTTTAGACCCCCACAAAACAAGCTGCCAAGGCGCAGTGGACATTGGTGGCAATGATCCCATACACAAACTGGCTTTACAACATATGTAAGATCAGATGGCGTCATCGTCATCATCATCCCCATCAGTGTGTACATCCTCTTCTTCACACAATATTCATTCGTCCCCGCTGGAATCCACATTACAGGCGCCTCTGTATTTTTTTTTACTTAATTGCTGGTAAAGGTCTTCCTCATCGAATTTGTAATTCATTTTGATGATCATCATTCCACATCATTCCACATTTTGAGGAAGTAACCTCCTATGCTGATGACTGACAAGGTTCCCGGCTGTGCTGAAAACTCTTTCAGAGTACACACTGGAGAGTGGGCAACTTAAGTAAAGTGAAGCCAGTTTGTGTAAGGGACTTCAAATTACCTCTTTTTCCTGCCAGTAGTGAAACGAACTGTTTGACATGCCTATTTGGATGCTATCCCTAAAATAATCATCCACCATTCTCTGAATGGTGATCATATCAGACAAAGTCACGGTAGACATGTCACTAATTGTAGGCAGTTCTTTCAGACCCAACCAGATGTCATTAGTTTTTGCTGACTAATTGCATCACCAGCAGTGGGTCTCTTAGGAAAATTTTGTTTTTCCTGGCAGCCGCAGAAACGGAAGGAGGAGATGCTGCCGTGTCACGTGCCGCTTGAGCTGACAATTTTTTCACCAACAGCTTTTTTATTTTTTTCAAAAGTCTGATTATGGGAATGACCTGACTCAAGCTGGCAGTGTCTGAACTAACTTCCAATGTGGCAAGTTCAAAGGGTTTGAGAACCTTGCACAACATGGAAATTATTATCCACTGCGCTTGACTAAGGTGCACTCCCTCTCCTTTCCTGAAGCATATAGAGGGTAGAATTCCACCTAGTTACTACCTCTTGCTTCAGCTGATGGCAGGGTAAATTCAACAGTACTTGCTGGTGCTGCAATCTTTGACACAAAGTTGCTGAATGTCGAAAATGTCTTTCGGGCCACCGAGAGCATTTCCAGCACGCCCCTGTCATTTTAACAAAAATATTGCACCACCAAATTAATTGTGTGAGCAAAACATGGGACGTTTTCGAATTTGCCCAGATGTAAAGCTCGCACAATATTGGTGGCATTGTCAGAAATCACAAATCCCAAGGAGAATCCAAGTGTGGTAAGCCATTTTGCAATGATCTCCCTGAGTTTTTCTAAGAGGTTCTCAGTGGTATGCCTCTTAGTAAAACCGGTACCCTGCCTCTGAATCAGCTGGCATTTGTTAGATGCTGTTGCTGCTGTTTGCACTGTTGGAAGCAATACATCTATCTAGTGGGCTTTCACAGTCATGTAATCTTTAGTTTGCTCTGTCCCACTTGTCCACATATCTGTGGTTAAGTGGACAGTGGGAACAACGGCATTTAGGAGGACACTAATAAGGTTTTATTTAATGTCCTTGTACAGACTGGGAATTGCAGTTCTAGTGAAGTGGAATCTAGAAGGGACATGGCAGCAGGGACACAGGACTTCAATTAACTGACTAAAACCTACTGCATTAATGTCGGATACTGGATGCACATCTAATACCAGCGTAGCTGTTGTGGTGTCAGTACTCCGCTGTGCAACTGGGTGACTGCTGTCATACTTGTTCTCCATTTCAAAGGATTGTTTGACAGTCAATATTTTTGTTAAACTACTAAAAGTAGTCTTCTTCCTGGTCACCTTCTGGGATGAAGATCCACTCATAACAGCAGCAGCAACAGGCGTAGCACTCACGGATCCTTCGGAGGAGTCACAGATAGGAGAGGAGTCAGTCATTCTTAAGAAACTGAATGCAGGACTTTTTCCGATCACAATTGAGGATGTTGATGATGATGCAGGTGTTGGTAGTGGAGATTGCAGGTGCTTGGATCTAACAGAGAGAAGGGAGCAGCTAGGTGACACTGGACTGATTGTTATGTTTTTAGCCAAAGTTTCTGAATTTGAAAAACACTTTTGAATTTGATGAATGTGCTGCAAGTGACGTAACAGGGAGGAGGTTCCTAGATGGTTAAGGTCCTCACCTCTACTCACTATTGCTTGGCAAACATTACAGATGGCTTGACCTGTTGTCCAGATTTGGATGGAAATAATTCTACACATGAGAAGTGGATTTTTTGTCTTTTGCCCTGGCATGACAACAATAGGTTTTTTGCTACCATGGGTAACAACTGTTGCCTGATTTACACAAACAACATCCTCAGCATCAACATCCTCATCATCCTTGTTAGCGCCAACTACAGAAATATCCTCCTGGTGCAATTCCACAGAAGCATCCTCGATTTCTATGTCAGCATGTTCACTTGTGCTGCTCATCCCCACATTTGCAGAGGGCACACAAATGGTGGAAGGAGGATCCTCTTTAAGTACAGTATTAGAAAGGTCAGGCTCACACATGGCCAACACAGACACACTTGGACTCTCCTTTGGGATCTGTGACTTTTCTGAGCACACAGTTGGTTCAAGTGCCTTAGCGATTTTCATTTTATTGATACTTCTACAGGGAGAAGGGCTTACATCATCATAAGATGCAGAACCACCAGTCATAAATAAAGGCCAAGGCCTTATCCTTTCCTTGCCACATTGTGTAGTAAATGGCATATTGACAATTTTTGTTTCTCTGCAGCTAACTTAGCTTTTCATTTTTTATTTATTTAACACTGTAAAACTTTGCTTGTTTGATTTTGACTGAAGCCCTGGGCATTGGCCTTCATTGATGACGTTGATGGCCTTGTATTGTCATCATGAGTGCTGGCAGCAGCTGCAAGACTGGTATGTGGTTCCTGCTCTCCTCTCATTTTATCGTCCTCCATATCAACAAACTTACACTGCAGTATGACCGACAGTGTCACCGAACAATATTTTTTTTTACACTGGGGAAGATCACCCCTGAATGAGGCAGCAGCCCCTTGATGAACAACACACACAGCCCCCCTCTTTTATGGACAACAAACACCCCTGCTGAGTGTGGACAGACCACCTGTAGAGTCACAAATACATGGACAATAAACTGCGGCAGTGTGACTGAACAATAATAGTGCAGCTAAGTTGCTAATACACACAAAAGCTGTTTTATTTTTTTGGACACTGGTGAAGAGCACCCCTTAATGAGGCAGCAGCCCCTTGATTAAAAACACAGACAGCACCCTTTTTGTGTGGACAGACCACCTGCATAGTCACAAATACATGGACGATAAACTGCATTGGTGTCACCAAATAATAAAAGTGCAGCTAAGTTGTAAACGCACACACAAAAAAAAATTTATTTTTTTTTGTGGATTGATATTAATTTAATTTCACTTTTATTTTTTTACACTGGGGAAGAGCCAGGGGCGCCGAGAGGTGGGGGGGAGCCGGTACAAATTACCCAGGCCTGGGCTTGCTGCAGGGGCCCGGCACCGCTCCCCCCAGCGCACAGCACCACTTCACGGCGCTGAAAATGTTTTTTTATCTTAGGGGGAGTGGCCACGCCTCACGTGATTAGGCCACCTGGGCCCGGTGCAGCTCTCGTCAGCCCTGGGAAAAGCACCCCTGAATGAGACAGCAGCCCCTTGATGAACAACACAGACAGCACCCCTTTTTTTATGGACAACAAAGCACCCCTGCCAAGTGTGGACAGACCACCTGCAGAGTCACAAATACATGGCCGATAAACTGCGTCAGTGTCACCGAATAATACTAAGTTGCTAACGCACACACACTTGATGAACAACACAAACAGCACCCCTTTTTTATGGACAACAAAGCACCCCTGCCGAGTGCGGACAGACCACCTGCAGAGTCACCAATACGTGGACGTTAAACTGCAGCAGTGTCACCATACAATAATAGTGCAGCTAAGTTGCTAACGCACACACACAAAAAAGCACTTTCATGATACTGGAGAAGAGCACCCCTGAATGAGGCAGCAGCCCCTTGATGAACAACACAGACAGCACCCTTTTCTTATGGACAACAAAGCACCCCTGCCGAGTGTGAACAGACCACTTGCAGAGTCACAAACACGTGGACGATAAACTGCGGCACTGTCACCGAACAATACACTGGGGAAGAGCACCACAAATTGACAGAGCACCCCCTCTGGGCAACACAGCACCCCTTTTTGGACTGCAGCCCTAGCCTGATGGACAGGACAACAACACAGCAGCAGCCACAGTTAATTGACAGGACAAGTGACAGAGCAGCTGCAGCACCCACTGAAGGAAGCCTCCCTTTATATACTGCAGCCTAAGTCCCTTTATGGACAACACAGTAGCAGCCTTCAGGCCAAGACCCCGACTGGACACACACACTGAGTGACTGACAGTGACTGACTACGTCTGCTAGCTTCTCTCTCCACCGCCGGAGTGAAAATGGCACCGATCGCAGGGACCTTTATATAACCCAAAACCATGAGAATCCAACAGCGGGAAGATAGCACATTTTGGCCCGTTTTCGGATCAGAGTCAGATGGGAAAACCCGGGCCAAGCTCAGTTCTCGTCTCGTATCTGGAAGTTCGGGTGGATCCGGTTCTCAGATATTTAAAGCACGGTTAACTTTTTTACTGCTGGGGTAATTGCTTGAGGTGGCAAGGGTAAAAATATATTGTATGCCTACAATTTAAAACAATCATATCTACATAATTCTAAAATTGTCATGTGCTTGATGAATCACCAGTGACATGAGCTGAGACACTCACTACCCTGAATGACTGAAACACCATATTTTAGTGTCAAACCAAAATGCAAAATGGCTGCAACAAAGTACAAACACAGCTTTGGAACCACAAATACACCATGTACAGTGAACTATTTAAAGTTGTAAACAAGTAACAGCAGTTAGAAATCCAAATTCTTAACCAGAGAACCCCAGAATGTAATAGATTGTACATTTTCAGTGTCTTTTAAATTCTGCAAAAATTGCTGTTATTTTAGAAATAATTTTGGCTTCCATATCACTGGGTGTAATAGCCGGTGATTTAGAGACTGAGGGCCCAATTTAGAGAGTTGCACCCTATGCCGATGTTTTTGTAGTTGAGCGACTATCAGGCTTCTGTGCATGCATCTAAGTTGCACTACGTATGCGTTAAGGTACATTTCCGTAGTCGCACTCAGAGAGTACAGTTTTATTTGTGGTGTAATTGTCAGGACGCATTTGGGGGTGGTAATCAGTGGCAAACACAGGATTTCTAGAGGGGGGTTCCAAATGCTTGATTTTAGAGCAAGTCTTGCCAAACCATGAAGAGGGCATAAGTATTACTTAAATTGTAGTCTGTATCATGCAAAGTCCAATGTAAGTATAAATACTTCAGTCATACTTTATACAGGGCCAGCAATCACAGTACGAGTACAAATATATGCTGCCACTTGGCATGCACAGCAGCTCCGTGCCACCCCATGGGTGTTGGACATGGCTGCAGCTCTAGTAAAATAAAAATCATATTATACAGTATTTTACTGCTATTATGATCTGCCATAGAGGGGGGTTTCTGGGCAACTTAAAAACCCCCTGCATTTGCCTGTGGTAATAGGGAATTTCGGCTGAAAACGCAGGCATGTCACTACCGTTTCAGAGGCGAGTCACATCCTGCATCTGTGATCCCATACTCCTCAGTATCCACGGCCATTCTTGCAACTATAGAGTTACTCAGGACTACTAAAATCTGCGACTGATACTGCTTCTTTGTACGCAGATACTTGGATATGAAAAGATGCTGGTGGATGTTGTGTCCGGTTGCATAGTAATATAATTCACTCTATAGCACTGATATAACACTGAAAGACAATATGTACGGGATCGCAACTGCAGTGGCAATAGCGTACCACTCAGAGTTAGGGCCTTAGTCCGCTGTCAATGTGTGGCAGGTTGTAAACCCACATATTGCCAGAATTCTGGCATGTTTAAGTGCTTGTTTAATAATAAATAATAGGAAAAGAGCATAATATGTACCTTCAATTAAATCAGCACTAGCACTTCAGCCTAGGCTGGTATTGGAAAAATCAGGGAGAGAAGGAATATAGGGTGCCCCCATAATTTCCATTACCAGCACTAGGCATTACCAGGCTGGCGGCACCTATGTTCTGACCAATCAGAGCGCACCATTTAATTTCTATGGGTTTACACTGATCATTGAAGATGGGGTTCCTCAAGGACAAGTTATGCATAATTCCTGGTTATTTTCTTGCCAAGCCAAGACATGGATGCTACATGGGCCAAAAAGAACATTCCTATGTATCTGAGAACTAAATGGGTAAAAGAGACATGTGTGGGAGTTTTTCTCTTAATAAATTACTTTCTATTTGGTGTCTGTGTCCTGTCCTGTGTTTTAAATGTGTACTGCAGGTGTCAGCGAGCCCTGGATGGCAGAATATGCGGACACTTGTAGTTCTCTAAGTGCCAACATGTCTTTGTAATATTGGGCATGTTAAGGCTTGCTGAAACCTGTAGCAAACCATTAAATTAAAATATTATTTCTAATTGGATGTGAGCGGTTTGGTTTTGGCTCGGATCTTACTGTCAAGTTCAGATCTCATAGCGAGGCCAAACATCATCTTTCACTGACATCTGTGTCAAGATGTCCGTGAAAGAAGATGTTTTGCCTCATTCTGAGATCCAAACTTGGCGGTAAGATCTGAGCCAAAATCAAACAGCTCTATTTCTAATAATAAACAATATTTATTACTTTAACACGCAAAGACCAGAGGTGTTGGGATGAGCCCTAGTGCTGTCAGCATTAAGTTGTTTTTTTTCCTAGGATTACAGCCCTATGCTTACTGACCTAGGAATGGTTGGAATTACAACAAGGGGACCCAAAGCTGTGTACCCCCTTCCCTACAGTGGCACCATTCCTTGCTGGTAATGATAACTCTATTTGAGCCATGACCTGAAGCTCACTTTCTTGTATTAATCTGGGGGGGTAGCACTTTTTCCCATTATTTATTTAATTTTTCTTTTTTTAAAACACAGAGCTAGAGGAGAAAGCTGCATTTGCTGGCCAGATACCTCTAAATTTTTTGGCAACATATTATGGTGCATTTCCAGTGAGTTGGAAAGTATCACCATCTAGCTATTATATCTGATGATTTGTATATCTAAAATTAGAAAAATTAGGACAGTGACGTGTTTCATTCTGGATTGTGTCTGTCAATTTTTCAGCAAGTTAAACTCGATTACATTTGGCAACTTACAAATCAAAGAAAAATCACTGGAATTGCTCAGCTTTTTAAAAGAATTGCAGGCTATCACATTTCCAACAGAGTTGGGTGACAAGCCCTTAATGCTCCTAACAAGCAGTGACTGTGTATATAAGTGTTAAGCTGCAAAAGTGAGACAAATATAAAAAAAAGTTACTCTATGCTGTAATATGACTCAGCTGGGCACAAAGGTAGTCTACTGTATGTCTTTGGGGAACATTGTCATTTCTTTGACAATGTTAAAAATAGTTACTATAGGAACAACATCCATTAAGGTACTTCTGGAGACCACACATTTCTATACTGATGATATGCTAAGCTTTAAGACACCCTGTAGTGAATATTTAAATCTATCCTGCCAAAATGTTCTTCAAACCATTAAGTTAGATTCTGTAAAGGACACTACAATAACAAGGTCTGAAATTTGTGCTCAGCGATGTAAGGTATCATGTACATTTCTATTAGTTAATGGAAGAGATAAGTGAAAAAATACATGCAGTATGCAACAGATTGAATTTGCTAAAGCAATTCTAACTATTTCAATACATGCCAATATACTCTTTAAATTAAAGGCATTTGCTACTGTACAGTACATTCATTACTTAACTTATCGATCTAACATTGTATTATCTACAGATGGCTACATCAATGCTCCCTCACAGCAATACCTTAAGATCTACCAGATTTCCTAGCCATCTTGAACCTTCTCCCAGTAAATCTGCTGGGCTAGGGAACAGAGGGCCTTATTCAGAGCCACTCGTAAGCGGCCGCTCATTCGTTCCGAGCGATGTTTGCACAACTGCGCATGCGTACGGATCGTAATACGCATGCGCGAACCAGTCAGTGAGGCCGAAAATCATTTGTTCGCTAAATAGCGAATGCCTGCTATTTTGAGTGACAGGAGGAGGCGTATGTTGGTGGTAACAAGGGAAAGTGCTTGAAAACGGGGAGTGGAGATCAGAACGCAAGCGTGCTTAAAGGTCAAAACGGGCATTTTATGGGTGTGCATAATTAATACAGCAGCGTCATTGACCACGTCACTGGGTTATTTTATAGTCAGAACTGCTCGCATGATTGCGGTAGGAAAAACCAACCACAAGAATAGCGAGCAGTTCATACGCTGGTCGATGTACTCGATTAATCTAATAAATAGCGGACATGACGCAGGATGCGAGCGGCCAGGGGGCGTAGTTTCCCAAAACGACCGCAAGTTTTGTTCGCTCGTTCAGACTTAGAGGTGTGAATAGACCGCAAAGAGTGAACGGTTCATTTGAATAGCCACTCCTTTTTTCTGAACGAGCGAGCGCAAATAGCGTCCGGCTCTGAATCATGCCCAGAGTCCCTTGGGTAGACTTTAGTGACTCTCAAGCTTGAACTACATACAATCCGAGATTTGGAGCACTAGCACTTCCATTTTTTATGGGCCTTACTGAGGACAGGCAAATAACCTTACAGCCTGAAAAGACAGGTTTGATGATTGTTGTACTTAAAGTCTTTTACACTTACAGTATCTGGATTGTAACCTCTATTTCAGTTTGTGCTGAACCTGATGCTATAGAAGTGAATGCTGGCAATTTTCCAGCAGTTTTGCTATCCACAGATTTACTAAAGCCCAGACCAATAGGTAAACGCTGAGAAACCTCACTTTAGAAAATAAATTAACATCAATAAGAAATGGGTAGATTATTAGATAAAAAATCTTTAGTAGTGGGGGTCCCCCTCTAATTGATAACCAGCCCTAGGCACTGAAGCCTGGCCTGATAGTAAAAAATAAGGGGGAAATGGTGTGGGTTCTTATTTTTCAATAACAAGCACTAGGCTGAACCAGCCAGGGCTGGTTACACTATAGCAGGGAGACATATAACGTGTGGTCCATCTGCCACAATGTCAAGCAGTTCTAGACTGTTCAGCCCAGGGCTGAAATCCCTAGGGAAGAGGGAACCCCCAAAAACTGTGGGCAATGCACAGTGGTATGTATGTCAATCACATCTAAATGGGCTGTAATGGTTTTTTCTCACATAAGCAAATTTCATAGAGGGCATATAGATTTGCTGTGGGCTATGTTGGAAGGATGCGCAAATATAACTATTTCTAACCTTCTCATGTGCACCATCTATAAGCAGATGCAGGTGCACACTGATGGTGATGATAATGATGATGATAATGATGACAACGACAATTAAACTGGTTATAAGCATAAGGTGGGATAGTGAACCACTAAGATGCCTACACCTCTGCGTACAGGCATTTAGTTCTGTGAATGTGTCACAAGCCACCATAGCATCTTGTTTGACATCAGTACTCCAGATGGCTCTCTCACACCTGTTGCTAGGAGACGAAGATGCCGGGCTGCTATTCCATGAGGTCCTCCTACCTGACTACTCCATCACCTCTGTCCTGCACTGATTGGATCTTTCTCCTTTTTTACCCCTGCTGGTTCTCTGCTCTGATGCCGGCTATAGCATTCAGTAAGTAGCTTCCGGTTCCTGTGAGTGAGTTCATGTTCTTGTGTGTTCCAGCTCCTCGTGTCCAGCGTGTATCTCAACTGTCTCTGGCACACTTCAGCATCTGTGTGGACTATCTGCCAGTAACACCACAGCAGTCTCTGTCACTATTCAGCATCTGTGTGGACTGTGCGCTAATTACATCAGCAGCCTCTGCCACACTTCAGTGTCTATATGGACTTTCTGCTAGTACACCACAGCAGCTCTGCCACACTTCAGCGACTGTGTATACTTCCTATTATTAACATCACAGCAGTCTCTGCCACACTCCTGTGTCTGTATGGATTCTCTGCTACACATCAGCCCTCAAGGATGCTACCAGCCAAGTATACTTCAGCCCTCAAGGCTGCTACCAGCCAAGTATGCTTCAGCCCTCAAGGCTGCAATCAGCCAAGTATTCTTCAGCCCTCAAGGCTGCTACCAGCCAAGTATACCTCAGCCCTCAAGGCTGCTACCAGCAAAATACGCAAATGCCCTAAAGGCTGCTACCAGCCAAGTATACCTCAGCCATCAAGGCTGCAACCAGCCAAGTACACATCAGCCCTCAAGGCTACTACCATCCAAGTACATATCTGCTCCTCAGGCAGCTAAGTGGCCAAACCCGCATGCTATTGCAGCACTCAATCATTATCCTGGGATTTCTGTTACCATGACTGTGTAAATCTTCCCAGGGATTCATAACAGAATACTGAGTTCAACTCAGCATCAGACTCAGAGCCTCCCATAAAACAATAAAATAATAAAAAATAAGTATTTTCATTTATTGGGTAAATTAACTCTACCATTTTACATATACACTGTATATAAATGGGGTTAATGTAAAACTTATAAATATTCCCATAATATACACTCAATGCTGAAATGCTACAATATTTATTCAGTAATTATAAAAGTCAACATGATAAATGATAACATTATAATTTATAAAGCTCATTACTATAGCAAAAAAGTTATGGGCCTATAACCCATGATTTCATTAAGATTGTGGAACAAAAACTGACACACCCCCCAAGAACTAAATTGTTTCTTCTATAGAGGGGCACCTGCTATATGGGACATCCAGGAGAAGACAGAATGGAGTGGGTGGGGAGACAGCAGAGCAGGGGTGGGGCCAGGCAGAGTGTGGGGGGTGGTGGAAACAACTAAAGATGACCTTACACATATCAAGTCCAACATACTAGTATTAAATATGTATCCCCTTTAGAATGTAAGCTCTCACAAGCAGGGCCCTCTTCCCTCATGTGCTTCTCCTTCACTTAATTATACTTTAATTTACAACAGCACCCAACCCTTGGTTGCTGAAACCATGCTGCTTATTTAAGTGTTATGCAGCAATGTATTAATCATATATCTGTCCTGCAGTGTTTGTACTGTTAATAACTGTTTTCTTGTGTGCTCATTTGTTTATGTAAATTGTAAGGTGCTGCAGAACCCTTGTGGTGCCATATAAATAAATGTTAATAATAATAATAATAATAATAATAATAATAATAAATAACTTCACTTCTATACCTACATCACATTAACACATATATATGCACACAAACTATACTCCAGCTGATATTAAAGTAACAGCACTATCAACACTCTTTTGAGGTATGTATAAACTTGGCATAGTGTACAGTATTAGCAGTCATAAGAATAAGCACTGCTATGGGCAACTTCTCCATTTGTCCTCTCTTTAGAAGGCTTGATACAACAGCCAAAGTGCACAGAATAAGTAGTTGCAAACCAGGGTTGGCGAAGCTTCAGCACTTGGATAGCTCCTCCACTCTACCCTGTCTCTGGCTGAATGGATGGCAGCACCTCCTTTATTTGCCGACACTGGCTGCTATCAGCGCTCCGGATCTTAGAGTTCCGCCTGCTCAATCCTCCTCTCATGTGGCGGAGATGAATGACCCGGCGATATGGGGTGGAGTGGTATCAATGCACATTCTTTGCTCTGATACTGCTTTTCCCCCATGTATTAAAGTGATTAGCGCCGATGTGCCTCCCAATATATGAACAGTCAATGGCACTGACCGTTCCGACAGCCGCAGCTATCAATATCATCACAGCAGGGACAGCAATGTCCCTGTTGCAGCGGCTGTCGGGCTGCACTGAGAGAACCAGGCATCTTTGTACAAGTCCTTAAACAACCAACAAGTGGTATACATCTAAAATCCAATATTACCAACAGGTTACTGATTTTTAGCAGTCCTAATTGGAAAGTACCACAAACCACTGTTCATACAATACATGCTGAACAATTGTTTCTTATTTTTGACAACAAAATATCTCTGCTAGGCTGACTTTGTAACTCCCTACACAGAACAATTAATTACTGTTTTTATTCAGTAGTGGATCTAATTTTCAAAACCACACTTTTAAATTTTTCTAGCGCTGTCCTGATTGACAGTATGTGATTTTTTTGTGGGTGTTGGTACATCAATGGAGTAATATTATAGATTGCAGTATTTTTAAACACATATATATATATATTTTTTCATATTTAATTACATTGGACATTTTATTTATATTACCATTTTCTTATTATATTATTTGTATTTATTTTAATGCTGTATTGTGTTAGAATGTAATGATTTGGATAATAAATGTGTTTTACTTTGGCTACTGTATGTGCGGCCGCATTGCTCGCACACCCCTAGTTACGGTCCTTCCTAATGCACATGCAGCATACATGAAAGAGTGAAAGAGATGTACAACCTCATGAAGTTGCTTTTAAAAAAGATTTAGTAGCAGAAATATGAGTGGAATTCCGTGGAGATCTACAGTAAAGGCCATTGCACTTAGTGTTGTAGCTAGGTTACACCAATAACTGTTGTTGTTTATGTGAATGGAACAGTAGGGACAAGCAAAACCTCTACATTCAGAAGAATTGGCCAAATCACATGTCACTTGTTCAAGGCAAGACAAATGTTGTGAACAGTTTACCATGTGTTGACCCTGATAATGGGTACCTTCCACCTGTGCACATGAAGCTTGGACTTATGAAAAACTTTTTTAAAGCGATGGATAAAACACAAACTAGATTCACATACTTGAGAAATATTTCCTTGGGTCAATGCTACCAAGATTAATGAAGGTATTTGTGTATACTTTAGATCAGGGGTTCCCAACCACGGTCCTGAACAGTCAAGGTATTCATTATGGCCATACTTGAGCACAGGTGACCTAATTAGTACCTTGGTTACTTTGATTTAACCATCTGTGCTCAAGCATGGATATCTCTAAAACCATGACTGTTAGTGTCCCTTGCCGACCGAGATTGGGAGTCACTGCTTTAGATCATAGAATTGTTAAGAGGTGGGTGATTTGAAGGATAGTTTAATGACAAAAGGGTCTGCACAAACTTTTTAGGGAATCGCTGAAAACTTCTAAAATAGTGGAAGACCTTCTAATGTCTAGCAAAGCCAACTGGTTTCAATATGTCATTAAAGGTTCATTCCTAGAACTCTCACTTGGTGGTCAATCCTATTAGGTGCAAATTGTGAGTAGCGAGTTTGTTTCTTGAAACTCGCACACTCCGCAGTGAAGCGTGCTCTCGAGAATTCTCCAATCCAATTAAAAATCACTATTCGCATTACTCACAGTGGAGAGGTGCGAATTGACTGCCAAATGAGATTTGCAAGAAATGCATGAAAATGTGGGGAGACCATCCTTGACCCCCCAAAATGGATAATTTTGTTAGCAGGACCATATAGAAGGCTATTTGTGGGCATTAGGAAGGTACTGTAGATTTTTAAATGGTGTCAAATGACTGATTTGTGGGGGGGTTTTAAATGCAAAAATATTATATAAAAAAACTAACTTTTTTCATTTAATCTTAAACGAATTAAACGAAAAATGCAAATAAAAATAGGAAAAAGGGTGACTTTGGGGTACTTTGAGGGCACCTTGAAAAATGTAAAAAAAAATTATAAAAACAATTATTTTTCAACTAAAAAATTATTGTAATTAAATTTGGGGTGCCTAAACTAATGAAAAAGTTGATTTTGGGGCAATTTGAGGAATTGTTTAACCCCAAAAAATGACATTTAATTATTGGACTAATTAAGCTAATTGGAATGGAAACTTCCAAATGCCTGATTAGTGATTAGGGGGGATGTCCAATTGGTTCAGCACAGTATCCTGACATTTTAACCTTAAAATAAAGACTTTCCTTTTCATCTCTCACCCTCAGGGAGGTGCGAGTGGAAAGTTGCGAATTCAGTCTGACTGATTCAGTACGAGTTGCTAATTGGATTGCAAAATGAATTTGATATGCAAATTCGAAGTGAAAATAGCAACTCGCACCTCTCAGTTCGCACCTAATAGGATTGACCCCTTGGACTTTTTTAAGGAAACCATAGGTGTGGTATGTGACAAGCATGGTGAGCATTTTCAACAGGCCATTTCTAACATGGAGAAGAGTTATCATTGGAGCCCTCATTACTTGGCTGATTACTGCTGGAGTATTAAGAGAGACATTCTAGAGGCAAAGTACAGCATAAAATCAAACAAAGCTACTTTTTAAACTACAAGTTTTACTTTGTGTTTACATTTTCTGTAAGCATGTAAATACAGTATACGGTATGGGTTTAATGAGCCAAAGTTTTGTTGTTATAGGAAAAACTGATATCCTCATGTACTATCATGAAAAAAGTAACTTTTTATTAAAAAAAAAATATATATCCAATAAACCACATATTCCTGGCAGAAAGTCACACAAAAAAAAATACATGAATAAGGGGAGCTCACCGGACCCATGGAGGCCAAAATGCTGCGGTATTGTACTCCTTGTTAGATGTTTGCCCGGGGCTGTAGTACTCATCCACCGCTATCTCTCCCTTCTGGGTCTAGGGACTCTCTCCAATTGTATGCACTTGCCGGCTGATGTTATGCAGGCCCTCCTGCTAGTTGACCATGTGCAGGAGTTCTCGGCACTGGTATGTTATATCAGGCTTCCAGCGTTACTATGTATAGCCAGTTGATGTTAATCTCTTATTAGGGTTTAGCAGATCCCGGCGCTTGAATGCGCCACTGTCTGCCTCATATACTACACAAGATTACCTAAAATGTAGAGCGGATCAGTGGCCTAACTACAGCCCCCGCAGACCCCGCGGTGGCGTGGGGGCACGGAGGCTTGTGGGCTGCAGAATCCATGCGGACTAGCTGTCCGCATGAAATTCTGCTGAAAACGGGCCCTCCAAAAATGGCCGCCGCATAGGAGACATACACTAGAGGTCCTACTGGACCTCTAGCGTCTGTTACTGTTAGACACCCAGTGGCTCCCCGCTGTACTGTGATGAGGAGACAGAGAGGTACAGACAGGCAGGGCCAGACTGGATTCCACAGCGCAGCCTCCCTACCGGCAAACTGTCGGCTACTCCGCGTCCTTGCGACGCTGTCCTCAGCGTCACCTCCCTCCAGTCAGCTTCCTCAGCTCTGCCTCCCTGCTGTCACTGTGTGTGTGCATGCACGCTCTGGGAGAGGAACGTTGAGGCAGCTCTGGCGTCTGCTCATGAGGACACCGCATGGGAACCATCCTCAGAAGCCAGCTCATAGTTTAAGCTGCCACTGTAGTCTGCCTTATTCACTATCCCAGCACTGAAGATGTGTGTATGTGTTCCTGCTGGGTGCTGAGCCACCGCGGAGAGCCCACTGCCTGCCTTGAGAGGGGGAGGAGAAGCAGCCAGTCTCAGGCAGCGCTGATCAAAGGAGTGCCCTGTTTGGTGCCGAGCCACCCACAGCCGGTCTCTGTCAGCAAAGGGGGACTGAGAGGCACTGTAACTGGGACAAAGTAGTGTGAGCACTGTGAGGTGTAGGGAGTAGGATAGGGAAGAAGGTAGTGTAAAGCGCAGGGGGTGGGGGGAAGCAGGTAGTGTGAGGAGCAGGGGGTGGGGGGAAGCAAGTAGTGTGAGGCACGGGGTGGGAAGAGAAGCAGGTAGTGTGAGGTGCAGGGGTTGGGAGAGGGAAGCAGGTAGTTGAGGTGCAGGGGGTGTGGAATAATATGGAGGAAAAATATTGTAAACTGTCTAGGGGGGGTGGGGGCACATTTTTAACTTGTGCACTGGGAGCCATAAATGTCCCTGTAATTATTTTTTACAAAAAGGCATGGGAGGGGCGTCTGAAACTTTTTTGGCAGGGGGGAGCAAAATTTATAGTTACACCACTGGACTGGATCCACCCGCCGCCAACGTTTTTCAGCCCTTGCATGGGTCTTTGTCAAGGCACCTTTTTTATGTCCTCTACTGAGCAATTATGTTTTGATTTAAAGTGAGCAGACATGCAGTACTTTTTCAATGCCTTTCCAAAATTTTCTTATATGTTCTCCCATCCGTACTTTCAGAGGTCTGCTAGTCCACCCCACATATTACTTCATGCACTTACATTGTATTAAATACACAATATTTGCACTATTACAGATAAGGAATTGGTTTATAGTATATTCTTTTTTTAGTAGAGTTAGATATAAAGGTTTCTACTTTATTTTTCTCTTTGGTCCTGCAATTCCTACATCCAATACACTGGCTACATCTAAAAAAACCTTTAGACTTAACCTGTGTTCCATGCCTTGGGCTGGTGGTACTGCACTTTTAACCAGAATGTTCTTTATATTCAGGGCCCTTTTGTAAATTATTGTAGGTTTCTCTGGTATTATACTCTTTAAAATCTGGTCACCTTTTAAAATGGCCCAAAGTTTTTTAAAATGTTATCAATTTTCCTATAATCCTTATTAAAAGTGGTGACAAAGAACCGGAGAAGTCCTTATTTTGCACTCTCTCAGTCTTCTTCAGAAGACTATCTTTATTTATTGCTTCCACATCCTCCAATGTTTTCTTTAGATGTTTCCTATCATACCCTTTACTTAGGAATTTATTTTTCACAGTACATACTTGCTCTTTATCGACTATGTCTTTCATACAGTTCCTCTTTATGCACCAGAACTGACTCTCGGGCACCCCTTTTAGCCAATTTGGATGATGACTGCTGTTACTGACTGTTGGCTTATTTTTTGTATGAATTTGAAGATCCTCTATATATAAGGTCTAGGAAATCTATTGAACATTGTCTTTTAGAGAACATTGCTACAATCCCAAAATCATAATCCATAAGGTTCTTCTGGAATTCAACCAAAGACTCTTTACCACCACTCCATATGATATTATATCATCTACAGTATATAGCAATTATAAAGCACGATGTTTGCCCCCCACTCACACGAAACATGATTCTCCTCCCACAAGTTCATGAAGATGTTCGCGAAACTGTTGGCAAACCTAGTGCCCATCGTCATCCCGGACTGCTGCATATAATGCGTCTCTAAAAAAGAAGTGATTATTTTAAAAATAAAACTAAAACCCACTAAAATAAATGACTCTACATTTGAGACTATTGATTCCTGCCGTAATGCATGCTGAACTGCCTGGATGCCCCTATTGTGTTGAATGATAGTATAAAGGGACCTCACGTTGGCAATGACTAATAGATCACCATCCTCCCATTTCACTTATTTTAATTTATTAATTATATCCATCATATCTTTAAGATACACTTTTCCCTTGCATGCAACAGGCTGTAAGTAAGAATCAATCATTTGTGAGAGGTTAGAAGTGACTGAACCCACTCCTGCCACTATTGGTCACAAGGGGGGTCATTTATATGATAATATAACCTGCAAGATGCAGTGATAAGCAGTTGTGTTACTAGGTGATATGGTGGATGCAGGCCGCACTGGGTAGCACCATCTGAGATGGTAACACCAAAATAAAAGAGATGGTGTCACAGGGCAGCCCTGCAGCAATGGTAATGGATGACATACACATGTGCACGTCATCCACACTCCCCTTGTATCTGGAATGGCTGATTGCTTCCCAGCAGCTCCCCGCATGTTCCAGCATGATGATCTAGGTGTGACACTTGGCCATGCCCCCAAAATGGAACCTGAGGGGTGTGACCTCACTGGCACAAGGTCACGCCCCCTTTTGCATGTGCACTTGACTTGTATGCATGCTGCCTTAGCATAATGACACAGTTGCACTGCAGAAAAAGGCACAGTCACAGCTGCATTAGTTTGCACTTCTAAATCGGGCAGTCAGACTCAGCATGAGGAAAAACTGTGGTTGCTCACATCAGAGCCCTTTTTACACAGATGAACAAATGTCACAAGCCCCAGTTGTCAATGTACACCTACAATGCTGTTTTGTCACTCTAGTTGTTTTAATAATGCAAATAAGATGCACATTTTGAGCAATAAAAGGCACTCGCGTGGCCAAGTCACACTGGACATGGCACATTGAGATGAGCTATTTGCAACTCGAGCCAAAGTGTAAAAGGACACAATTGTATTGCACTTGCCATAGTGTAGTACACTGAGACTACTGCTAGGTAAAGCACAATATACACTGAAATACAGTTATAAAACATATGGGACAATGCAGAGAGGAGCATATGCATGCACTAGTGCACAACGCATCCTGTCTTTGCACTGTGCAGGCTCCAGGATAAGAACCAAGTGTACACAAGTATGGGTAATGCATGGTCATACCCATATAGTCCCATTAACATACAACAATGTGAGATTACTATAATTGCAGCATGTCTGACTTGTATGCAACTGTGCATCTGCCACATAGTTACACAACATTTTTAGTAAGGTTGAATAAAGACACAGGGCCTGATTCAGCAAGGACCACAACTGCTAATACGCATGCAATCAGCCGATTGATGTGATCTGCGCATGTGTATGCTTTGCAGTGCGCGAACTAGCCACTGCAATCGGGACTGCGATCACAGTGACTGCAGACCCATCGCAGAGTGATTTACAGGAAGTGCCATTTGTGGGTGGTGATGGGGAGGTTGGAGAAACGCAGGTGCAGTGCATTCGAACGCCGTTGCATGGACATGCATAAATTAACCACAGCGATACCATACGCAGCTTGAGTACTCATAGCGTGCGCTGAGGTTAGCAATTCCTGAGTAAGGTCAGAACTTGTGCAAGTGTGCGTGAGGCTGCGATTGTACTCGATGTTACCGATGGTTTTGCAGTCTTGCTAAACATTACGGATGTGTGTAAAGTAAGATGGGCATCCCTGTGTAGTGCTGCGATGGCATAGCATTCACAATGGATTTGCATACCTTAGCAGCGAGACTGTGCGTAATTGCAGCCGCAATCGCAGGGTAGATCCGTAGTGAATCAGGCCCACAGTTCTAACAAGTTTATCTTTTCATATATTTTAATTGAGTTCACCCAAAGAAAAGTAAAGCCCCAGTGTAATAGTAGCCAGTTTAGCCTCACAGAGGGAAAAAAAATCCTTTGTAACCTGAAAAATGGCAATCCGATAAATTCCTTGGCTCATTCATCCACATAATGATCTGTGCTAATTATAGTTACCGGTAACATTTCTTGTAAGAAAGGCATCCAATCCATTTTATATTCTATACATATTATTATGTTGTGATCTATCCTTCATACTACTGTACAAATGATATAGGGAAGTATTGTATGTAATCTATGGGAGGTATTTGAAATGGACTGGTCTGCCCAAGTCAAACTGCTATGTTGGGCTGCTAGTGCTGTATTTGGAGAAATAACTGTCAAATATCACCCAGTGGAACAACAAATCTCTCTTTAAAGTGTAATACAATCCATAGTATAAAAGCAAAGTGATGAAGGGAGGGCATCTCATGAGGCATAAGAGACAGATGACTGAGAAAACTATTGATTATGCAGTTCCTGTCTAAATAACAGTTGGGCAGAGAGAGAGAGACAGAGAAAGAGAGAGACAGCTCTTATAGTGAAAGTGAGATGGAGGTTTTCAATGAAAATACGAGTACGCTGTGTGAAAACCACTGAAGCATTGACAACCATCACCAGAACAGTATATTTCATTACAGGAATTGCTGAAAGCAAAAAACTACTGTAAAGGCGTGTATCATGCAAACATGCTTAAACTTAGATTTGGTGACAAGTGTAAAAGTGTGTCAATAGCATTTTATCCAATATAGTTCCAGCACTTATTTTATTCATATTTACAATGGATAATAATAAACCGAGAACTAAGAGGACGCTTATTCTATCGGCCATCATGTTAGTGCAGGTGTATGGATTTTAGGGCCTGATTCAAGACCCGCTTGCTAGATGTGTTCACACGCAGCCAAAGTATGCAAATACCGCGATCGCACGGTAAGGCATTAACACGCCCACTATGTATTGGCGTGCGATCGTGGTGGGTATTTAGACGCCCACCAGCCTGTCTTAAGATGCCCACTTTCCCTTAGTGATACACGTCATCTCCAGGAAGTGTATGTAACAATCGGTAACATCAAATAACATCGGACCCATACGCAGCACTTGTGGCTGACCATACCCTACCGCAAGCACTGTGAGTGCTTCAGTGTGTAATTCAGCCATGTGACGTGTATTATGACGCTGAGTCTTAATTATGCACACCTCTGAAATGGCATTAAGATGCTCAGACACGCCTGCGTTTGCACCACCACACACCCGTTTCTATCGATCATCCCCTATCACCACCCACAAACGGCTCGTCCTGTCACTCATTCTAGCGAGTTCGCTATGAGCTGCGTGCGAAAGCTTCCCGATCGCATGGACTAGTTCCTGCACGTGCACTGTGGGCCTGATTCAGACCCACTCGCGAGCGCTGAGCGCTCGCAAGCGGGTCGATGGTGCCCTAATGCGCATGCGCATGACGGAGGGAGCTCCGTCATGCGCATGCGCGAGACCCGCATAGCGACAGCCAAGCTGTCGCTATGGGTCTCGCACCAAAGGGGGCGTGCTGTCGATGGTGAGTGACAGCACACCCCCTTTGGTGGGAGTGCCGGTAGCGTTGCTGCACAGATGGAGGCGTTCCCATGGGAACGCCTTCCATCTGGAGCCGGCCCCACTGACATCACTAGTGATGTCCGTGGGAGTGCTTTTGGTTCTGATAGAGCCAAAAGCACTCCTGGGCTTGCGGCAGCGAGACCCTACCGCAGAGTCTCGTCGCAAGCCCGATGGTCGCGATGGTCTTGACCATCACGACCATGTTTTTGGGTGCTCGCATAAGCTGTGGGTGGTCACCCACAGCTATGCGAGCGGCCAGGAGGCCACACCATTTTTAGTTAGGAGGGCCCTGATTCAGAGCGAGCTCCTGGTCAGAGCGTCCGGCTCTGAATCAGGCCCTGTGTCTAATACACATGCGCACATTGCAAACATTGCAATTGCTTCAATTGCTAACTATACCAATTGAAGTTACATCTCAGTTTCTACTCACTGATTTGTTATTTGCTGCTAGAAAGGTAAGGCACAGTAGGAGAGATGTACTAAGCCTTGGAGAGAGACAAAGTACCAACCAATCAGCTCCTAACTGTCACTTTACAGGCTGTGTTTGAAAATTGGCTTAGAAGTTGAATGGGTGTTATCTTCATCCACTTTATCTCTCTCTAAGGGGGAGATGTACTAAGCCTTGAAAAGTGATATAGTAGTGAGTGATAAAGTATCAACCAATCAGCTCCTAACTGTCAATTTTCAAACACAGCCTGTAAAGTGTCTGATAGGTGCTGTTTGGTTGGTACGTTACCACTATCCACTTTATCACTCTTCAATGCTTAGTGCATCTACCCCTATGGCTTAGTACATTTCCCCTAGAATGCTTAATGTTAGTGCATTTGTTATATTATTTATTGTTTAATTCTGAGGACAAAACTATAGAGACAATTTCTAATGTAGTACAATGTTACCTTGTGTGAAAGAAATGGCTGTTCTCCAAATGTTGCCCAATTCTAATAAAATATGGTACTACGTATGTAATAGTGTCACCTGTCAAAGGCATTTTATAATGATGTCTGTAAAAAGGGTTTACAAGGAAATATGATTTTAAAAAAAATAGTGTTCAGAAGCTTTTAAGTTAAAAATGTTGGTTATAATCTAAAGGGTATACTCTCAATAAGGAAGTGGGAGTGGGACAAATGACTGTATCTCAGAAACAGGAGACATGTCCTATAGATAAATAATGCTATATTTATCTTAGCAACAATTACCTGAAGTGGTTGAGTATTTCATTATAATAGCCCTGGATCTTCAAATGTAGTCAGAATACATTATATAGTCTAGGTGATAACTGAGAGCTCTTTCCAATGTAATGTGAGTTCAGTATTTGTCTTCTTATGAATGATGTAATCTTAAAATAAAAATAAGTAAAAAATTAACAAACACTATACCCAAAACAAATTAATTATAAGTGACTATGAAGTTACAAAAGGAAAAACAAATAAATCACCTAATTTTCCAAGCCATGTCATTTTGTTCTCACTTCAAACGCTTTTAATTTTGGTCAGGATAAAAAACATAGATGTATACTTAACCTTTCTGGGTAATAGTGTTGGACTGGGACATGAAGGGCCCACCAGGGAATGCAGTGGTAGGTGTCCAAACTTAAGGGTTGTGGTCAGCCACCAGAGGGTGCATGGCTAGCCACTATAGAGGGACTTTTCCAACTATTAGGGAAGACATGCAAAGAACAGGGCCTTTTTATAAATGAGAGCACAGGGGTGTGTCAGGACCACCCACTTTGATATGCAGGAGAGCTAATCTGGGTATACTGTAGTTTCCATAGAATCAATTCAAGCACCCAAGTTCATCCAATATCTTTCTTCACCCCTAGAGAAGGGGGTAGGGCCCTCAGGCAGAGGAGCCCACTGTGGATTTCCTCTGTATACCTGTGGATCAGTCCAACCCTGGTAGTTCTAGAACAGTAGGGCACCTTCCCGCATCCCACCCACTACCTAGTAGGGGGCTATGATTATGCTATTCCTTGTGACTCCTGTCATCACAGCCACTTCTCCAAGTGATACAATATCATGGGGGGAAGTCTATATGATGTTAATCACAAGTTGTATAATTAAAGTCAAGGCATTTTGGGCATTGTATATTCATGAATATGGCAAATACAGATGTGTCCTCATGCACTGAGTGTCTTTACACCAGTGGTTTCCAGCGTTAGTTGAGTTCTGAGCTACTTTAGAAAAATGAAACCTCCCGAAGAGTTACCAAAATTGTAGAAAACAAAAATCTGGCCAATAGCCAAACAATTGAAGGTAATTTAATGAAAATTAAAAAAATCTATGTTTCATAGAAAATACAAATGCATTTAATTATTACAGTGATATTGTTGTAGTTTGTAAATACAATTTAAGCACAGGCACATTTCACTGTTAATTACCGGCTCGATGCAGGTATGTGCTGTAGAGGAGCAAAAGATAAAGGCAGGGCTGCTGTGTGATTTTCCGGCAGGGCTGGGCGAGAGTCACTTGCTCCATCACAGTGTAGACGCCGTAAGTGGAACCACATGGAAGCACGTCAGGTGATTGCTGTAGATGTTGTGTCAATCACCTAATGTACTTCCCTGTGGCTCCACCCATGGCATCGATGCCACGGGTGATCACACATCAGAGGTCACTTCCTCTTAGTTGACTCGGCAGTACTGCAGCTAGTTGAGCTACCAAAATGTCTTCGTCTCCCCCCGCTGGGTCACTCATCTGTCACCACGCTCCAGGGCCCGGCTCCATGGTGGTCTTCCAGCGTGTTCAGGTGTACACTTTCCGACCATGGCTCCTGCTTCTTCCCATTGTAGCTGTCAGCAGGTTCCCGGCATCCTCTTGCAGAATTCCTTGCCTGACCGGCTACTGGGCGCTGCCATGGCAGTCTACATCATGTGACTGCCTTTCCTCCAATGAGAAACCAGGATACGTCTTCTGACTCTGGCAGCCAATCACAGAAGACCCAGGGGTATTAAGTGACTCTACTGACAGTCATCAGTTGCCAGTGTAATGTCTAACACAGTTCTCACTGTGTCCAGTTATTCCTGAAATCCTCTGTGATAGTCTCTGTATCAGTACTTTAAGTCTACTAGTGCAGTTACCATTTTGCTGCACTGCCAGTTCCAGTCTGGGCCTGTGTATTCTGGTCAAAGTCTGGGTCATTGTGTTCTGGTCCCAGTCTGGTCCTGTGTATTCTGTTTCCAGTCCGGTCAGTGCATTCTGGTCCCAGTCGATTCAGTGCATTCTGGTTCCAGTCCATTTCAGTTTATTATGGTCCCTGTCCAGCCCAGTGTATTCTTGTAGCAGTCCATTCCTGAGTTACTCCGGATTCCATCTGATCCAGTTCCTATCTGGTTCTAGCCTGGTTGTAATCTATTGCAAGCTCACCTGCTCCTGTCTCTTTTCTGCGTGCCTGTATCACTAACCTGGTTCAACTTCAAACCAAGACTCCAGCTGTTCCACCAGTGCCTCCATTTGCCAGCAGCCAGTTCAGTTCCACCATTTTACACACAGAGCATTCTGGGAATTCACACCTCATTTATATCTCCTGTCCATGAACATAATCTACATCAAGCCATCCCACTTCCAGTAATTTACCTCAGATCTCAATCCAGCCAGAGACTCAAATCCGTAACCACAAACAAATACAAGCGTGACAATTTTGAGGATGCAAAACACATTTAGTACCAATACCAGACCATAGGGCAAAGCAGTTGCACTCTAGATCACAGGAGGGTTCTGCTTTTACCTTGATCTGTCTGTTTTAAATTACCTTAATTGTGTCATACACAAAATTGCTTTCCAGTATTTTCTACAACTCAAGTTGTAGATTTTACATTAGCAAGGATTCCTTATCCATTTTTCAATGTTTACTAATGGAAACTATCTACCTCTAGACATGGATGAATATAATGAATAATATCCACCACTTCAATTCCATTTTCACAGATGATGTCACAGCACATTCTGGCTCAAGAACAAGGTTAAATGGAGGAGTTTAATGAAAATCTGAGAAAGCAGACCTTAAAAAGGATGGGAATACATAACTTTCTTATAAGTCATACTTTGATTTGAATAGATACCGAAATCAGGCTAGAAAGCTTCACTGTAAAAATACATATATTTCTACTAGATCATAATGAAATTGTATTCTTGTATTGATATAATCAGGCATAAAAGTGTTTAGTTAATGATAGAGTTTTTTTATCAACAGGTCTGACAGAATTCTTAAACTGTAACTTTAAGGGCTCCATTTATTATGGATAGTTATTAATGGCACCATACTGTATTTAGTTTAGAATCACAGATACTTCCAAATATGGTATTGGTATGCAACACTACTTAACTATCTGGCAAGGTCCAGTGGCATCCTCCTTGTCAGCAGTCTCTTCTGCATAGCTACTAGAAGCCTACTGCTGCCAGCGAGCAGTTGTTCACTAATGCGCATATAGGACAGCCATCTGTGTATGCACATTATGCTTCAAGCTGGCTTCACTGAAGCCAGACAAACTTTTGCTGGGACCCTTTTTCCAGCAATGGGAACTGGTCCCCTAACATCTATAGATGGCATAGGTGGTACAGGGACAAACAGTCATAAAATAAGTTAACGGTGTTTGCTAAATACAGAATTGAGGACATAACACCTTTAGGGGTCCATGTACTAAGCCGTGGAGAGAGAAAAAGTAGACAGGGATAAAGTACCAACCAAACAGCTGCCAACTGCCATTTTTCAAGCACAGCCTGTAAACTGCCAGTTAGGAGCTGATTGGTTGGAACTTTCTCTCCATCCATTTTATTTCTTTCAAAGGCTTAGTACATAGACCTTTAGTGCTTAAACTGAACAGAACAGAGAACATTTATGGTGGAAAATCAGATTGTTCCAAATGGAAGCATAAGGGCAGAATGGAGACATGATATAGAACTTTGGTGAAAATAAATTGCTGAGTTTTACCAAACAATAATTATATATTACTGAGAATTATTACAAGTAGTATTCTAGTAATGAGTTTTATATAAAAAAAGAATAATAATGTTTGAATAGCAATAAAGTTAAAATACAGTATTGTAGGAAAGTATGTATTACAACACAGGGGGTATCCAATGATACGTGTTCTCCAGAGAAAACTTTCCAGAGCATTCGCCCGAATTTGCCACTTATCGCATATCTGCACACTCCCGTTTATCGTGCTATCCTATTGCAAAAACACAGAGAAAACCAATTTTCACAATAATTCTTGATGGATGACAGGTGATAAGACAGGTGACAAATATAGGTAAAAATTGGGAAATCAGCCTGTACCCCCAAAAATTGTAAACTATGGTAGGGTAATAGTATAGAAGTGTGTTAGTGGCCATAATCCAAGGGTTTGGGGTTCTTAAATTGTGTCAAAAGGCTGTTATATGCATTTTTCTCTAGCAGTGAATAAATAATAGAAAGCAATATTGTTTGGACAAAACAAATTCTGTAGTTAAATTAGGGGTACATTAAAATGGGTGTACAGTAAGTGTATTTTTGTGTCATTGTTAAAAATACACCTGTCACTTTAACCTGCAATGTTTAAAACACCTGTCCCATTTACAATGCCTCCATATACCTGTGCCATATACCTTTGCCACTTCTTTAAACCCATTTTCCAACACTTTTTACTTTATCATCCCAAAAATGACAAATTAATGGCCATATTAAGCTAATTAATTAGTCATTAAGGCGTGTATCCCAGTGGTTCTTCACTAAGCCCCAACATTTTTAGCCAAAAAAAGCGGTTTTGCACAACTTATCACCGGTTCAGAGGTGGAGAAAAGAAATTTGCGATAATTCCTATACCAGTGTTTGCATATGTAAAAACTACGGCTAATACGATAGCCAGATAACTATTTTTGGAGAAAACTTTTCACCGGTGAAAACTTTTTGGAGTGTTATCGGGGCTAATTGGATACCCCCCACAATCTGAAATTAATGAGAGAAATCGATTTTTTTTTTCAGCTGCTGCACAAAATGTCAGCTCTTCTGCATACTTACTAGCAATATTGTTCTTTAATGATGTTGCTGTATCTTGATCATATCAGTCTATAGATTTTAAAGTCACTGTACATCAGAATACATTCTTTTACATCAATGTCTACTAAACTAGCCATGGGCGCAGACAGCAGTAAGCAGCAAATTAACTTTACAGACTAAACTAAAATATAGGATTTCTTAACAGGCATCATCCTTGGTTTACACAGTAGAAATAGCTACTTTTTAATTTATTGCATTAACTACTGTCAGGGGCATATCTATAATAGGTGCCCGGGCCCCTGGGTCCAGGGGTGCCCCGCACCGCACACCTTGCACCCATAGTATTACTGACCTCTCCGGAGTCCAACGTCGGAGCGGGGGTCCGGCGCTGTAAAAATGACTGGAAAATGGCCGCTGCAGCCATTTTCCTGGTGACCTGTGCATGCTCTATAGACTCTGGGCGTACTCTAGTGCCCAGAGTCTTTAACTCCAGCGCTGCCCGCTCACAGCTCAGTGTGCTGCCAGCCGCCGGACTGAGAGGAGGGGGCCCGTGTCCAAGGCTGCACATGGGCCCCCTCCTCTCTAGAAATGCCCCTGACTACTGTACTGTACATACCAACTAACCCCAGGCTTTAGGCTCCACCTCTTTTCCAGTTGTCCCTCTTTTCCAGTTGTCCCAGTGGTTTCCTTTTAGACCACTAATACTCTACCTGAAGTCAGGCTCTCATACTACCATGATCTCTGGACTGTTTACTGTCTTGTACAGATTTATCCTTCCCACCAACTGCCATGCACAGATCTGACACAAAGGCCACACAATCAACTGCAGGTGAAATTACCTCTTATTTCTCCAAGCAAGTCAAATCCACTCTTTCCCAAGAGTCCTCTTCCTTTCCAATGCAGTAATCTGAATCAGTAATCCTTACACTCACCCCATCTAACAAATACAATATTCAGTCTTTAAAGTCACTCTATAGTGACCTAAAACTAACCCATGAACTACTGTAAAATTTGATGCAACAAAGTCTATTAAATCCAACATTACTTCTGTTTCTGCAAGAACTATGAAATTGGAGTCTTGACAAGAAGCTCTACAAATCACATCACAAATGAATTGGAGGATCACAAGTCTAAGAATGAGGACATTGAAAACTGTGAATGATGCAACAACGTCCACATTCAAAATCTTGAAGAATCTGTCATCCCAGACCATCTAGAATAGGTTATTACCTTCAGATCCTATTTGTATATCTCCTTCCTGACTTTGGCTCCCCTACATGGCCGCTTGAAAGAATTAATCAAACTCTCTGCCAAAAAGCACTCAACAATAACCCCTCCTTGAGATGCCGTCATCTGTTCTCTCAGCTTTGAGGAAATGGAACAGGTAATTTTGCAAATCCGAAATCAGCCACATGTCATCTATAAAAACAACAAACTCCAAATTTTTCAAGACTTATTCCAGTGACAAATGGAAGAGACCTCCGTTATCATAGCCATGGCCTTTTCAATTGAGGTATATGCTACAGATGGGGCTTCCCCTTCAAGCTGATAGTGGACCTCAGTGGCAAAACAGTCATCATATGGGATTCCAGATAGGGCAAAGACTTGCTTTCCAACCTAATGGAATCTGGCCCTGCCTCTTGGGTGTGATCTGGGTTCTCTTATCCTCCATGCTATTAAGTAGTTAATTTATTGCTCTCTTTTTCCTTTTATCTTGTTTTCCCCTCTCTTCTCTCCCCCTGTCCCTTCCACCTCAGTAGGGATATGCTGTGCCTTTAACCTGCCCTATTTATAATGCTGAGACTTCCTTAACCTACTCTCATCCCATACCCCCACTCCCCACACCCACCTCTACCCCCCACAAGCTCCAGATTACATGTGATAGCTTATGTCTGATCACTTGGTTATGTTTATCTTATCTTTGATAAATTTCAACTTGCTATCTTTAATGTGTGCATGCCTATTTCATTGTATATTTTGTTCTCCTGATTGTCTGTCTCTGGGGATTGGTCTGTGTGGACTACACTTAAATTCACTCACCACTCACTCCTTCTCCAAAATGGGTAACTATTCATTCATCATCCCTCCCCTATAGATGACCTGCTATTCTCAACCTCTTCCCCCACTTACCCTTACTTACCTATACTTCCCTAGGTTTGTGTTCCTTTGGTCCACATGAGTCACCCCCCTGATCCTCCATTTTGTTGTATGCATTGGATATAAACTTACTTGCTCCCCCCGTGGGATTGTGCCTACCACTACACAGATACTTATGTATCGTAAACACTATATTCAAGGTCCCCCAGCTCTTAGAACTCCACTGGTACCTCTGTCTCTTAATTCTAATTGTAACTTCAATGAATTCACTCCCAAATGGCCTTCACTCTTTGATCCTTTGTCTAATCTATTTTACACATGTGCAGGTTTCTACTCATCCCTCCTAACCTCATACACATACACCCATATACTCCACTGGCATTTAATGGTTAACAATTGTTGCTTGATTACTTACTCATTGGGTATGTTCTCCCTTTATCTACATTACCCAACCCCGGAAACATTTTAGACTCACCCACAATGCATTCTCTTCCTTTGTATTATATTCTCTCTCCCCCTAAGTCATCTCCTTAACTTTCTATACTATTTCTTTACCCTCCCTGCAGCTATCCTTTGTTTATCCCTGAGATGTCCATGTTCTCTCATTAAACACTCCATGCCCATCTAGGTCCTAACATCTGAGTACCCCCGCCCCTCCCATAGGTTGAGGGTTATGTGCTCTCCTTCCCTACACCCAACTTATCCTCTATGCTCCTTCCTCCATGCACTCCTACTACCCTTTCCCTCACATACCTTATTTCCAAGCTATCTATCTGCAAAATGACTGTGGGCCTGATTCAGAGATGTACATCTGGTGAAACCAGTCTGTGATGTCGGTCGTAGTACTGGGATTGCAAATGCAGCAAAGAGGTGTCTGACACCTCCTTCTGCATTTGCATGTGAGATGGACAAATTTGCACAGCATAAATCAATCCATCTCTGAATCAGGCCCTGTGTCTATTGTTTTCTTTCTTCCCTTTTCTACTCTCGTTCAATATGCCAGATTCCACTGCCACCTTGAATATTAAAGGGCTTGACTCCACTCAGAAAAGATCCCTCCTGTATTGTACTCTTTGTGACCTCAAATCTGAGGATATCTTCTTCCAGTAGACCCACTTTTGAGATTATCCATTCATTGCTTCCAAGCATTAACCTATTGTACTATATATTACTCTTGAAGTACCTCTAAACATAATAGTGTTGCTATCTTGCTGCACACTTTTCTCCCCTTTAATCTCCACTCTTCCATATCTGACACATTACATAATTATGACAGGCAAACTACATAGGTCATCTAGTCATAATATTGACTACTCTCCAGGTATTTTCCTTCTATAATACAGATCCACTTCCACAGCTAGAACCAGCAACAGTTCCAGATATCTCATTAAACACAATAAGAAATCTGTTCTCTCTGACACCAGGTGAGCCCTCAGCACAGCCTCTACTGCTGCCCACCCAATGTTTATTGCAGAATCTATATGATGCCATGATGTCTCTCTATTTGTAAACAATTGTTAAATTCTACTATTCGATTAAACCCTTTGTCAGATTACTCCATGGCCATTTTAATTTTTGACCTGCTAGAATGGATAAGACCTTATTAAAGATACCCCACTTTCAATCACAAATAACTGACTGTTTTAACTCACGCTTTTCCACCAACACTCAGGGCTCATCATGCTCTCCAATTGTCTGGGAAGCCAATAAGGCCATAGTCAGGGGGGTAGATTATTAGCTTTGCCTCTCATTGCAAAAAAATCCATAAACAGAAAATCACTGATCTTTCTCACAAGCTTCACCTATGTAGCTGACATATAAGCAATACCATACAAATAAGAATTATCAAAAATTTCTATCGACCATGCTGGACAATAGAGTTAAGTCTCGTACTGCTGCCTGTTTTAATCCTGTAATTAGGAAAACCTGTGGCAAACATCAATATAATTCTGCCACGATGAATGACATAATTAAATCTTACTATGAAGCACTCTACAACATCCACTCCCTGCACCCACAGCATACAGATCCCATTCCAGAAATTCACAACTATCTCCCCAAGTAGGCTTTGTCAAATCCAGGCTAGTGCTGCAAAACACCATAAATATTGTTGACTTTGGGGGTCATTCAGACCCGCTCGCGAGCGGCAGTACGCTCGCAAGCGGGTCGATGTTCCCCACTGCGCATGCACATGAAGGAGGGAGCTCCGTCGTGCACATGCGCGAGACCCGGACTGCGACAGCCAAGCTGTCGCTCCGGGTCTCGCACCAAAGGGGGCGTGCTGTTGATGTTGATTGACAGCACGCCCTCTTTGGTGGGCGTGCCGGGGGCGTGCCTGCCAGACGGAGGCATTCCCATGGGAACGGCTACCGTCTGAAGCCGGCCCCACTGACCACTAGTGATGTCAGTGGGAGTGATTTTGGCTCTGATAGAGCCAAAATCACTCCAGGGCTTGCGGCAGTGAGACCCTACCGCAGGGTCTCCGTCGCAAGCCCGATGGTCGCGATGGTCAAGACCATCGCGACCATCATCATGGACGCTCGCTATAGCTGTGGGTGATAACAGGTGAGGTGGGTGAGCGTTCAGCTCTGAATCAGGGCCTTTATCCTCTACATCAACAGACTTAAACTACCATCTCTTGTGCTTGCTATGGACATGGAGAAGGCCTTTGACAGAATTGCGTGGCCTTTCAATGACTGAAAATGTTGCTAAAATTTGGTTTCCAGGCAAATTTCTGCAGGCCATTATGGCCCTTTTTCATAAATGTTCTGATTTGCTTTTTGCTCGTGGTACACTGTCTATTCGATTTAAAATCACTAATGGCACCTAGCAAAGTTGCCCCCTCCCACCACTAATCTTTGCCTTGGTCATAGAACCTTTAGCCCCTAGGATCCGTTCCAACCCTGATGTCACTGGCATAAATATACATGACTAGCAGTATAAAATATCCACCTACACTGATGATGTCCTGATTACACTATCCAAACCTGACAGAAAAACAAACCCTGAGGAAAATCTTAATTGGGGATCACAGTCTAATATTAATATAATGCAAATGTCCGCTGAGACATGGACTAAAAATGTTCTGAAATGTACTTAGTAGGGAGAGAACTCCCCCGTTTTCAAGATACCGGTAGGTAAAAAGGTAAAGATAGCTCCTTAGAATCCAGACAGTCAGCCCAATAAAATTTGTCACTTTATCCTCTTCTCACACCAGCGTGCATATCCCTTGTTCCTCAAATGATAAGAAGGGGAACAAAGACGGGTCGCAAATAGTGTTATACAATTTTATTACGAGGAAAATTTCTTTAAAATAATTGTGAATCAGCGTACCTCAAGACCAGGTGTATACAAACACCATCAAGCGTTTAGTATAACTTATACACAGGATACCTCCTGGGACCAAGAATCTTCCTGCTGTAGCCCAGTCTGGATGGTCACCTCCTCACAGTTCCACCACCAATGCGTTTCTGCTTGAGAAAGCCTTTATCAAGGTGTATAGGGCTGTACTGACTGTTACCTTTAAATACCCCTCCCTCCTCATTCATTGGTCCATTACTGGAGGGGAAAAATATACTAAAAAATACCTTAAATTTATAAAATAATTCAATAAACATACATTACGTTTTTTTCTTGACTGACTTATAGAAATTCCTTTGTTAAAACCTAAGAACTGTGTATACACATATCATTTGCGTTCCACTGTATCATGCACATGGAATGCATACATTTCCAGTTCCTGTCAGCGGGCCTGATGTGAATATTATCCCTATAGTGCTATAAGTTCTATAGCTGGTCAAGGATCTTACACAATGAGGCCATCATTCCATGTGATGAAGGAATCACCCAGTCCCCATGTATGCCCCTAGGTTGGAGTATCCCCATGGTATTGTATGCGTTCCACTTGACGGATCCTGTGGAACGCATACACTTCCGGTTTGCGGAAGTGCTTCGGGCGGGTCAATGCGCTCCACTCGTTATAGCCAGTGGAATGCATGCATGGAGCGTGGAACTTCTTTACATGTCTCCTGTACCATGCTTGTTCATAACACTATACCTTTTAAGTGTGTACCAGGTCTAAACACATCCCCATGTATAATATAGGTAGGGGTAAGATATAAATATATAAAATACATCTTTAAAAACATAGTAAAAACTTAAACATAATATATCTCCTTCTGCATATGCCCAATTAAAAAATTTTTGATATCAATATATAAACAGATTAAGAAGAATGGACTATAAATCCAATGTGATAGGATAAAAACAGATAAAATTAATATACATAAAATTAATAAATTATATAATTTATAAGAACCATTTTAATTCAAAATCTATATTCATTCCCTTTGGATATAAAGTGCCTAATTCATAAATCGTTTTCATTTCCATTCTCGCAAGATTACTGTTAAGTTTTTCCTTTCTTCAATGTTTTTCTACTATCTGGATGCCCATAGCTTTACGGACATCTCTAATGGAGCTATTATGATGTTCCTTGAAGTGTAATGATAATAAATGTTTTTCGAAGCCCTTTTTGATAGTTCTAATGTGTTCGGACCATCTCTCTTTTAAGGATCTGGAGGTTCGTCCGATGTATTGGAGTCCACAACAACATTCTATTAGATATATGCAATTTATACTGTTGCATGTAATAAATTGTGTGATGTCACGTGTTACTCCAGTTGTCTTAGAACTATAATTTAAGTTTATTGGGTTGATTAACATAGTTGTTACACATTTGGCATAAGCCACAACGATAAAATCCTTTCGATTTAATTCTATTTGTCCTCTTTATTGGGATAGCACTTTGAACTAGTCTATTTTTTAAATTTTGGGCTTTTCTATATATAAAGGTTGGTCTATCAGAAATTACAGGATTCAAAACTGGGTCCTTCTGTAGTAAATACCAATATTTACGTACCATTTTTTCTACTAATTTGTATTGACCGTTAAAGATGGTAATAAATGGTATTTTTAACTTTTCATCTTCCTTTCTTTTACCTTCTTTTGTTTGTAATAATAATCCCCTGTCTATTTCTTTCATTTAATTGACTGGGATTTCTAATTGTTTTTTAGAGTATCCTTTAGCCAGAAATTTCTTTTTCAAATTTTCTGCTTGTTCAGTAAATATTTCTACTTCAGTGCAGTTTCATCTGATTCTTCTTAATTGACCTTTTGGTATGTTTCTTAGCCATACTGGATGGTGGTTGCTTGTCATATTGATATATGCATTACTATCCATAGGTTTCATATAGTTTTTAGTGTGTATTTCATTATTTTTGATGTAAATATTGAGATCTAAAAAATTGATCTCCACTTTACTATGATTGTAAATTAAATGAATGTTAAAATCATTATTATTTAAAATCTCACAAAATATTTTGAGTTCTTCTTCACTTCCTTCCCATATAAAAATAATGTTGTCAATAAATCTGTACCATAATTTAATATTTTCTTTATAGGTATTATTAGTCCATATAAAATGTTCCTCCCAAAAACCCATGAAGAGGTTTGCATATGATTGCGCAAATCGAGTGCCCATTGCGGTTCCTCTTATATGTTCATAAAATGTGCCGTTGTGCCAAAAGAAATTATTTTTTAAAATAAAATTTATACTTTCTATTTTTCTTTCATTTAGATTACTTTGATTCCGAAAAAATTGTGTTGCTTCTATACCCTTGGAGTGGTCTATAATGGTATAAAGACTACTCACATTAGCTGTTACAAGATTAAAGTTTTCTTGCCATTTTACATCATTGATTTTAGTAAGAATATCCGTAGTGTCTTTAATATGAGATTTTAATTTATTAACTTCAGGTTGTAGGTGGTAGTCCGTATAGTGTGATAGGTTTGAAGTAATCGAATCTGTTCCTGCCACTATCGGTCTGCCAGGGGGATCATTTAGACACTTATGAATTTTGAGTAGTATGTAAAATACTGGGAATGAGGGATTATCTTTCACTATGTATTTAGCTTCATTGTCTGTAATAGTGTTGTCCTCCTTGTATTTATTAATCAATTTGACCATATCCCTTTCAATACGTTCACTGGGATTGGTCTTAAGTGTTCTGTATGTGATTTTATCATTCAATTGACGTGCTATTTCTTTCACATATTTACAAGTGTCCATAATGACAATCCCCCCCTTTATCTGCTGGTGTGATAGTAATCAATTCGTTGGTTTCAAGACTTTTTATAGCCTCTCTTTCTCTCTTACTCATATTCTTTTTAATTTTGTTCCAAGTTGGATCCATTTCTTCTATTTCTGTACATATGGCCTTTTGGAAACTTTCAATGAAACACCCTCTATTATAGGTAGGGTTAAAATTAGACTTAGGTTTGAAAATTTCTTTTTGACAAGAATTATCTGTCCCTTTTTGGGTGAGGAAATATTTTTTCAGGGAAATTTTTCTTATAAACCTTTGGAGAGCTACATAGGTCTCAAATTTATTCAATTTGGACGCTGGTGCGAATTTCAACCCTTTTTGAAGTACCGCATTTTCTTCATGGGTTAGGTTATGTGTACTTAAATTGTAAACCTTGGTAGCAACCGTCTCATCGGTTTCTAATGTAATGGCATGTACCTGGTTGATAATATTCACATCAGGCCCGCCTACAGGAACCGGAAATGTATGCGTTCCACATGCATGATGCAGTGGAACGCAAATGGTATGTGTATTCACAGTTCTTAAGTTTTAACAAAGGAATTTCTATAAGTCAGTCAAGAAAAATACGTAATGTATGTTTATTGAATTATTTTATAAATTTAAGGTATTTTTTAGTATATTTTTCCCCTCCAGTAATGGTCTAATGAATGAGGAGGGAGGGGTATTTAATGGTAACAGGCAGTACAGCCCTATACACCTTGATAAAGGCTTTCTCAAGCAGAAACGCGTTGGTGGTGAAACTGTGAGGTGGTGACCATCCAGACTGGGCTACAGCAGGTAGATTCTTGGTCCCAGGAGGTATCCTGTGTATAAGTTATACTAAATGCTTGATGGTGTTTGTATACACCTGGTCTTGAGGTACGCTGATTCACAATTGTTTTAAAGAAATTTTCCTCGTAATAAAATTGTATCACGCTATTTGCGACCCTTCTTATCATTTGAGGAACAAGGGATATACACGCTGGTGTGAGAAGAGGATAAAGTGACAAATTTTATTGGGCTGACTGTCTGGATTCTAAGAAGCTATCTTTACCTTTTTACCTACCGGTAGCTTGAAAACTGGGGAGTTATCTCCCTACTAAGTACATTTCAGAACATTTTTAGTCCATGTGTCAGCGGACATTTGCATTATATTAATATAAGACTGTGATCCCCAATTAAGATTTTGCTCAGGGTTTGTTTTTCTGTTATTTGTTGTCATTATTTGGTGTGTCTAACAGGGTGTGCACCAGAACCCTTTGTAGCATTTCATAATTATAGAAGCGCACCTATTGTTACCCATTTTTTGTCTACACTATCCAAACCACTCACTTCCCTCACAAACGTATTTAAGGAATTGTCAGATTTTGGTGTGGTCTCTGGTTATAATGTTAATAACATGAAATCATCAGCCTTGCCATTTCAATTTCCAGCTCCCTTCAAAAAGCTTCTTAATCTCAACTTCAATTTCCAGTGGAAGGAGGCCTCATTTACATATCTAAGAGTTAACATCAACAAAATACATGCTCAACTATACAGTGCCAACCACCCTCCCCCCTCCTTGTCCACATTGAACAAGACCTGCTGCTATGGAATATGCATTATATGGCATGGATAAGCCAGGTTAATGCAGTGAAAACTAATATTCTCCCGAAGGTCTTTTATCTGTTTCAAACACTACCTATTTATGTTCCTGTTCACATGCTGTGCTCACTCCAGTTCTTTTGCTCTAAATTTGTGTGGAACCACAAGAATCACAATATTAATAGGAATATTATTTGTAAACCAACCACTAGTGGAGGCTTGTGGTTATTCATTTTTCTTTGGAACAATAATAACACACATCAGTTGGATGCTGCCCTAGCATTCTCCACCAGCTACCAGGCACTGGGTCATCTTGGAAACCACGTTGGTCAGTGGTGGACATTCCTTTCCTCAATACAGATCTGGCTCCATACTGTTTGCCCATATAAGCTCCATATGGATTCACCAGCTATTCCCATATGACTAATAAGCTGACATTTCCTCAACATGGTTAAGGGCAGGTGTCACTTGTGTTTACCACATTACTGGAGACTTTGCACTGTGGACATTTCAAGATATCCAAGCAAAACATGGCATTCTGCACTCAAAATTCTACTAGTACCTTCAGATCTGCCAATTTGTCCACTCGCTTATCTTATCTGCTCTAAATAGTCTTCCCTCTCCTATAGAATGCAACTGTATGTATAACCCTACTGACAGAAGCTCTATTTCCTGACTCTACAACACAATTTGGCTGACAATGTTGCTGTCATGGAGGAAACTGTGAAATGTTTGGTTTCTACTCCTCAATGTTAGTGATGAGATGGGAGAATGACCTAATGTAGAAAATAGTGGGGTTGGGTATACTGCTTTTAAAGGGTGGTGCTTTCAAACTCATTGTGCTACCAGTGCTTCTGGTGGCCCTTCACACGAGCCACTTCCTGTACTGAAAAACAAAGACATGTGCAGAGTATTCCTCATAGTGGAACCACTTAAAAGGAGAGATGTGTGCCAACCTTTTGGTTCTAATTTGTCATTGGGTTTTGGTTTTGCCAAAACCACCCTCAAGTAATTTTGTTTTGGATCTGTATTTTTTTCAAAAATGTATAAAATTAGCTAAAAACACATAATTTTGGTCTTTTTTGTTCATACCAAATTATTAACCCCAATAACATTAATTTCAAATAATTTCCAGTCAAGTTTGACTACCTCACAGCTTACAATATTGTTTTTATCTAATTTAGGCCAAAAGGTTGCACTGCGCTAGCTGGCTGACTAAGCTAATCGACAGCAGTGGGTGGCACAACCATGTGGCAGTTCAACTTCAAACATGACACGTCTAGGAAACAGAGTGGCACTGTAGTGACAGACAGTATGGCAGTTTAATAAACTATATGATCCCATAGAAAACAAGCAGGTTTTCATTAAGCAAAAACTAGATCAGGGGTCCGAGGGCAGTGAAGTATGTATGTAGTGGAAGCCAGGTAAAATAAGGATTGATTTGTTAGTTATTTTGATTTACTTGTATTAGTTTGATTGCAAAAACTTTAATATATCATTGGGGGCATTGGGGACAATCTTTTTGCATAGACCAACAACTTTATTTTATTTTCATTCTGGCATTCTTTTATGGCCTTCTCTCTCCTCAGTTGCTGCAAAACAGGCTACAGCTCTCAATCTAGGCCTCACACATGTTAATTTTAATTAATCAATCCAAATCAATCAACAGATCATTCTGGTATTCATTTACTGCATTTTCTCTGCTCAATAGCTGCAAAATAGTCCTTTTTAAAAAACTAAAAATAACATGCACAGTTTAACAAACCAAGCACTTTAGCAACAGGGATTGGCACTTTTATGGCTGGAGTGCTTGGTTTGTTTGGGCCCCACAAAACAAGCTACTAATGGGCAGCTAATATGGTTGTTAATGATAGACTTATGACAGCCTTAATTAAAAGAAAAGCAGTGCAAGATGTAATTGTCCTAGGGGCCTTTTTTATACACAGTGTGACACAGACAATGTGAACACTGCCTATGCTGGAGCCTTGAACACAGCTCCCTGTGAGTCCATGCCACACAGACAGTGCCTCTGCCTTATATACAGACTTGAAGGGACACTTTGTGACTGTGCAGTAGTTTAGGTGCTGCTAACTAACAAAAACTTACCTTCTTTCACTAAGAGCCCTGCCTACATTACTTCCCTCATCGGACCTACAGTGTGAAATGGCGGCCGAATGCATGGAGGGACTTTTCTATACAATCCAAAACACACAAGATCCGATGCAGGGAAGATGACGTTTTGCCTCGACATAGGATCCAAGTCAGATGGGAAAATTGGAGCCGGGACTCAGATGCCATCGGATATGCAAAATTCGGGTTTGCTCGGTTTTCTGAAAACCGAACCTGCTCATCTCTACTTAAAAGCTTTAGATTTAACATCTGTTCAGGGACTATGGCAGGGTGTCGACAGAGGTGCAAATAAGCATTCAAAAGGTATGTAACAAATTCAAACAGATAGAACACCTTCAATTGTTTGTTAATATTGTAAATAATATGAATCTGTGACCCCATTCTTCCAATCTTTTAACATGATTTGCAACTGTATTTTCATTAAATAGATGTTTCAGATATAGCAAAGGGTCAAATTTTTGGTTACTAACTATTATAGTGTTTAATATATTTTTTCAATAAAATAAACAAAGTATATGTAAAGAATAAAATAATTAGAAGGAAGCAGACATTTACAGAATTGCAAAATATGCTATGGGTGATGTTGGTTTGTATATTCTCATTGCAAAATTAATTTGAAATGTGGCACATAGAAGTTTCTGCAATTGCCATTACACAATAAATATAGAATATACCATCCCTGCCATGTTAATGAAATGTCAATAAGCACAAAAGATGCTCACTACATGTGGCTTAGAATTGTATTAATATACTGCTAATATAAAACAACAATACAGCTTTCAGCTGGTGCATGATTTCAATCTCTTTGCATTCATTACTTTGAGCAGCAAACAAAGAGATAATAAATTAAATTTAATAGAAAAAATGACATGCATCAAAATTTGAGTTACAAATGTGTATGCTAGGGGTTTTGTAACTCTGTTAACTAAATTACCTTTTCCTTTAGGACACTTATTGTCTAGATTAACTCTATAAGTGAGCACTGTATAACTATAAATTATAAAACCATTCTACTTTTCTATTTTTCAATTTTGTATGTTTAGGTTGTGATTTATGAATTTTTATGCTTGATTTTTAAGTTGTGTACATTGTTTTTGTTTTCAACCAAACCTAAGATCACAACTACAATAATTTGTGCCACATTCTGTGTCTCATTGTTATGAGCCGTCGCCATGGCTCATCTTCTCAGCGGGTCCCGGCACATTGCCAGGTTATCGGGATGACATCTCATGCTGGATTCACAGGTCGATGGTCCCGACAGTTGCTAGGCAATCGGCACTCCAGGTGGCCGTGGGTTCTGTTGTCCCAGCTGTTGCTGCATTACTACCTGTAAACCATCAAAGTTCAGACCTGTTCCAATGGCGTTTCAGGTTACATCCATATCTATTCCAGCCTATCTTCCTGTGATCACCCGTTAATTCTATAGGCCCCTACAATCCTAAATTTAAGACCTGGTGACATCCCAGTACCTGTAAGAGTGTCACTCTCTTTGAGAAAAGGGCAGATTTTATAGGCAGAAGACCTCTGTAGCGAGATTGTTTACTCAGGTGTTTCATAACACAATATATTTTGGCTGTCTGCTACCATATGCATAAGACATGCAGACAACTGAATTTTGGTCAATCTGCCTGTTTTACCACTTAACTCATGTGGTTGAATGGGATATGATTACAGCCAACTGTACTTTAGCTGACATGGTGGCATCACTTGTAACTATGTAATCTTGTGCATACCCCAGGTTTTAAAAGGGAAGTTTCTCTGGCTCTGTGGCCCCCAATTCAGTGATGTAGCAGCTGTTTACCTCTGACATTACTGCACAAATTGTACCCTCAGAATGCCATGGAATCAGGGGTGTATCTATAATGGGTGCAGGGTGCACCCATAAATATTACCTCTCTGAGGTCCCACATCGGGTGCCTCAGCACTGCTCAAAATGTTAGAAAATGGCTGCCGTGGCCATTTTTCCAGGGTTTTGCGCATGAGCAGTAGACTCTGAGCACACTCTAGTGCACAGAGTCTACTAATGCTGAGGTGGCTGGCCAGCTGCATCAGTTGGTTGCCAGCCGCCAAGGAGAGAAGAGGGGGCCCCGGATGGGAATGCACATATGCCCCTTCCTCTCTTAAGATGCCCCTGCATGGAATGTGGCATCCTGGAGCGCATTTTCCAGGGGCAAAAATACAGGGATGGGAACTTCCCTTCAAAGCAATATTTGGAGATCAGTTGCAGCAGTGGGCACTGATCATCAGTCTCATCTGACACATGCTCTGCTGACCTGTGCATATAGTGGAGGAGAAGGGGTATTATCCCTCACACACACCCATGGGGGCTATATAGGCACTGAGGGTGGGTGGTTGTGGTGGGTTAATACACCATTATAAAACATTGGCACTGGAGCATGGAAGGAGGTTAAATTAGATAAAAATAATGACACTGGTCACTGAGGAGGAGGGGGGTTTGTTAAAAAACAGGGACCTATTGCATTGGGTGATCTATTACCACCAGGTGGGTATGGGGGTAATGCTAATGGAGATCAATTGCCATGGGGTGTTGTCTATTGCCAATGATGAGTGGGAGGTCATTTTACAATACAGGCCTGTAGACACGGAGAGCTGTACGAACAAACATTCTAGCACCATCATTGGAATAAGATAAGTCCTAGAATAAGCAATTTTTAAATCCACTCACCATTTAATATTTACATTAGAAAGAAAGGGATACAAAAAAAAATAGGATTATAGAGCCTTTAACTGGCTATTGTAATTATTGAAATATAATGTCCTCACATACATAACATTTCAGCCTCTAAATTTATTGTCTCAATGTGTTGTTCTTATTTTTATAGAGATTATTTTATGCTCTGCTTAATCAATACATCAATTTGAATACCCTTGATTAATTTTTAAGCAAATAAAAGCCAGCATTGCTTTGTCCTTATATCAAATATGTACAGTAACTACAATGGCTTTCATATGTGTGGACGAAAAAAAAATAATGAAAGGGTTCTATTATTCATAAATGATTACCCAGCAAGAAATTGATTAATAGTCTACTGTACATCTATAATGGAATGCATAGACGCATTGTTATAAGGATCAGTATGAGAGGTTGGGGTGTTAAATGATGAAAGAATACAGAAACATGTGGAGGCAAAAAAATATAGAGAATCAGGGGGTAAAAGTCAATTAGTGGATCAAAAGCTGAAAGAGCAATTTCTATAATAAAGTAGCAATAATTATGCAGGCTTGGAGAGAATTATAATAGAAGGATGACAATTATCAGAGGCAGCTGTGGAACAAAAAAATAACAAAAAAGGAACACGCACACTTTTAAAAAGAATTCAAAGATGGATGGAACAAATAATAAAATATTAAATAGACATACTGCAAAGTATAAAAAAGTTGTATTTACTTGTCAGCTCTACAAGTCGACAGTTTTAATTTTACCTTACTGATGGTCACAATCTGTCCAGAAAGCTTTTGATTTTTTTTTATGGTTCATTAAATAGAGAGATGTTGTTTTGTTAGGTGAAAGTTCCTCATTTAATGGTTTGCTTTGTATATTAATGAGAATGATACTTTTGTAACTGACAAAGGCTAATGGCAAGTACAATAATTCTGCCTCACTTCTGAAGTGCACTTCGTCGGATGACAAGTTTGTTAAGTAAATCCACGTAATAACAAAGTCTTCTGTTCTTTAAAGCTAACTATCTTTGAAGTTTTAAATGAGCACAAATTGATTATTTTCAGGCCAATTAAAATGAGAGGATGCAATAGAATGTATAGGTTAAAGAGGATGTTCTCATAGGTCATGAAAAGGCAAATAAAACAGAAAATAAAACGATTAGATTAATGCAATGTTTAATAAGTTACACTGGAGAGTTATAAAACAGATGTAATGCAAGCAGAGGCAGAATGGGAATTAAAAGTTGCCCTGTAACAAATGTTGAAAATGGCTTCATGTAGGCAGGATCAAGTCAACTGTAGAGAGAACCAACAAATAGTAGACAGCACTAAAATACCTTTTCCCTGCTCGAGTAAAAACAAAAACAAATCAAATTGCCTCTGCCTACCTGCACCCAAAACTTTGAAGTTTTGTCTTGACTTAAAACACTGTGAACTTTTTAGTGATTGAGATGCAATACAGAGAGCACCCTCGTGACTGCCATGCATTATAGAGAGCATCCTTGTGACCTCCATACATACAATACTATTTAGTGTTCCCTCTAGCTCCGGCGGGAGGCAGGGCGCCGGAGCTAGAGAGGGCATCCCCGTGCGCGCGCCCGAGAAGGGGGCGTGTCCATCTGAAAAGGGGGCATGTCTATAAGACGCGTCCCCTTTTCGTCACTCTTGGGGGCGTGCCCGGCACTTACGGACACGCCGGGCAGCCCCCAAGCCCTGCAGACAGGGAGAATAGATGCCGGGCGCATGCGCCCGGCGTCTATTCTCCGACGGTGACCGGGTCACCGCATGTTTCTCCACCTGCGGGACACTGCGTCCTGCGGGTGAGAACGGCTCCCGCAGGCTGTGAGGGCAGGGCGCTTTTAGCCCTCCTCCTGGAGGGCAGGGTGCTTTTTGCCCTCCAGAAGGAGGGCAGGGCGCCGCGCCCCGCTAAAACAGCCTAGCGGGAACGCTATTATTGAGCACCATACATACAAAAAAGCAGCTGAGGAATGGATCAACAGAATTTATAAAATTGTGGCTGATACCTGGGGGGTTACAGCAAGCAAGAAGCAGACCTGATCAGGGCTGGCCCCCATGTGCATGTAGCCCAGTGAGGTCTATGTCCAATAACACCCTGAGTGAAGGTTATAAACTGTTCTATTAATCTTCTCAGTCAGTGTCCAACAGTCCAATAAAATAGTTTTCTTGGGAGTTATCTCCAGAGGCAGAGATGATCTATCATATTTACAACCCTTTAAGGCAGACTTCCTTAGGAGTAGATTTGTGGACATTTAGATAAGCTTTTGTACTGTTTATGTTTTGTACAGGTTTTACTTTTAATATCATTGAAGATGGTTAAGAATATATTTGCGATTATTGAAGTTATACTATCAGTTACATTTTCTTCTCCATGCTCCATGTGTCTGAATATTTTTATATCCGCTTCTGTAGCAGCAAGCAGTACTTAAATACCTTCCTATACATGTACAAACAAGTCAAAAGCACCCTGGTGCATATAATATTGATAGAATACACCATTACATCAAATAAGCTCAGTTTTGTTTCTATGGAATCGGTATGTTACACCGCCGGACGTCAGCCCAGCGGATGAAATACCGATGCCAGAAGGCCGGCATATGGAGATCCCGACAGGGTTTAAAGGCTATCCCTAACCCTCTCCCCCTCTCCAAAAAATACAATGACAAGTGCCCGCACATGTGCCAACCGGCAGCTGCTAAGCCCTGCCGCTAAGCCCTGCCCTCTCGATCGCGACCCCCCCACGACCCTTCCCCCCCTGCAACCCTCCCTCCCTCCCTTGATACCCCTCTTCTCAGTCACCAACAACAAGTAGTGAAATCTGCTTAAACAGGTAGGTGAGAGCCAGACAGTCTCAGTTGTCCTGACTCTTGTGGGACAGCTCTGATTTTGTGTGACTGTCCCATTAAAGTCAGACAGGGACAGACAGGAGTGGATTGCTAGGGTTTGTAGAGAATCCCTTTGCATTATAATCATGCCAACTTTGGTGGCGTATGAAATCACAATTTCAGTTCATAAATGTAAATAAAGATATAGTTCAGTCTTCATAGTTCACATGTCTTTGCAAAATCTGATGCAGTCGGAATGATAAATCCACATATACTATTTGCAGTGCATATAAGCGCTTGTAGCAAAATATGATATGAATAAAATTTGCCTGTACAAAAACAAAGTTCTTGTACATATTATTTCATCTACAATTGTCCAGAATGCTTGTGGTATACTGTGGCTAATGATCATTTAGAGCTGTATGCAATTTGAAGCGAATAGCCATTTTCGCGTGTTTTTGGCGAAAACTTTTCGTCGATGACGTCATTTTCGCCTGTTTTGGTTTTACTCCGTATTCAATTTGGAAGACCCTCTGCCTAGGTGGAAAGTCAATGCAATGTAATAGGCGTAAAAGTTTCGCCTATGAAAACCAGGCGGAAAAAAGTGCAGAATTGGGGTTTTGGGGGAACCCCAGTGCAGCCTTCAGACAGTCCCCCAAAGGTAAACGGTGTAAAAAAAAACAAAAAAACACTTAAGAACACCCCAAAAAATTACTTTGAATGTGGGGGCAAAAAAAAACATTGGGGGGACAAAGTTAAAAACTATCGAACTTTACTCTGGGGGGGGTCCCCAAGTATGCCCCAGGTGTTTTTTAGATTGCAGGTGCTTGCGGCAGGTGGATTTTTCATAATTTTTTCAACTTAACTTTAGCAACTTTTAAATAAGCAGACCCCCATTTTCAAGTATCCCAAATTTGCTGGGATAACTTATTTTCTGGAAAAAATACTCCTGAATACTATTCTTCACCACTTATACAAAAACGCTATTTAGCAGCTATTGAGCCCATTTAAAAACACCAAATACCTTCAGCAAGCCAAATCGGGGGGTACCATAGCTAACCTCCATGTCAGAGCATCTTTTGGGGGTGTCAGGCTGATTTCCCCAAATCTGACAGTACTTTCCGCCTGTACAAGTTTCGCTGGGTCCCGTTTTCGCGTACTTCCATATTGAATACGTGGTTAAGCCGGCACGGCCGCGATACTTTTCTGCCTACAAAAGACACGATGTAGGCAAAAAGTCTGGGAGGCGAAAATGTATTGCAGATCCGCTCTAATTGAATACGGCTCTTAGTTGGGAACTTTGCGTAAGGCGAATACAGAGTTGGGAGTAAATTAGATACTTGTTGCTCCCTATCTACATGCACAGAAAAAGTATATTCTCCCCTATGTAGAGCTGTATGCATCTTGCGGTACAGTTGTGGTATGAAAAGTCAACATAACGAATGTCGACAGGTTTAGAATGTCATCATGGACTTTAGTTCAACATTATTTTGTAGATATTCGCAAATGCCAACATGTTCATATTATCCACATTCAACATCTCAATGCCATAATATTAACACACAAAATGGTGGTTACTGATATCAATTTATAAGCCCATTACAGGTGCATGTAAGGGAGGGGTTAATCTAGCCCAAAAAAAAAAGAACAAAAATTCTCCCAGCACTCTCCACATAGACCAGTAAAGAGATTTGTATCCTATATAATAATAGAAATTGCAGAGGTCCTAATGCTACATGATAATAGCACCCACTTTGGTTAATAATACATTTATGCATTTTATCATGCTACATGATAATAGCACATACATCAATATACTGTATTTCTAAATTGAGATCTAACTCACCTGAGGCACCCCATGAAACTCCAATATGGCACTACAAGGACCAGCACACCATAATGTTAACATAAATATTTTGCATATTTTAGCCTAACCCTATGCCGAACCCTAAACCGAACCCTAATGTTCTGAACGAGGGCTTACACTGAATGCCTAATCCTAGAAACAATATTCAACAATACATAAAAGCTCTGAGGTAAGTATCAGTACTGTAATCATATTAAAGTAGGTTCTAGATTTATTTAATGGACAGAACACAACTGGCATAGAAGTAATATAAGTAAAAAATTTGTACATCAACTTGCAGTTACAGGGAGAAATTATTCTATGCTGTAACAGGTTATTTCTGCCAGCAAAGGTGCGTGGCAGGGAGAAGAGGTCTGTTGTTAAAGATGATGCAATCAATTTAACATGCAGTGGTCTGGGGTTGTAGACAAGGAAATCTGGTTAACATGTTGAGGTATGTGGGTGAAGATGAGATAATCCATTTATCAAGCAGAGGTGTGTGGCTGTAGACAAGGCAATCCAGTTAACATGCAGAGGTCTGTACTTGAGGATGAGGAAATCCAGTTAACATACATAGATCTATAGCAGGTTTAAGATTGAAGTTTGATTGACACATAATACATAATCCCTGAGCTTTGCTTCATGATTATGCCTCACCCAGATGCAATATAAATGCATAAAACTCTGCATCACATGTACTTGCGTGCAGGGTCGGACTGGCCCTCAGGGGTACAGGGTAAATCCCCGGTGAGCCCCACAGCCTGAGGGCCCCACCTCCTCTTCTAATGTCAGGTCTAAGACAGTCCACTTGAATTCATTGTAGAGACAGAGCATGCAGTGTAGAATCCATGTTGTCTACAGGCTATGCATGAAACATGGGCTCTTACCACTTCCTTCCCCCGGTGGGCCCTTCATGCCTCAGTCTGACACTGCTTGCGTGCACCTAGTTCTGGAGTATGCATAGTGCAAAACAAGCAACATACAATCCATAAACAGGCATCCATATAACTCAGTATCAACCCCAAAGACTATATGATGAGATGATTGATTATTATGTCTGTGTATATATTTCAATATTCTCACAATATTCTGTTGCAGTGCTTTTCACAGTGATTGTAAGAGGTCATATTCTGTTTGTTTTTTGGCATTTCCATTGTAAGACTTGTGGCAGGTACTTGGGGGTAGATTCATGTCACAAATCACATGTGCCTGTTATCATATTTAATCAGTGTGTAATGGCTGCTTCGCTAGTTTTATATTCTAAGTGCAGTCTGCTACAAGTCTATTGTGATTTTGTATATCACAACTTAGTGTAAAACAGAAGGTGAACAGAAGGAGAACATTCTACTTGAAATCACTGCTACTGGAACACTACATTCAACACACTTGTGAGTCTGATTGCTGTCCATTTCAAGTACATGCTTTCTGCACAGTCATTTCTTATTAAACTCGTTAATGGGTCTCGTAATCAAGTATCTCTTCTCTAACTATGATTTTCCATTTCCACTTTTTGGCTACTTCTACTTTCTGCCACATGTTATGAATATTTTTTATTTCTATCCCTCCAACCCTCAGTACACCTATGATGAATACTACCAATCCTGTGTAATAGAATTTAGGTGTTATCACTACTGCTTTGGATTTCCTGTCTCTGTTGATTCCACTCCTCTTACTCACTCATTGTCACCCACACTCCAGGCCTCCACTTCACCTTTAAAATAGAGTAAATCTACTATGACTTACTATTACTGCACTGCCAGGACTGTCAAAAGTCTCCTCCTTTACCCATGTCTCCGGAGATCAAACCGATGACCTCTTCTCCTCCTTTCCATCCACCGCCTGCCCCCTTGTCCCCCTTGTTACTTCTGACCTCCTCTGATCTCTCCCCCCCTGAAGAATACTCCCACATTGCCCACTTGATCGACTTATCGCTTTACTATTGTACCATCTGTTCATCATTAAAGCTTGCCCTGGGCTCCCACATTTTTAAAATTGACTGCTCCACCTTTGCTAATTACTGTCCCATGTTTATTCTCCCCTTGTTTCCAAACCAAACTATTTGAGTGAGTGGTGCAGCAATTCATTCCTCTCCACCCACTCTCTACTAGGTTCACACCAATTTGGCTTTTAGTGTCTGCATTCCACCAAAGCTGTCCTCACCAATGTCCCTGATAATCTCCTCATGGCCAAAACTGTAAGCCAATATTCTTTTACTTCATGACCTCACAACAGCATTTGGAATTGCTGAACACCCTCTCCTACTTCAAACTTTCTACACATTTGGGGTTTGTGACTCAGCTCTCTTCTGGTTCACCTGCTACTTGTTGTACCACTCCTTCTCCAAATCTACACACACTTCCATCTCTATTTTGCTTTCCAGTCATTGTCCTCCTTCTCTTTTCCCTCTATACATCTCCGCTTGGCAAGCTTATCTGCTCTTTTGGACATCTGTACAACCTCTATGCTGACTATACCCAAATTAACCTCTCTTCCCCAGACCTCTCTACCTTTTTCCTCTCCTGTATCAATTCCTGTCTGTAAGTCATCTCATCATAGATGGAACAACTCATCATCTTTTCCCTAGCAAAGACTTCTTCTACTTCTACCTTTTCCCTCAGTTGGAGTGTAATATGGTGAGTGCAGAGCATTATTGAAATGGTGTGGTCACTACAGGTAGTTAAGTGCTGTAGATTAAAGCCTATTGTTTATAATAAAAACTTGTCACATTTTCTTTTGCACCCCATTTTCCTATATGTAAGCCAATTCTTGTCAGCTAATTCCCCAGGTGATCATTAATTGATATGCTTGAGGGAGGTTCTGTCTTTTTAAGTCTATGAGACCTCAACCCATGATAAATGCATAGTTTATGTATAAAATGTGTGTGATACCTGGGGCAAACAAAGCAGAGCATATATTTTTGTGAGTCACTGCAGAGACTTGGTGCCAAATGTAATAGGGCAAAAGTTTAGAAAACTCTCACACTTTTTAAACTCAGCCAATGTAATAAAGTCTGAGAACATGCAAACTCAAACGTTTTTAGACTCAAATAACTCTCATGATTTAAACTCTCATCTAGATGTTTTCCCATTTTGAAGATAAAACTCGACCAATGTGAGAGTTTGCTGCTAAACTCTCACATTTTCTAAACTGTCACCCTATTACATTTGGCCTTTGGAGTTGGTTGGTTTAACAAGTTATTGCACTATATCAGAACATGGACTGTAATTGAGTGCATGGCATGTGTGAAATCTATCTATCTATCTATCTATACACACACACAATTATTTAACTAACTATAGTCAAATTTAATTTTTCCAATTGCATTAAAGTTTATGCTATAGCTCACCAAACTGGTTTGCCTATGCTAAAAATGTTGCAACTTCATTTGAGCCAATGACGAATGACCAAAGAACCCATAGCATTATTAACCAATGGACTTTAATATGTGCTAGCTACATAATGAGAGCTACTGTATATCAAATAGTTACTTAAAGTTTCTAACCATTACAATTTGAAGATCGTATCTTTTGTGTTGACATTATTACTTAGTCATTCAGTGTTCATGGTCTAGGGCTATATTACAATCAATATTTTTTAAAATACATTAGAGCTAAGAGTAACTCCAGTTTGAAAACATGTAGTGCATTACTTTCATGTCTGCACAGCCCGATATTTAGTCAAATCCACCAGAACATAATATATAATTCAGATTCTTAGACTTTAATTTCTTGGTTACATCTTTTTTGTTGAGCGCAGGTTATGAACAGGTAGCTTTTTTCATTAAATAGTTGATATTTTTCATGCTGGTGAAATCTCTTATCTGTCTTATGTCTGGCAATGCTGCCTGCCTTTCAGTCAGCATCTGACTAAAGATCAATGCGATATAGCTTTTTGAAGGTGCTTTCGGGACCTGCAGCAAGGGAGATGATCTGAAAACTGCCATAAGCTTTAGACGTAGTTGATAAATGAGGAAATATGTTGATCTTGTGTAAACTGCTGTCACGTCAGTAACAAATACTAATTAGAACTACTTTTCAATTGAAAGTGTCCAGTGCATTAAATACCACTTCTGCTTATGGCAATTAGCCTGCCCATTGACTTATATGCCTTACCGCAGGGCTATTAGTGATGGAAAAATACGACAACTATTAAATAATGCATTGGATTACATTTGGATCTGATAGCACTTAGGCTTTAAGATCTGAGTACAACATTCCATTTGGATTGCTACTGTATTGAGGCCAAATAATTGCAAGAAATATTTTAGTTTGTGTTCCTGTGCACCATTGCCAAGATTTAAAAGCCTTAAAAATAATATTAATAACATCACTCAAAATACAATAATGATCTGAACAATTACACAATATGTACTGTATTTGCAGCAATGTATATGCATGTATATTTTACTGTATATCAGATTTGCAAGAGTGCTGGCAGCACAGATGGTGTAATGGTTAGTATTACTGCCTCACAGCACTGAGGTTGTGGGTTCGATTCCCATTATGGCCCTAACTGTGTGGAGTTTGTATATTCTCTCTGTGTTTGCGTGGGTTTCCTCTGGGTACTCCAGTTTCCTCACACACTCCAAAAATATACAGGTAGGTTAATTGACCCCCAACAAAAACAAATGAACCCTAGTTTGTATATGTGTGAGCATGTGGTGGGGAATATACAGAAGATTGTAAGCTCCAGTGCGGGTATTACATTTGACCAACGCCGCCTGAGGCTACTGATGAGAGGTGACAGCAAATACTAAAACTCTCAATAATACACCAGACCTACATTTCCAGCTGGGGTGCTGGGAAATAAATGTCCTAATGTTGAAATCAAATTGAGAATGATTATATAAATGCTTTGAGATGGACTGCCGTATACTTGTCATACCACTTGCGGCAAGTGAGGATTTTATTTTGGATACAAAGTGCAATAATTCCATTGGAAACATGAGACAAATTTTTTCTTATGCATAATATGTATTGCATCTGATACATCAGTGCACATTTGAGCAAATAAGCTGAATTAAATTGTGATTTTGTATTTTACTCCGGAGACCCCTGATAAGTGATGATATGACAAGTGATGTGAAGTAATGATAATGCAAGTGATGTGTTGGTAAAACTGTAAACAAACAATGAAAAGCAATTACTATATGTACATGGGAATGCAAGGCAAACATATGCATAACATGAAATATGCAAACAACATGAAACATACAGTATGCAAAGTACAGGCTGCAATGTCACATAGTACAGCTAACATGCATAATATAACTGGCTAAGCAGATCTATGGCACAGTTGAAGCTTAGAACTCACCATCGGATGCTGTACCAGGTTGAGCATATGTAATGATGACTGTCTGGGACCATGTTAAAAGGAAAATGGCTGCTTACAGCTCCTTTAGCCCAGAATGCATTTGTAGACTGCTATGGAATGCTAAGAAGGTCAAAATGGATCATATTTCAACTGCTGCTGTCCTGACCACTAGGTGGGGCTGCTAATATGATTAGTGCAACATAACAAACCCTATGCTGAAGGCATGACAGGGACGGTTAGGGGGGGAGAGGGGAGGGTTAGGCTATTTATCACCCCTAGTCAGGATCTTCAACATTCGGCCTTTCATTGTCGGTATTTGAACCGGCGGCTAGTCAGTTGCTGGCATCTCATACCAATTCCCATAAACACTTAATGACTGTCACTCTCTCTTCATCTAGATTCTCACTGCAACTGCCATTGGTAATTAATCCTGACTCATGTGCAGTGTGACTCATACGCGTGTGCAGTACAAACAAAATTACTCAACTCCGCAAACATCAGCATTGCCTCCACCTCTGAATCAAGCCCATAATGAAGCAGAAAAATGATACAATGTGAGAGCACTATATGTATGGATGAACACAACTTTGTACAAATCATAAATTTGCCACAATGTGTACAGTACAAGAATGTTTGCTCTGTGTCCAGCTATCATCAATGAGCCCGAATACCCACAGGACCTACAATACATTTTATTAAAGCTCTACAAATGCATGTTCCTATCAGCAAATCCTGGCTTTGTGATGTCGCTACTCTTACATTTTACAGTTTATTATAATTGCATAACAGAAGACTGCCACAGTAAATATTGTTATTTTTTTACATGAATATAAAGATATCTCACTACAAATGCTGAGATCAGTTCTGATCCCTGTAATGTCTAATAAATAATGCATTCTATTTTATCATATGTTTACACAGCATGATAAATACATTAGCCTGCAGGACATGTATTGTAAAAGGGTGGAGATTATTCATTATTTAGCAAGCCTGAAACTGACACTGCCTGCAATCAAACTGAAATGATCCACAAATAAAATATTACAGACTCCACATACATCATCACCATTTTTTTAACTTGGCAAAGATTTATTTATTTATTTTACTTTTATAACCCTCCCCCAGAGTAACTTATTTTACATTTATCATACCTTTCTTGTAACTGGATCCCAGCACTAAAACTAACTGAATACTCTGTACTACCCCAATAGATCTAGATACTAACAGATCCAGATAATAGTGATCTACTAATGCTGGAATTCACAAACCTTGTGTCACAGAGTAGAACTGTATCTTTTCTTCATTGGCGAAAGCTAGCATACAGTATTTAAAAGAACAATTTAAATCACAATTTTCTAGAACTTCTGTAAATAAGGTCGTTTCTGGCACCTTTAATGGAACCTCACAAGGATTCAATAATGCTCAGTATACTGTCTTAACATCTTTAGTTAGGAATTTATAAACATTTGATTTTAATTATTCTATGCACTAACCATATGATTTTTAAACATCTATAAAGTTGGGTACACACTGGAGCGATGGGGATTCGCCCTTAAACAGGGCTTGCCCCTCCATACTTGAACGAGTTAATGAATGATAAAATGATCACTGGGCCTTATTCAGACCCACTCGCAAGCGCTATGCGCTCGCAAGCGGGACGATGGTGGCCCAGTGCGCACGCACAGCATGCGCGAGCCCCAGAGCGAGCGCAAAAAGCACTCGATCCAGCACTCCAAAAGGGGCAGCTGTCGATGTTGATTGACAACTGCCCCATTTGGAAGGCAGGGCGAGGGGGTTGCTGAACAAATGGAGGTGTTCCTGCAGGAACGCCTCCGTTTGTGGGCGGCCCTACTGACATCACTAGTGATATCAGTAGGTGGAAGTCCACTGGGGCTTGCGGCAACGAGACCCTACCGCAAGGGTCTCGTCACAAGCCCGATGGTTGCGATGGTCTTGACCATCGCGACCATCATCATGGCCGCTGGCATAAGCTGTGGGCAGTAACCCACAGCTATGCGAGCGCCAAGAGGCCGCAACAACAAAAAAACCACACGCCCTAATTCAGAGCGAGCGCTCGCTTTTTGCGAGCGGCTCTGAATGAGGCCCTCTGTTTTGTCCTTCATCAACTTACTAGTGGTCGCTAGCAATATTACTAGGTTAATGTGTAGCACATCAAACCTAGCGACTGCAGGAGCATGCAATCGCCGGTACACACTGAGTAATGTAGGCAATTTGTCGTTACAAAATGGCAAATCGGCCAGACCGCTCCAGTGTGTACCCAGCTTAAGTTTAGTAGATTAAAGTCAGTCATGTTGGGTCTATTCTCTCAGCACAGGGCTCCTATTGCAGCACAGACCCACTTTTGCTTTGTCTCACACTCTCCAAGGATGTGTAGTGTTATAAACAATGAATGAATGAAGGTGAATATACCTAGAAATTGTGAATGATTGTGCTGCTGTGCTAGACAGCAGCCCCTGAAAAAGTTTTGCTACCGGCACTCCTGTTCTGCGTATGCATGTCTCTGTACATCTGTGCTCTATCTACAGACCATCAATATGCATCTGGTTCAAATGCTGTCCAAGGAGTAGTTTATTTATTTTAAAAATTTTGAGCTAGTTGGACATTTTTGAGGTTCTATTTTTGCTAATGACCATCTATGTTTGCTTGTCATCATGAACTTTTGTTTATTTTCTCAAACCTGTGCTTCCCACCATGGTCTTTGGCCTAGTTTTGACTATGTTTCACCTCTATCTTATGTCAACAGCTGTCCAGCAAGATGACTGGGGAACGTGACCCATTCCTATGTGAAATCCATCACATTTTTGCAGTGATCCACCATGCAGTCATTTAGACTTTGCTTCTCATGTGAGCTCTTTCGGCACAGTAGGTCCATGTGCACAGTCTATGACATGTCCCACAGTCCATTACAGAGCATTTCATGAAAGAGCCAGTGGCGGAACTCCTGGAGACAATGGAGTCATTTGACGCCGGGCGTCAGCCCTGAAGGGGGCACCTGGCTCCATTGTCCCCGGGAGCTGCATGGAGAAGGAGCTCCACCTCCATTGGCGTAACTACGGAGGGTGCAAGGGGTGCGGTCGCACCCCTGCACCCTCCATCTGCCAGGCGCCCGCTGAGTGTGTTACCAGCAGGCGCCCGGCTCCTATTCAAACCCCCGGCAGAAGCCGGAGGACGGAGCTCCCTCTGTCTTCCGGGTCCCGCAGGGCACTATGGGAGTGATGTCATAACGTCACTCCCATAGTGCCGAGGAGCGGACGCCGGGGATGGACGGCAGCAGCACTGGAGCGGGGATAAAGGTAAGTGTTTGTTCGGTTTTTTTTGTGTGCGCGTGCGGTGGGGGCCATCACTACTGGGGGCAACTACAGGGGCTCACTACTGGGGGCAACTACAGGGGCCTCACTACTGGGGCTCACTACTTGGGGCAACTACAGGGGCTCACTACTGGGGGCAACTACAGGGGCTCACTACTGGGGGCAACTACAGGGGCTCACTACTGGGGGCAACTACAGGGGCTCACTACTGGGGACAACTACAGGGGCTCACTACTGGGGGCAACTACAGGGGCCTCACTACTGGGGGTAACTACAGGGGCCTCACTACTGGGGGCAACTACAGGGGCTCACTACTGGGGGCAACTACAGGGGCCTACTACTGGGGGCAACTACAGGGGCTCACTACTGGGGGCAACTACAGGGTGCTCACTACTGGGGCAACTACAGGGTGCTCACTACTGGGGCAACTACAGGGGCCTCACTACTGGGGGCAACTACAGGGGCCTCACTACTGTGGGCAACTACAGGGGCCTCACTACTGTGGGCAACTACAGGGGCCTCACTACTGGGGGCAACTACAGGGGCCTCACTACTGTGGGCAACTACAAGGGGCCTCACTACTGGGGGCAAATACTGGGGGCTCACTACTGGATGTACTGTATAGGGGGACCATTACAGGGGAGCACTACATAGGCGGACCACTACTGGGGCATTATATAAAAGGAACTGCATAAGGGGGGTGGCGGCAGCTGGGGCTGGCATAGGTGCTGGGGGGTGGTACATTTTAGTTTGGGGGGGGCACCAACATTTATCTTGCCTCCGGGCACCTGGGATGAAGTTACACCACTGGAAAGAGCAGATATGTTTTGATTGTGTGAGTGTTAATATTCAGCATTATATTAGTGGTAGTCCAAGAAACTAATAACTTGTAATATTGTGACCATCAGGACATCACCTCTTCTTCAAATAAAATTGTAAATATTCACCTTCAATACAGACATAAATACCGATGCAGGCTATTTTTCCTGATGGGTGTATAACTGAAATATTGTTCTTGAAATTGTATCTACAAAAACATTATTATGTATAGGTGAAAAGTTAGCAGATGCGAAGCCGATGTTGTCATAAACATATTTTATTTATATTTCAGGAAAAACTTGGAGGAAGCCAAATCTGTCTCTGTGAAATAAATCATTGGGGCAAATAATCTGAAAAAATATATATGCAGCCAATTGTTTGTGGATTACATATCAAACTGGATTACATGTCTTGTTTGGGTTGAGTACGGGATCCCGGCGCACATAATACTGGAGCTCAGAATCCTGACTCTGGAATCCTGACTGGTTTGAAATACCTACACCTATAGGTAAGTACTCTAATCCTACTCCTAACCCTACCCCAAAACCTATCCCTCCCCCCGCAGCCTAAACCTAACTCTCCCCTCCCACAGCCTAAACCTAACCCTCCTCCAACAGCCTAACCATAAACCCCCAACAACCTAACCCTAACCCTCCCCCAAGTGCCTATCCCTAATACTTACCATCGGAATGTCAGCGGTCAGGATCCTGGAGCCAGGATTCTGACTGGTGTCGGGATTTCAGTGCCGGCCTTCTGAGCGTCGGCATCCTGACCATCGGGATGTCAAATACATCCTGTCTTGTTCTAGTAGATCAAAGGTTCTCAAACTGCGGTACTAGTACCCCCAGGGGTGCTCAATGTGATGCTTAGGGATACTGCAAACATTTTCTGTAATGGCATGACATCTTAGTTATAACTAGACACATAGGGAATTTAATGATCCCTTGTAAGGCTTACTTTTATTTCAATTGTTTTGTAGAGCTTTGAAACATGCATAGTACAGTAGATGGATTAGTACCCTCCATATAGTTAGGTGTAAAGTCATTGCAGAAGGATAAAGCCAGATGACAGATGCATTTGTGAAGTAACAAACATATTGAAGACAATCATATAAGAATTTAACATAAAAATAGTAGAAAGTGTAAACTACTGTATAAGTGGATTGACTCCTGTTTCACATACTGCAGAAAAAGAACATTTTTGTAACAGCGTAATGTATTTGCAATTGAGCAATTGGAAGGCCATTTGGCAAGTGCTTTTTTCCAAGGCCACAAATAGCTATGCTTTGATCAATCACTAATGGAGGAAAGGTGGGTGATGCACTACTGTACCTGTTTAGGGACATCAAAGCATTTTCTTCTTGGCTGAATACACTGCCTGGTGGACTCACAGGAAAATGTGAGCTTCAGACATGGATGTAATATCTGAGCTGACAAAGTCCTTTTCTCCAACACAAATCATTGGGTAGAAAAAAGTTTGAGGATGCAGCCAACTGTTTGTGGATTACATTAAAACTAGAAAAAATAATGTCTTCTAGTAATTGACATATGTCACTAATAGTTTGCACAAAGTGCCTTCATTTTGTACAATGGGCAAACACAGTGTAAAATGTACATGAACCCTGCATACAGTATGTATTCAGCATGATGTTATGTCTAAAAAGCCTATTAAATATCTTTGAGATGATGTTTAATCACCATCATTTGTTGCTCGTTTCAGACGCTACTGTATATTTAATTTATAGCCACAACCGATTATGATTTTCAAATGATTGTGAAGTTTTCTACTAATTTCTGTTCAGAAAATAAGCAGTCAGTGGCTGATTAAAATGATATAGGGTCCTGACTTAATGGTGCCATGGCTTCTCAGCTACTACCCACATAAGGGTCTCCACTATACAGTATTTTGAAACATACATTACTGTAGGTGGGCCATATAGCGCCACCTAATCAAGATTCATGTGGTCTTGCTGCACACCTTTCATTCCTGGTACTGGGCCACATGTTGCATTGCTCCCTTATCACATATATAATAATTATTAGCACCATATTAATACAGAGAACCCTCTCTGCACAATTAGTACATTAATAGCCCCTAAATTATATTAATATCCAACACAAACCTCACATCATAATTTTAGCACTCACATTAAAGAAAAGAGACAATATATATTTTATTGTAATATATTGTTATATATTTAAAATTAATACAGATGAAATAAATGCAGGTTGAGTATCCCATATCGAAAAAGATTGGGACCAGGCATATTTAGGATATCAGAATATTCCGTATTTTGGAATATTTGCATACCACAATGAAATATATTGGGAATGAGACCCAAATCTATACACAGAATGTATTTATGATTTATATACACCTTATACACACAGCCTGTAGGTAATTTTATACAATATTTTCAATAATTTTGTGGCTCAAAAAAAGTTTGTGTACATACATGAAATTCATTTGTGTTTCATATACGCCTTATACACACAGCCTGAAGGTCATTTGTTACAATATTTTTAATAATTCTGTGCCTTAAACAAAGTTTGTATACATTGACCCATAAAAAAGCAAAGGTGTCACTATCTCAGTCATGCTAAAAAAAAATCTGTGTTTTGGAAAATTTGGATATGGGAGATGCATACAAATAACAATTCATCAATAACAGATACATGTCACAGACCAAAATTTCTTTAGCCCAGGGCTCGACAAATCCTGGTGTACATGGTGACTAAGATTTTAGCGACCAAGTTTTGCAAGAGTCCCCTCCCCCTGCCAAAGGGAAGTTCCATTTGCCGGGCGCCCACTGAAATTTTACCAGTGGGCGTCTGACTCCCCGCGGCGGCAGCCGGAGCGCACTCCTGAGCTCCAGCGTCTGCTTCCCCCCACGTGCACTATGGGAGAGACGTTATAACATCTGTCCTACAGTTACGAAGAGCAGCGGATGCCAGAGCTCACTCCTGTGCTCCGGCGTCTGGCTCCCCCCACGGGCAATATGGGAGCAATGTCAAGACGTCTCTCCCATAGTTCCAAGGAGCAGCGGACAACAGCGGACGCAGTTTCGGGGCTTAAGGTAAGTATTCTGTCTTTTTTTGTGTGTTCGTGCGGCACTATTACAGAGGGCTTACTACTGGGGGCACTTTTACAAGGGGCTTACTACTGGGGTCACTATTACAAGGGGCTTAATACTGGGGACACTATTACAGGGAACTTACTACTAAGGGCACTATTACAGGGGGCTTACTACTGGGGGCACTATTACAGGGGGCTTATTACTAAGGGCACTATTACAGGGAACTTACTACTAAGGGCACTATTACTGGGGGCTTACTACTGGGGGCACTATTACAGGGCGCTTATTACTAAGGGCACTATTACAGGGGGCTTACTACTGGGGGCACTATTATAGGGGGCTTACTACTGGGGGAACTTTTACAAGGGGCTTACTACTGGCGGCACTATTACAGGGGGCTTACTACTGGTGGCACTGTTACAGGGGCTTACTACTGGTGGCACATTTACAAGGGGCTTACTACTGGGGGCACTTTTACAGGGGGCTTACTACTGCGGGCACTGTTACAGGGGGCTTACTACTGGGGCACATTTACAAGGGGCTTACTACTGGGGTCACTTTTACAAGGGGCAATTTTACAGCGTGCTTACTACTGGGGGCTTACTACAGGGGGCACATTTACAAGGGGCACTTTTACAAGGGCATCACTACTGGGGGCTCTATTACAGGGGTCTTACTACTTGGGGCACTTTTACAGGGGCATTACTAATGCGGAAATGTTACAGGGGCATTACTACTGGGGGCACTAATACAGGAAGCATTACTTTTGGGGGCACTATTACAGGGGCTGGTATGGGCATGTTGCAGAATCTGATGACCATTAAAGAGGCATGAGTGGTGATTTGATAGCATGTGGGGATGTTGAGGGGCACTGAAAGGGCATGTGTGATGTTCTATACAAGCTTTCATATATTTTGGTAATGGACAATGGTCTGGCTCCTAAACTTTTAAGATGGCTCGTAGATTTTACAAAATTTGTCAAGCCCTGGTTTAGACTATACTTAAGATGGCAACACACTGTATGATTGGAAGAGGAGATTATGCATTGGGAGCATTTGAATGGGGTATGATAGTTACTGTATACTTTTTTTTGTATAAGGGATACACTCCCCAGAAAAGAAGCAGAAAGAAACTGCCAGATATCCAATCATTTGGTAATCTTTGCTCTATAGAAATTATTTATGTTATAGTAAATTTGTATACCTAGATAAGTGGATCCCAAACAGTGTGTCGTGGCACCCTGGGGTGCCTCCGGACACTTGCAGGGGTGCCTCAGATTGATGGGTCCAGCCTGAATTCAGCATGAGAGCAAATACATTTAACATAGGGATTCAGCAAGAAAAGCTGAACTACACACTGGAGAAAAAAATCACTGGAATTCACTGGAAGTTGAAAACAACAGGGAGCCTGGAGTGAAGTAAAAGTACTCAGCAACTGGAACACTGAAGACTTGAAGTAAATGTTCCTGGAGTCAGAATACAATCTCTAGGCACTTGGTCATTGGATCAGAGGATCAGCTGAGGGACCAGAGGACTACCATTGGGAGAGACTAGTCAGGTGATATGGACCAATATGACTGCACCTATGCCCGCTTCCACAGGAACAAGGACCCATGCACGGAAGCCCTAGCAGACCCCGGGGAGAATACTCAGTCACCACTCACCTCCACTGCCAGCGACTGAACACCTAAGCCCAAGGATGCCGGCGCGGAGGTGAGTAGCGGCCGATCCCAGGCTGCATCCTAACAGCTACTAACTGTCATTTTTCAAACACAGCCTGTGAAGTGACAGAAGCAGTGTCTGACTGGAGCAGGAAGGGCCCACTGGGGGAATGCAGTGGGTGGGGCCCATGCTTAAGGTGTGTGGTGTTCCACCATAGGGGGTGTGGCCAGTCACCCCAGATGCTTGGCTAACCAATGGACAAATCTTGGTGAAGTTTCTATAGAAGGGAACCAAGCACCCATATTGATCAGTGGTCCTGCTCCATCAGGTTTATGACAGTCTAATAGAGTAACAATTTATCATTTTAGTTCTGGAACCCGACACCTCGAAGAGCGGGTGAACTCTTAGACAGTGGATTTCCTCTGTACCCATGTGGGTCAGTCCAACTCTGGTTAGGATCTGAATGATTGGTACTTTATCTCCATCCACTTTATCTCTCTCCAAGGACTCAGTACATAGATCCTCAATGCTGGTTATTCGGCACATATACTGTAGCAGTAGACTAGAACATACCATTAGACTATTGAAGAAAGTTTCAAGTACCTTGACAATTATGCAGGGCTGTTGAGACAGCCACGGGGACTGAAGGGGGTGTGACCAAATTTGGAAGGTGTAGAAAAAATGATGGAAAATACTATGTGGTGGTGCTGTGCACTGCAATGTGGGACATTTGCGCACCTCAGTACAAAGCCTGGGCCGCCGTCGTGTTCCCCCAAGAGGCCTGGGTAATTAGTATCTGCTTCAATTCTCAGTGCCCCTGCAAATACAGTGGGGGGCACTTCTATGCATTTGCCAAGGTGGCTTCATTTTTATGCTTACTATCTGCTGCATAATATAGCCCCGATCCTGGTGAGCATGCGAAGACCAGTGAGTTGCATCGCATCCCGAGTGCGATGCGTCATGAATCCCATTCTAAGTCTCAGCTGTCCTAGACATATTAGGTCTCCAGACACGCAGAATACAGTGTCTAAATGGTCCAACATGCCTGCGTTTGTCTAAACACACAACGTTACCTTCCCCAAATGCAGACCACCTGTTAGTCACTATGCGAGTGAATCCTCTGTCAGCATAATCGCAATGCACTAGCTAGATGTGTGCAGTGAGCCTACAGTACATGCATGCACAATGGCAAACCATTGCTCAATTGGTGTAAATATTGACATCGCATCCACATCTTAATCAGGCCCATAGTACAGGTCAGGTACAAACTGTTTGTATAGAGGGAGGGGATGCATATAATAAGATCAACCAAGATAGTTGCATAGTAGAAGGAAGAGGGGTCCTGATTTAGACCCGGTTGCGAGTGCTGAGCACTCGCAACCGGGTCTATGGTGGCCCAGAGCGCATGCGCACGACGGAGCCGACTCCGTTGTGCGCATGCGCGAGACCCAGATAGCGACGGGCAATCCGTCGCTCCGGGTCTCGCACCAAAGGGGGCATGCTGTCGATGTTGAGTGACAGCACGCCCCCTTTGGTGGGTGGACCGGGGGGGTGGCTGCCCAGACGGCGGTGTTCCCATGAGAATGCCTACCGTCTGGGGGCAGCCCCACTGACATCACAAGTGATGTCAGTGGGAGAGCTTTCGGCTCTGTTAGAGCCGAAAGTTCTTTTGGGGCTTGCGGCCACGAGACCCTACCACAAGGGTCTCGTCGCAAGCCCGATGGTCGCGATGGTCTTGACCATTGTGACCATCATCCTGGCCGCTCACATTAGCTGTGGGTGACAGCCCACAACAATGCGAGCGGCCAGGAGGCCGCTCCATAATAAAAAAAAGAGACGCCCTGATTCAGAGCGAGCGCTCTGTTAGAGCGTCCGGCTCTGAATCAGGGCCAAGGTCCCACAAAGCACAAATATAATACAGAAATCATCATTTTTCCACCACATTTATTACACAAGAATGAGCCTATTGCATTCATTGGTCTGTGTGTGATATGTGGTAAATGGACACATTGGGCCTGATTCAAAGATGCACGTAGATGAGGCTGCATATTTTTGCACATCCGCCTCTGTGTCTCTATCCTAATGCCTCAACTAATGCTCAGCCTACTGTAGCACCAACTAGCTGCGGCGCTATTCTGTTTCAGTGCATACTAAGATGCATCATCATTGCACCATCGGTTGCAACATCAAATCTTGCTTCCAAATTTGCTCAGTGTCTCCTGGAGGGTACCTTGAAATGCATGCGCAGACATAAAATATTGGGCCTGATTCAGCATGGAACGCAAGTACTAAGACGCACACACCCGACCGATGTTTGCATTCTGCGCATGCGTATAAGTCACATTGCGCAAACCAGCCGCTGCAATTGGGTTGCGTACGCAATGAGCACGCAGTCCCCTCATAAAGTGAGTGACAGGAAGTGGCCATTTGTGGGTGGTGAGGGGGGTGGCCAGAGAAATGCAGGAGTGCCTGTGCATTTGAACGCCATTACAGGGGCATGCATAATTAAGCCCGTGCATCGGAGGACACAGCTTGAGTACTAGATGCACACATGAACTGGCCAAAATCCTGAGTGAAGTCAGGTCAACCACTATTATGCTAATCGATGGTTTTCGATTTTACCAATGTTTACGCAGTATAGCGTGGAATTGCGGATGTGAGTAAAGGTAAGGGGTGGCATTATGTACTGCTGGGTGTCTGCATTTTGTACTGAGGCAGCATTGCAATTGCATTCATTAGCATATTTTCGCAGTGGTCGGGTGCATGCGTCTTAGTACTTGCGTTCCGTGCTGAATCAGGCCCATTGGCCGCTAGTGTGTGAAATCAACACTGAATTAGGCCCATTGTTGATTCATACACAGACCACCCAACGCCTGTTATATATATATATATATGAATTTTTTATACAAATGTTTACATCATAATAGAATTAGACTATCTGCAGCAATCCGCATGTGGTTTCGCTAAAATGTTTAGCATACCAAAGACTGGCATAGCTCACTGTTGTAATGTAAGGAGTCACATACTACCAACCCCTTTTCTCTAGCAATATGAAAAACAGGTGTATAGCTGATTGAGACAGATATGCAGTTGTAGGTTTTATGTGGGAAAGCTGGCTTTTGTTAAATAAAAATGCCTACAAGGCAAAACATTTCTGCATCTGATTTAAAAGTCTAATTCTTCATGTGATTCCACTGACTCATCATGTATTTTCAATGCAGCAACAAATGAGGAAAATTCATCTCCATAACTCTAAATCTTCATATGAAAAATGTTTGCCTAGTCATGTCCTAAACACTTTCAGGACTATACAGTATAGGCCACAATCTCAGCTACAGTATGACTGCATAGCCAAGGCATTTCTGTAATTGCCTAATTAAATTATCACAGTCACTTAAAAGAATGAGAATTGATTAAAACTCGGTAATTACTTCCTGCCATGCTTCATTTGTATAAAACAGAGGAGGTAGAACATTTTTTCAAATGATTAAGCTGGTAGCAGAAATTTTGAATAATCAAAATCAGGAATTTTAATTGAATGACTGCTAGGACATTAGGATATGGCTCTGAAAGAGGCATTACATGTTTCATATAAAGCCAAAAATTATGCATTTCTGTTCTATAGCAAGCTATTCATGGTACATATGAATGGAACATAAATCCATTTCCTAGTCATTCAAACTGAAACATGACATACAATAATAACACATTCCCTGCTGCTTTATGGCTGTGTTTGAGAAAAGATCTAAAGGGAATGGCGCATTTAACCATTTTTACATCATCAACCCAATTTTTTTCACTGCTGAATAGTATTGAACTAGGAAACGCAGACCAAGCAATAAATATATTTGTGAGGTCCCATATATTTTTAATATAGCAAAATAATTTATAGCCTAAATTTACAATAATATGCAATCCAAACATTGTTAAACTGTTAAGTATAGTAAGTGGTGAACAATGTAATATTTTTATGGCTTATAATGTCAAACATGCTTTTGTGCCTCATCCATAGATGCCTTCTGGACTCTTGACTGGTTTAAAACTAGGTACACACTAAAAGATATATTGCACAATATATAGTTCCGTTGCGGATCAGAACGATTTATGATGTGGATCGTATAGTGTGTATGCTTTATTGTGCATTCATGCTGGTCGTTTATCGCATTGTCCTTCTGCTGTGCTGCACAGCAGATGGGACAATGCAATTAACGACCAACATGTACGCTCAATAGAGTGTACATACTAGATGGTCAACACCATAAATCGTTGTGATCCACAAAGAAACAACATATTGTGCAATGAACGATACCATGCTGCTAAATGCAGCATGGAATGATGTATTGCACAGTCGTTACACTAGATAATATTGTTTGTACAGCAGGCATGATATATCGTTCCATCAGGTCGTGATGTTGCTGGGTACACACACATTATATAGTGTGTACCCAGATTTAGTCATGATGACCATGCTTACTACAGTATTCTAATTGTACCTAGTCATCAGCAAGGGTACAGAAACAATCTAAACTTTTTGTAATGGGGTTCTAAAGAAAAGCAGGAACTTATATTGTTTCCTTTTAGAAGTCTAAAACATTGGAAAATGTGTTGGATCCCTTTTACTGTAAGTTTGATATTCACTTTACAGTGTATTATTATTATTATCCTTTATTTATATGGCGCCACAAAGGTTCCGCAGCGCCTTACACAGTACATAAATGAGCACACAAGAAAAACAGTTAATAGTAGTACAAAACAATGCAGGACAAGGACAAGGTTATAAACTCAGCTGCAAAACACAAGCAGCAGGACATGAGCAACCAGGTGTTAGGTGCCATTGTGGGGAGTTAGGAGTAAATTATACTATAAGTAGGGGGAGGAGAAGCACGTGAGGATGAGAGCCCTGCTCGTGAGAGCTTACATTCTAAAGGGGAAGGGCAGACAGACAGGGGCGACACAGAGGGGTAGATAGTGAGGAAGGAGCATGGAGCAGTGGGTTAGGATATGTGCTGCGGAATGTGTGTATATGATGACCTGATGTTATGTAAAAATTAAGTCCTTCATACATCTATCCCTATGATAGAAAATAGATTGTTTGTGTTATTTACATGAGAGATGTACAAAGTAAAGTAGAAGCACTTTAATTTGTGTGTTACATTTTAGCATCTATATACAGCCTGACAAGAAATGCAGCCATTATGGGACTGTCCCGCCATCCTAATACAGTAGTGACTACTTTAGTTCCAGCTGCTGGGTGCTATGCCATGCTCCTGTGAGTGGGTGCATCTCACATGCTAGACCCACTCACAAATGGGTGCAGCCATACATGATGTGGTCCCACAGGATGTTGCAGTACCCAGGCCCAGAATTTCTCTTGGCAGCCCTGGAGGTGACAGACAGAACGAGGAGGGAATGGGGCTTAGTAGTGGAGTAACAAGACCATGGAGGGAGGTGGTTGAGAGTGGAGGTATAGGAGAGGTGGGGGAAAGAAGCAGAGGGTTGGAAGCAGACTGATGAGAGAAAAAAAAGGAAGAACAGCAAGTGGAGGAGACAGGAGGGGGAAGAGAGGGATGGATTAAGTAGAGGATTATGTGGACATAGAATATGGGGGTTGTGTGAAGTAAGGGTGTTCATGCTGTGGACAAGGTAATAATTGAGATGTAAACTGGAGTGGAGGCTGTGAGATATAGAGACAGTGTGGATTAAAGTTGTTAAATGTTCAAAAATACATGTAAAGAACAGTGCTGCTAATGTATGAGCGCAGCTCCAAAAGTGATATATAAAGGAGAGGTATGTGAGTAGTGGGTGCAGGAATTAGTTTATAAACAAGTGATTAAAGTGGATAGATGTGACACAATTGGAAAAGGCAATACAAATTGAATGAGGACAAAATTACAATGTACCCGAGCTGAAGTGCGGGTTTTTAGAAGTGGAGACGTTGTCCATAGCGACCAATGATTCTACTTATCTTTTATCTAGCACCTTGTAGAAGATAATACCTAGAATCTGATTGGTTGCTATGGGCAACATCTCCACTTCTAAAAACCCACACTTTAATAAATATACCCCTAAATATTAATGAAAAAATAAATATATACACCTATGGAGCAAGAGTTATCCCAAGTTGATATGTAGAATCCTTATAGAGACGCTACATTATTTGGAGAATCAATGTGATATGCTTAAAAACTGTTAAGATACTGTACTATATATTATTTAAAATAGCATTTAAAAAAAAAGTCACAAAACAGCATTATCTAATAAAAGAGGAATTACTATAAGAGATTTTCTGGTGTTTTAGTACCTAAACTTACTGCCTTATTTAACAGTCTCCCTGAGGAACTAGCCTTTGACTCTGTGGCTACCCATGCAAATATTGTGGTGATTCCTAAGCTAGGAAGAGACCAAGTTTATTGTGCTAGTTATAGACCTATCTAGTTGCTGAATGAGGACCTTAAAATACTTGTCATAATCCTTGCTAATCATTTGAATGTCCTTCTCCAATCCCGGATTCATCCCAATCAAGTTAAATTTGATAGCGGTCGTAAGGCCACAGATAATATCAGATGTACAATAATAAACATAAGACTGCCCCTGTTAGGTCTCGATGCCAACACTCTACTGCTCACCTTTAGCTGCAGTATTAGCTAACAGACTAGTCACTTCCCCATTTGGTATAACCAATGACACGAGACAGAGTTGTCCCCTGTCACGCATCAGTTTTGCCCTGGTCATTGAGTATTTGCTGTAATCCTGACATTCCAGGAGTTAAAATGGGGGATCATTTGCATAACATTGCTTTATATGTCAACACATTTCTTCTCACACTCATTTCTCCAAAAACTCCATTTCCCACTATACTCTGGGACATTGAGAATGAAATAGACTCTTGGGCTATAGATTGAATTCCCAGAAAACAGAATTACTAGATTTTTATTTAACTCCGAATGTCAAATCTACTATGCAATCTCAGTTTCTATTTAAGAGGCACCTTAAAAAGTAAAAATACCTTGGTATAAAATAAATATTACAAAACAATATTATTAGCTCTACCAGGGTAATTTCTTGAATTGGGTGAATAGATAGCATTAAAATTAACATTTTCCCTAGACTCATATACCATTTCAAGTACTAACTCCATTCCACTCTGTTTCTTTATCCATCTCTTTTTATGGAATGCAGCCACCATGTCAAAATTCTAAATGTTGACAGTCATAATGTCAACACCAGAACATCAACAATTATGTCAACATTGTTGACGTGAAAAATGTCGACATCTGCGGAATGCCAACATTAGGGTTAGGCTGGGGAGATTAGAGTTAGGCAGCGTGGGGGGGGTTAGGATTAGGGTTAAGGATAGGTGGAACTCTGCATCACCTGACACTACCAGACCCGAAAGACATTGCTACAACGCCAGAGCTGAACGGAGGTAAGGGATCACCATACGGCCTGGATCCCCTGTTTTGTTGACATCCTGAGCATGTTGACATTTCACCAGTATTCCTATGCTAAATGTTAACATGGTTAATGTTGCATTCATCATTAGGATGTGTGGACATTCTCATGTCAACATGATTAATGTCAACAAAACATACTAAACCCCTTTCTATTCCCTCAACATAAATCAATAAAACAATGAAACTGTAGTAAGTAGTTATAGTGTAATTTTACATTCTGTATATTTTGTTTGTTTGTTTTTGTAGTTGTTGCTGTTATAGCATTTTAATCATGTCATGTGATATATTATCATATTGTTTTTCCTGTTTTTATTTTTTTAAAGACATTTATTGTTATAAAATGTTTAAACAAGATTAACATTGTTCCTAATTCATACAGTAGTTACCTGAGCTATACCAGTAATAGCAAGTTGGCTTTGGAAGTGGTGTAACCTACTTGGATGGAAATTTCCTACAGGAAAGTACATTTTAACTGATGAAATTCTGAATATCATATAAATAAGTAACGTTTTGGTCTTCAATAGAAATACTATCTCTTTGTAGCCAGCATTATATATTTCCATTAGACAAATAATGACTGTACAGTACCTATAAATTAATTTACATAGAGTGTGCATTGTGGGTGCCAAGAAAATAGATTTGGGTCCCCACTTATTCCAGTAGTATGAAAACAATTAGTTTTGTAAATACAGCATTATTTCATGTTACAACATTTATGGATGTCCTGGAAAGGGTCTTGAAGATCTTTGATAGCTATTTTGTAAACAAATATATATACTGTACTCATGTTTTGTCAGTTACAACAACAATACTTATGTTATGAATTTTTTTAAATGTTATAAAATTTTTATTAATTAAAGTCAAAAGAAACTTTTCTTAATTGTACTGCATATTATGACTGCCTGCATTTATCATTAAAATTATGTGAATAATTAATGCAATCAAGATTACTGCTGGCTATTGAGGAAAAATTAACTCAAAAAAAGATTAACATGCATCAAGGTCAACTTAAGATATTCAAAAGTGTATTGGTTAAAGTATGGAGAAAACGTACAGCTGAAACCCCCCAAAATGGATCTATTTAATCACAACAAAAACTGTTATAGGTGACATTTGGGCTGAGTGAATTTTACATCTGTGGTAGGTTATTTAGTTTAAAACAAAAAATAATTCTACTGAAAAGAAAAAAAAATATATTAAAATAAAATATATATATATATTTTTAGTAAAACTTGGTGTTAAAAATATCTCACCCACTCCATCAGGTTCCACACTGCCTCTAATGGTCCCTATCTATGGCTTGGGCAGATTTTATTAAACTGCTGAAGGGGTTGTCAAAGCCACTCCCTCATAAATTTAACAGTCAGATGAAGAATATAGATTTTCCTGATAAAATTACACTGTTTATGGGGTTGAAAAACACAATGCATTATAATTCAAGGAACTGAGTGGATTGGGTTGTTTCTTCCTAAGTAAATGCTAGCACCATAAATGTGCATTGTAATCCATTCATATACATATACAATATATTATTTCCCAGGAGATCAATATTTGTCAAGTTAGTAGGCTGAGAAGATGTATTTGCTGGGGTCGGGGCTACAAACAATTTTTCTCCTACAGGCTTAAAGACTTTGAGGTCCATGTACTAAAACTCCACTTACCTTGGAGATAATGCTGCTCCTGCTTCGCCTGCTATCAGTGCAAAGCAGGAGTTGGCTACTGCGCTGTTCACTAAACAATAGACACACTGAGGAGAGTGAACGTAAAGTCACCCCCTCAGTGGTGTTTGCAGAGATGCACAAAGCAGCTTGAATTTGTTGGACACCTGAGCAACACTCGTGCTGCTTTGCTGGACTATTTTTTTCTGTACAAATTTTATTGACAATTAACAGCTACACAAAAGACATCCAGATTGCCTCTCTTCAGTTAGAGGCAGATAATGGGACCTTCAAATAATGATATCAACACTGGAGAAGACAGCTTATGTTAAGTGACATGCCACATTAGTAACAGCTGGTTCACTTAGTGTTGCCTTAGGTGCCAATGGCAGCACAATATTCTGCCTGCTGTTAGCGCTAGCAGAATGGAGGCAGAGAAAACCCTTTAGTACATATCGAGAAGCGTTATGTAAAGGAATTGTCTCTGCCTTTTTCTTTGGCCCCCTTATCTCCTCTTAGTACATGAACCCCATTGTTTCTAAACTTCCTCGGAGCTGGTAGAAACCAGTCATCAGCTTATACTTTCAAACACATGTCTTTTGCCTTTCCGGTGCTCTTTATATGAGAAAATAAATTCCTAGGTGCATTTCAACAGGTATAATAAAATCATTCAAATACAGAATACATAATAAAGAAAGTACCAGCATCCCAGCACTCTGATTTTCTAGACTGAACCGCAGTCCCTCAAAGAGCACACACAGCACCTGCACATTCCAAAATGCAGAGTAAAGGCATGTCGGTGTATGCATGTATGTGTGTTGTGTACAATTAGGTGCATTTGCACAAATAAAAATTGCGCCTCTACATATTGTGTGATTAAATAATGACCTTCAGTTACTGTACATAAATATCAGACATTAACTGTTTACAAATACTGAAACTTTACCTGCAGGCACATGTTCCTATATCAGCTTCACACTGGTTAGTGGAGTATGAGGGGAGTTAATCTGTATATAAATTTGTCTACACAATACCAGTTCTAAATAATTTAATATATTATTACAAAGACACATAGCTACAATGTTATTAATTTCAGCTGCAATTTTATCTAGCAACAAATTTATTAATTTACATGTATCCACTTAAGAAGCCCAGATAACCACACCTGAACTCATCTTTTCTCATTTGTGCATTAAAGAGTGTTCTCCTATTAACTGAAACATATTCAAGCAATATCATTGATAATAATTGAAATATATATAAGCAGTATCACTGATGAATTTACAGAGAACAATTTAAAGGGATAAACTAACTTTTATTTGATTCAGGCTACCTATACAGTATATTGAAAAATATATTTGTGGAAAAGATTCTGCCCTCTTTCCTGTGTACAAACAATTGGCTGCAGTACACAAATAAGAGTCTCAAACGTAATAATCCCAATATAGAATGTATTTAGGTAGAGAGCAGGAGTGACACATAGGGGCATATTCAATTAGCGCGCCGACCTATTCAGTTAGTGGGGACTTCTCGCGCGTGAGTCCCTGAGACGCCGCGCGTGAGTCCCCACAGTCGGACTTTACCTTGCAGCTCATGGAGGTGCGAGGTAAAATCCGCCAAATCGGGCTTGCATGGGAAAAAACACCATTGATTCCGCAGTTTAGGCGGAATCAGTGTGTTTCCGCACGTGAGTCCTGATTTTTCAGTGTGGGGAAAAAGCCTCTTTCATTGAATAGCTTTTCCCCGTGCAGCAGGGATTTTGGCTGGCAAATCAGGCGCAGGGTAATCCCTGCAGGTAATTGAATACCTGCTATAAAACTATTGATCATCTCATAGGCAGGTATTCAATTAGCCATGGGGTCTACCCCGCGACTAATTGCCGGTCAAAATCCCAGAGGTGCGGGGAAAAGCTATGGTGGTTCCATGAGCTGCGAGGTAAAGTCCGACTGTGGGGACTCGCGCGCGGGGTCTCAGGGGCTCGCGCGTGAGGAATCCCTGCTAACTGAATAGTTCTGGCATGGCAATTTCCCATGGGGTAAACCCTGCGGCTAATTGAATATGCTCCTTTAGAGAGCAACTTATGATTTAAGCAACAGAAATATACCCCACAATTGGGACACAGGAAAACTGTTTGAGAGACATTAGATTTTCATACAATAATTTGTAGAACTTTTAATATTTAAACTTTTTTCTTCATAACTGATGTAAACCTAATGAAGATTGACAGTGTAACATCGATATAAACAGACCACATCACAACCATTTCCCTCTCTCTTTTTGTTGGACTGGAAGCAGTAAAGTTACTGTCCTTTTCTATCTAATTTCCTTACAGAGCAAGTCAAAGTTTCTTCCTATTAGTTCTCAGTGCCCTAGTAAAGATAATGCTGTTTCCCTATTTTTCTTATTCTCAATAGCTCTGGTCTCCTTGCAGGTAACTATAGAGCAGTTTCTAAGCTGCACATGAGGGTCTGTCAGACTTATAAAATGGCTGCTTATCTTTTATAAACAGGAACCTCCTAGTTCCATCAGGTTAACAAAACAGATTTATCCACTCATACAGGAGACGGAAAATATAATCTATAATCTTTATCATTAAGACCACCCTGGACAGATGGGAAGCACAAATGTTATTGTCATCACACTGTTGTTATTTATTGTATGTTATATACTGTACAAACTTAAATTTTAGGCACAATTTGTAATTTTAAAATAACTTGATATTTTGCATGTTTATTAAGCTTAAATAGTTAATTAACCTTTTATAAGGTGGATGTCAATACTAGTTGTATGATCGAGAAATGCTGCATTATCATGTGACTCATGATTTGAATCTAAAGACCACAATCTGATAAGATGCATTTAATTATTCTCTATAAAATCATCTAACAGGAAAATGACTAAACATTTCCAGTTGCACATAATCTACTGTGATGGGAACATTATGGAAACTTTCCAACACCGTATAATTAACCACATCATGCCAAAATTAGGTATGAAATCTCTAGTGATATTTTATCAATGTCCAGCACTCTTTAGCTATATATAGTGCTAAATGCTCTTACAAGTATTATTTTTTAAGGGTGAAATACTCATAGTTAAGCTTTAAGAAGAGTAGGGCAAAGAATGGAAAATAAGAGAAGGAAATGAAGGTGGTAAGGGAAAGTAAGGAAGAAGAGAAGGGAAGGTAAGGAAGGATAGAAGGGAAGAAGAGGAAGAAGGAGAGGAAAGAGAAAGAAGAAGGGAATGAAGAAGTGAAGGAAGAAGAAAAGGAAAGAAAGGAGTGAATGAGAGTAGGGAATGGATTGAAGGAGGAGAGGAAAGGAAAGTAGAAAAGTAAAGGTAAGGAAGGATAGAAGGGAAGAAGAGGAAGGAGGAGAGGAAAGAGAAAGAAGAAGGAAATGAAGAAGTGAAGGAAGAAGAAAAGAAAGAAGGGAGTGAATGAGAGTAGGGATTGAAATGAAGCAGAGAAGTGAAGGAAAGAAGGGAAGAATAGGAAAGAGGGGAAATGAAGGAAAAAGAAAAGAAAAGGGAATGAAGAAGGAAGAAGAAAAGGAAAGTAAGGAGTGAATGAGAGTAGGAAATGGATTGAAGGAGGAGAGGAAAGGAAAGTAGAAAAATAAAGGAACTAAAGAATAGAAGTAAAAGGAAAGAGGGAGGGGAAGGGAGAAAAGGTAGGAAGGAAAAGGAAGGAAGATAAGGTAAAAGAATGAAATGAAGGAGTTGAGGAAAGTTAAGGAGAGAGAAAAAGGAAAAAAAACAAAGGTGGGGTGGAAAGGGAAGGGAATTGAATGAAGAAGTGAAGGAAGAAAATTCAAGAGTAATGGAGAGTAGGGAATGGAATGAAGGAGGATAGAGTTGGAAAGGAAAGGAAGTAAACAGGAAAAAAGTTAAGGTAAGGAAGTAAATAATAGAATGAAAGGAATGGAAGGAGGGGAAAGGAAGTAGCCATCATTACTATAAGTGCACATTTGCACCCAGCCCTATACTGTACCTTGAACAACAGATCCATCTGAAATAGAAATGAGTAGTTTGGTTTTGGCTCTGATCTTCCTGCCAAGTTCAGATCTCAGACCGAGATAAAATGCCATCTTTCATGGAAATTTTGTTACAGATGAAAGATGACATTTTGTCATTCTGAGATCTGAACTTAGCGGAAATATCTGAGACAAAACTGAATCGCACATCTCTATTCTGAAATGAGATGGATCTCTAAATAAATTCATCTCTGCAAAGTCCGCAATTCCAACTTTTTTTAACCTTTAACCTGCAGTAATCTTATTTACACGTATATGTAGGTACTCTATTTCTCTCACTTGCTTCCTGCATTAACTCTTCAACCTCATCATAATAGGACATAGCTAAACAGATAAGAACAAGATTTGCCCTATGAGGATAAATACAATATAGCATACAATTTACACTGTAAAAATTTCAAACTATTAAAACAACAAAAGAGAAACATTGGCAAGATAAACTCCAACCCTTCTTCCCTCCACATAAACCCCATTACATAAGACATATCTACTGTTGTTAATAGTGGCTCTCATGGTCTACAATGTTCCTCAAATTGTAAAGGTTTTTTTTTTTCACCAGCCACCACTCCCCGCATTTTAGAGGTATATATAGCAGAGTCTTCAATATCTTTGTAACATATTTAATTTAAACAATTCCACATTAGTAAGATGTGATTCTTATATTTTACATTTTGTTAAAAATAAGTTACGATGCTTTCCCATTTGACTGAGGAGTTAATGCCTCTCACATTTCAAGAGCAGACTTTCAAGGTAGACATGGGGCTATACTGTATTTACAAAGTGGAGGCATTGAGATAAATATTAAAGCGGCACTAACATACTGTAATGTGTAAAGCCCAGCATGCTTTGCACTTAATGTTAGTGCCACTTCAAATTTTCACCTGAAACCCAACAAGAAGCAGCTTCTTATAAAAGACAACACTTCACAAATATAGCCCATGGTAATGTAGAGGGAGTGTAACAATGGACATAACACAAAATACACACTTTTTTCCTGTGTTTTTCTCTAAAAATAATTATGTTCTATCTAATTTTCATGCAATCAATATCATTTCCATAATAAGTACTGAAGTATTAGTACCTCTTTGCACTACCGAGTTCATAGCATTATTACTTACAGGAATTCATACACGTATTAATGGTACTGCTGTATTGTATGAATATAACATATACAGGAATATAAATAATATAAATAATTTGAGTGTTTCATTAATAAAGTAAATGGAAGATGATATTTTTAATGGAAAAACACAAATTCACATCAGAATATAAAACTCTATATACAGTAAGTAAGCACTCTTCAGAGATATAGGTAATCTCCAATTGATTCTATGATATCTGGGGGTAAATTTACTAAAGTGAGAGTTTTTAGAAGTGAGTTTTAGAAGAGATGTTGCCCATAGCAACTAATCAGATTTTAGCTATTATCTATTAGAAGGTGCTAGTTAAATGTTAAGTAGAATCTGATTGGTTGCTATGGACAACATCTCTTCTAAAACTCACTTTTAAAAAATCTGACTTTAGTAAATTTACTCCCTAAAGTCTTTGTGCAAACCTCAGAAAAGATTCTGTCTACGTGATCGAATTGTTACAGCAACAAGCCTTCTCTTTGTGAATCTCTGCCCATTGAACTTATTATGGATACTGGAAGAGTCACTGGAACAACGGACTGTCGAAGCCGGATGATTGGCTGAGAGCAAATCTTAAATTAATATCTGGCAACACCATTTTGTGTCATCAGCACGAAACCATTGTGTGCGATGCTATATTTGATTATTAGCGTCGTGCGTCTGCGTTGCTACCGCATATTGCTGAAAATGCTACCATAACCTATACGCACATTAAATAATACATAAAAAATATACAAGATGCACAACGCACAGTTGCACTGTTCATCAATGCACAGATAAGCACTAAACACATAGGCGCACAATGCATACTAGTGACTTTACACAATAGTCTCACTTTCACACATGCGATCACTTATAGAAAGGTTCCCAAGCATTAAGCTTAATATTAGAGGTTTTATTAGCTAATACTTATTTTGTGAAATGTAAAGTATATGATGTTTATGGTATAGAGACTAGGAGACAAGTCATGTTTGGTACCATTCTAAATCACTGTTTATTTGCAGATCTCCAGTTCTATCGACAAGGAGATTGCATCATGCATCTGCAAGATATGAATTATAGGAAATTAGTGGTTAGAATGTATCTCTGTATGTAGTGTCTTTTATTAGTTTAAACCAGTTCTTCAGCGGGAAAACCACACAAAGCAACATCTGAGGAACTGGGACATACCCCTAGTGACACTGTATGAACTGTCCAATTACCTGCATTGTACCAGAATGTCCAGGAGCAAGACCCAATGGAAATATGTTAACTAGTCTCTTTGTTCTGTAAGGTATATAGCCTGGGTGCTGGTTATAGTGTACAGCCATTCTTCTTGGATGACCACAGGCTTCTGGAGAGACGACTGTATACTGGTACCAGTGCGCACGCGTATGTATCGGATTGTACCTTTTGTATTTACTTGCTATTTGCGCTAATTGTATAGATCACAGCGTGTTATACTTTTC